>OW240914.1:9282033-9376491 GCA_933207985.1 Pelobates cultripes | reverse complement strand
ACTGACTGCTATTCAATTCATAACAGTAAAAAAAGTTTTTTGTTTTTAAATCCAAGCTATTGTGACACAGGATCTAATTAGTGGCACTTGTCAGCGTATCCACTGTTAGCGTAACACACCCGCTTTAAGGACACTGACTGCTATTCAATCTATAACAGTGAAAAAAGTGTTTTTTTTTTTAAATCCACGCTTTGTGTCACCAGATCTAAGTGGTGGCACTGGTCAAGTTATCCACTGTTAGCGTAACACACCCGCTTTAAGGACACTGACTGCTATTCAATCATAACAGTGAAAAAAGTGTTTTTGTTTTTAAATTCACATAGACACCAGATGTAATTGGTGGCACAACGACTGAAATAAGCACATATGCACTGTGAGCCTGACACAGAAGTGGCAGTGGCAGACAACTGACTGCTATTCAATCTATAACAGTGAAAAAAGTTTTTTGTTTTTAAATCAAGCTATTGTGACACCAGATGTAATTGGTGGCACTGACTGGGGAAATGGGCACAGTATGCACTGTGAGCCTGACACAGAAGCTGGCAGCAGTGGCAGACAACTAAGTGCATTTACATTACATAGAAAAAATAAATAAATAAAAAAGCATACCCTTATCCCTAACCTAGCTATGCTTTTCCCTATCTTATGAACAGCAGCTACACTTTCCCTCCTCTTACTAAGCATGCAGCTTGAGAATGAATCTAAAATGGATGCTGTCCAGTAGGTGGGAGGGTCTGCTAGGGAGGCTGTGCTGCTAATTGGCTGGAATGTGTCTGCTGACTGTGAGGTACAGGGTCAAAGTTTACTCAATGATGACGAATAGGGGGCGGGTCGAACCGCGCATATGTTCGCCCGCCGTGGCGAACGCGAACATGCTATGTTCGCCAGGAACCGTTCGCCAGCGAACCGTTCGGTACATCACTATTGCTCAGTATAGGAAGTGTAGGTGGAATAATCCCCACCAAGGATATCACTTGCGAGTCCTCAAATTCTTGATGATGAATTTGTGGTGTTTAAAAGGATAGGCTGATAGGCTGTTTCAAAAAGCCTTGCTAACCTGCTAACCGGTCAAACGCGCTAGTGTTTTATACAGCCTTTTTGCTATATTGTTTTTTTTCAAAAAGCTATTTCGCCTACTGTAGGCATTGCATAAGCTCAGCCTCTCTAAGGTCTGGTAATATGCTGCTATCCTTTGTTTCTCCATGTGAATAGCATATGTTTAAGCATTGTGCGTAGGGTTGTTACTTACCTTGATAATTCTGAAATAATGTACAATGTAATATAGTTATGAACATGTGTCTCTAGTCTCTTTGTAACTAGAGTCAGATCATCTAGAATTTAGAGATTTGAGACCAAACATAATAAATAAGTAAATGACCCTGCATTGAACGTACAATATACAATGTAAGTGTGTGTTATTCTTCAAGCTCTCCTAGCTTATCTGATAAGATCTGGTAATACATATCACTCATTGGACTAGTACCAGTGTTAATTCCTCTACACTATACAGGGAGTGCAGAATTATTAGGCAAATGAGTATTTTGACCACATCATCCTCTTTATGCATGTTGTCTTACTCCAAGCTGTATAGGCTCGAAAGCCTACTACCAATTAAGCATATTAGGTGATGTGCATCTCTGTAATGAGAAGGGGTGTGGTCTAATGACATCAACACCCTATATCAGGTGTGCATAATTATTAGGCAACTTCCTTTCCTTTGGCAAAATGGGTCAAAAGAAGGACTTGACAGGCTCAGAAAAGTCAAAAATAGTGAGATATCTTGCAGAGGGATGCAGCACTCTTAAAATTGCAAAGCTTCTGAAGCGTGATCATCGAACAATCAAGCGTTTCATTCAAAATAGTCAACAGGGTCGCAAGAAGCGTGTGGAAAAACCAAGGCGCAAAATAACTGCCCATGAACTGAGAAAAGTCAAGCGTGCAGCTGCCACGATGCCACTTGCCACCAGTTTGGCCATATTTCAGAGCTGCAACATCACTGGAGTGCCCAAAAGCACAAGGTGTGCAATACTCAGAGACATGGCCAAGGTAAGAAAGGCTGAAAGACGACCACCACTGAACAAGACACACAAGCTGAAACGTCAAGACTGGGCCAAGAAATATCTCAAGACTGATTTTTCTAAGGTTTTATGGACTGATGAAATGAGAGTGAGTCTTGATGGGCCAGATGGATGGGCCCGTGGCTGGATTGGTAAAGGGCAGAGAGCTCCAGTCCGACTCAGACGCCAGCAAGGTGGAGGTGGAGTACTGGTTTGGGCTGGTATCATCAAAGATGAGCTTGTGGGGCCTTTTCGGGTTGAGGATGGAGTCAAGCTCAACTCCCAGTCCTACTGCCAGTTCCTGGAAGACACCTTCTTCAAGCAGTGGTACAGGAAGAAGTCTGCATCCTTCAAGAAAAACATGATTTTCATGCAGGACAATGCTCCATCACACGCGTCCAAGTACTCCACAGCGTGGCTGGCAAGAAAGGGTATAAAAGAAGAAAATCTAATGACATGGCCTCCTTGTTCACCTGATCTGAACCCCATTGAGAACCTGTGGTCCATCATCAAATGTGAGATTTACAAGGAGGGAAAGCAGTACACCTCTCTGAACAGTGTCTGGGAGGCTGTGGTTGCTGCTGCACGCAATGTTGATGGTGAACAGATCAAAACACTGACAGAATCCATGGATGGCAGGCTTTTGAGTGTCCTTGCAAAGAAAGGTGGCTATATTGGTCACTGATTTGTTTTTGTTTTGTTTTTGAATGTCAGAAATGTATATTTGTGAATGTTGAGATGTTATATTAGTTTCACTGGTAATAATAAATAATTGAAATGGGTATATATTTGTTTTTTGTTAAGTTGCCTAATAATTATGCACAGTAATAGTCACCTGCACACACAGATATCCCCCTAACATAGCTATAACTAAAAACAAACTAAAAACTACTTCCAAAAATATTCAGCTTTGATATTAATGAGTTTTTTGGGTTCATTGAGAACATGGTTGTTGTTCAATAATAAAATTAATCCTCAAAAATACAACTTGCCTAATAATTCTGCACTCCCTGTAGTGAGGAAAAAAAGTATTTGATCCCCTGCTGATTTTGAATGTCTGCCAACTGAAATGATCAGTCTATAATTTTAATGGTAGATGTATTTTAACAGTGAGACAGAATAATAATAAAAAATAACAGAAAAACACATGTCAAAAAACGTATACATTTATTTGCATGTCAATGAGTGAAATAAGTATTTGACCCCTTCGACTTAGTACTTGGTGGCAAAACCCTTGTTGACAATCACAGTTGTCAGACGTTTCTTATAGTTGGCCACCAGGTATGCACACATCTCAGGAGGAATATTTGGCCTACTCCTTTTGCAGATCATCTCCAAGTCATTAAGGTTTCGAGGCTTGCATTTTGGCAACTTGAACCATCACAGCTCACTCTAGAGATTTTCTATGGCATTAAGGTCTGCAGACTGGCTAGGCTACGGCAGGACCTTAATGTGCTTCTTCTTGAGCCACTCCTTTGTTGCCTTGGCTGTGTGGTTATTTTTTTTAAATTCTTTATTTTGGTCGTGCATAGATAACAACGCTGCCACAACAGCAGGTGCAAGGGTAGAGGCACAGTGGCTTTAGATATTTAGATATAACAGTGGCTTTAGATAGTGTTACAAAATGCCTTTTGTAACGGTTGTTTTATATGACAAATTGCCCCGATCCCCAGGCTTATGGAGAAGCCTAATTGCCAGCTTTCTTCCTCGTGAGGATGGCCCTGGTGTGTATGGCCCTTTAAGAACAGTCTGAGGGCACATTATGACTTTTGTGAACAGTGCCCCTTTAAGACGGTGTTCCCGGCCCCTAAAATACTTTATTTATGGCTTCTTCCCACTTAGTTCGGTAAATGGGGCTTACTGAACCAAGTATTACACAGACGGACCACACAGAAGTGGAAGTGTGCGGCTAATTTACCTCCCAGGCTGAGGGGTTGCTGTAGGTTAATTGCCGTACAGTCAAACGCGTGGCGGCGGCCATCTTTATTCAGTTGAACGTGGTCAGCGGTGTGTGCCGTCAAATCTCTGGAACTAAAATCGGCTACAAAATGTCACGAACACCGCTGACCCTTACCTTCTCCTCCACTTCAACAATTTGGCTAAATCAAGGTGCGTTCGACACTTTGAATGCACTAGTATACTGAGCCAATTGAACGAATGGTGCCCCGTTTGTGCATTCAAATAAGACTTAGACATTTTGCTGTGCACAAAGGACTTCCGACTAACTTTTTAACCCCTGGAGGGAATTGCCTGAATTTTGAGTATGTTGGTATTTGAAGTATGCTCAGTAATAATATGTGTAGATTGGATGTATAGTTTTAAAGTTATAGTAAATGTGTAAAAAGTATATTTTTCTTGGGGAGGATTTTGTGGGAATGAATGGGAGTGTTTTACTGTATATTACGTGTTTGATTGGCCGTCTTCTTGTCTTTGGAGTTCTGGAACCAGAGTATTAGGTCTCTGGGCGCAGCGGGTAGAGGCTTGGTTGGTCGCGGTATGCGGAAGAGTCCATCTAGGACAATCACTTTGGCTGCCTTCGGGGTCAACAGTACGGTAAGGAGTCACTTGGTGAAGTGTGGGAGCTCAGCCTCTGGGACAGAGTCGGCGACTCCTCTGATTTTCAAATAGTTTCGATGGTGTTTTTCCTCTTAAATGGTGAGTTGTTGCTTGTGGAGCAGAGTTTGATGTTGCAGGTCTCGGACTGCTACTTGGAGCTCTGCTAGATGGCTTGCATGGTTATTGAAGGTATCCTCCACCACCCCAAGCCTGGCTGTTATGCTTTTGAGGTCATCTCTGAGCACACATCGACCGGGATCTTCCTGTGGTGGACAACCATGAGCTCACCGATGGCCTTCATAGTCACCGGTGTGAAAGCCTTTGCGGGCGGCTGTGCCTGTGCCGGCGGTGGTAATGCCAGGGTCCCCCTCTGCTTCATTGGAGGTCCCGTCCGAGAAATCAGAGCAGCCTCCGTGTAAGGATAACATCTTGGCGCCGGATTCCTTGTGCACCTGCCGCCATGCTCTTCCGAGGTTTTTCTGGCCTTGCCTTCTTAGTTTTCCGACCCATGGGACCTGGGTGAGTCTTGATTTTCACAGTGAGAATCGCGGAAGCGCCTCTAGCAGCTGTCAGTGAGACAGCCACTAGAGGCTGGATTAACCCTCAGTGAAACATAGTAGTTTTTCTGAAACTTCTATGTTTTCAGCTGCAGGGTTAAAACTAGAGGGACCACTTCATTGAGCTGATGTGATCTGGGTGTCTGTAGTGGTCCTTTAAGTGTGTGTATCTGCATGCACTGGTGTACATACTGTGGTTGCAACCCTGTGACCCCTACGACCCCTGTGACCAGGTGCCCACCGCCATGTGTTGAGGCCCCGGCCCGTGTGTTGCGGCACCGGGGCCCTATGGGTCATGTGTACGCCACTGGTCACATTCTAACTCAAACTATACCTATCTAAATCTTGAGTAATTGCATTCATACTGAAGCAATAACTTTTGACATTGTCTAAGCCCTCATATTTAAACTTGTGTTATGACTGCCCTGGCTCACTACTCAAAACTATACCATAGCTAACCTTGCTCATTTATCTGCTGCTTTCCCTGTTCCTCAATGCAGCTGAATATTCTCAGCCCACATGAGTCCTTGCTTTATTATGCTTCCAACTCCTGATAGACCTGGAACCATGTCTTCCGACTTTTTGCTGCAACTCTGGTAGGGCCCTGAGACTGACTCCGATTGCCCTCTGACTACTCCATCTCTCACACCCACGGATGGACCCAACAGCTATAATGTTGCATGAACTTCTGGACTTCCTGGTGATCAGATTTGGCCTCTCCACTGCAGCCCCTTTTTTCTCAGACTGACACTCAGACCTAATGAACTTGGTCTTGATTACGGATTGCCTCCTGTGTATTCCTCTCTGACAATCAGACCCTTGCTGGAAGTACAATTTGTCCTTGTCCTTGCAAAAAATCAAACAAACTGATTATTGGCCTTATTACCCTGGCTCTGGCTAATAAACTTTCTATCTGGAAAAAATATAAAAATGGCTGCTCTCCATCAGTTTAACTGCTCTCCCGGAGTCTCCATTACAAGGTCAGCTCCTCCTTGGGCATTGTAAAGGGATACCACTATTAACTTAACAAAAATACTTCTTGAGAAATTACATTTTCATGGGACTCTAATATTTTGTTTTTATTATGTGCTAATAATAAAGAAGTAACTGTGAGTATCTCCATTCTCAGTATAAACGAAGATTACTCTGCAATGCCAGCACCGGCCAGTAGGGGTCACTGTGTGTGGAGAGAGGCAGGGATAGGAAGTTACAGCATATCCCTGCCAACTCTCTACTACTCACTGATCATGGGGGAGCAGCTACACAGGACAGAGAGTCCAGACAGCAGCTCTACAGCTCAGGTTAGTGAGAGATGGGGGAAAGGCAGCACGGGGACACTGAGACACTAGGGGACACAGGGGGACACAGACACTAGTGGACACTGGGAGACCTGGGGACACTGTAAAACATGGAGACACTGAGACACTAGGGGACACTGTGAGATATGGGGATGCTGAGACACATCGGGATGCTGTGAGACATAGGGACATTGGGAGACACTGAGACATTGGAATGTTCCCATGTCTCCCAGTGTCCCCATGTCTCCCAGTGTCCCCATGTCTCCCAGTGTCCCCAAGTCTCCCAGTGTCTGTGTCCCCATGTCTCTGTGTCCCCAAATATCTCAGTGTCCCCATGTCTCACAGTGTCCCCAAGTGTCTGTCTCCCAGCCAGTGTCCCTAGTGTCTCAGTGACCCCATGTCTCCCAGTGTCCCCATGTCTCCCGGTGTCCCCTAGTCTCCCAGTGTCCCCTAGTCTCCCAGTGTCTGTATTCCAATGTCTCTCAGTGTCCCTAGTCTCTTAGTGTTCCCAAATATTTCAGTGTCCCATGTCTCCCAGTGTCTATGTCCCCATGTCTCTGTGTCCCTAGTGTCTCAGTGTCCCCATTTCTCCCAGTGTTCCCAAATTTCTCAGTGCCTCCATGTCTCACAGTGTCTCCATGTCTCACAGTGTCCCATGTCTGTATCCACAAGTGCCCCCATGTATCCCAGTGTCCCCAAGTGTCTCAGTGCCCCCATGTGCCCAAGTGTCCGCAAGTGTCTCAGTGCTCCCTTGCCCCCAAGTGTACCCAAGTGTCTGTGTCCCCAAGTGTCTCAGTGTCCCCAAGTCTCACTGTGTCCCCTAGTATCCTAGTGACATGGGGACACACTGAGACATGGGGACACTGGGAGAAATGGGGACACTGAGACACTGGGAGACTAGAGAGACTGAGGCACTGGGAGCAATCCATCTATACAGCAGAATTAAACTGTGTAGTTTGTTGGTGATTTTACAGAATTGTCTCTTATGTCACTCCTTGTGATTTACATCATGTAATGTCACGCATTACTAATTAACTATACAAATGATTAAGGCTTGTATTTTTTTCCAAGAAAGGTGGCAACCCTAACTACTCTTCACATACTCTTGCTTAAAGGAACACTATAAGGTCAGAAATGCAATCATGTATTTCTGACCCTATCATGTTAAAACCACCATCTAGCCCCTCTGGCCCCCTCTTGACTCCCTAAATATTGTAAAATCTTACTTGTATTAAAGTCTGCAGCTACTGGCTCTGCCTCTTAACTGACTCTGTCTGCTGACAATACCAGAAACAAATTAAAATGCTTCCCCATAGGATTGGCTGAGACTGTCAACTAGGAAGATCAGGGGCAGAGCCAGCACAAGTCAAACATAGCCCTGGTCAATCAGTATCTCCTCATAAAGATAAATTGAATCAATGC
The DNA here is from genome assembly GCA_933207985.1 of Pelobates cultripes. Lineage (NCBI taxonomy): Eukaryota > Metazoa > Chordata > Amphibia > Anura > Pelobatidae > Pelobates > Pelobates cultripes. The sequence continues at coordinate 9,368,601 of OW240914.1, read as the reverse complement.
ATCTCTATGAGGAAAGTTCAGTGTCTTCATGCTGAGGGTGGAGACACTGAATGGCAGTGCTGCACACTAGGCAGTACTGCCCCAGGAAGCACCTCTAGCAGCCATCTAAGGAGTGGTCAGTGGAGTAATTTTCTCAGAAAAGACAGTGTTTACTGCAAAAAGCCTGAAGGGAATGATTCTGCTTACCATAACAAATACAATAAGCTGTAGTTGTTCTGGTGACTATAGTTTCCCTTTAAGCTTGGAAACTTAAGAGGGATGTATGGGAACAAAACTTGTGTGCACTGGCTGACAATAAAATTAGTTTAGGTAATGCAGACTTTGGTCTCTCTAACACTGTGGCATGTTCCCTTTCTTCTATACTCACTACATACACCTTTTCTCTGTCCCAGACAGTATACCAGGAGCTTCTGCCTACTGGTAAGAAGGTAAGGAGACAAGTGCTAGGGGACAGTCCTTAGAAAGCAGAAAGCGAGTGCATCATTAGATGCATTTATGCCAAGCTCAGGATGCTGATTGCATATGATACCCTTAGTTGGACAGCCTGCAGGATTGGCAGGCAGCCTGACTTGCATTCATGCCAGGCTGTCCTTCAAATTCTTTGGACAGACATGCCCCTTTTTTGGGCATGTTCACCCCTTTTGGCAGTTCTGGTCACGTGATTCGCATCAGTGGCACACCCTTTTCCACTGCCCATTGACTTCCTGCTTCACTGGACACTGCTGTTAGGGGGTATGGATTTACTTAAAAGATGAAAGCATAAATTAGAGAGAAATTAGCATAGAGTATGTGTTTTCTTATAGCTGTATCCTTTGAGTTTCCCTCCAACACCATCTCCATCAGATATATGACGCTTGGGAGGTATGACTGTTTTGGGTTTTTTTAGTCGATAAGATTCTGTAATTAGGCCCATCATAATTGTCAGCACCAGGCCCACTGGACTCTTAATCTGGCCCTATCCATTCTACTGAGGAACTGTTTGTCCCATATTGGCTTCAGTTAAAGCAAATTATAATCCTAACAGGAGCATGCAGAGGTCTTCTTTCAGGTATAGTAGCCATTGTTTCTCTCTCTGCCTGACCTCTGGGTGGCCACTAAGGCTGTGGCACATATAAACTTGTGCTGTGATGGTATTGGTTGGGATTGTAGAGTGCCTCATTAACAACTAATAACATACTGTCTTGTGGCAATTTTTCAGTGATGTTTGGTAGTCTTGCTTAGAGGCCAAGGGCTGCTAGATTCTCTCTGATACCTATAGTAATGCAATCTTGGGGCACATATGTCGGTTGACAAACCCTCTGTAGTTATAGCTGTGGATATGCAAGTTTATTGTTTCCTCATGGCTCATGGTCACAGTTTAAAAGCTATTAACATGCTAGTAAATGTGGCTTATAATTGAATACTTAAGATTTGGAACCATGTTATTAAAGTGCAAACTCCAAGCAACATAACCACTTTAGTCCAAAAGCAACATTAAAATCTTAAGTTTTAATACTAAAAAGCAGCATGCATTTCACATATCCTGGAAATTCACAAAAACCTGACAAACCAATCCATGGTAAACAGCGTGTTTTTGACAACACACACCAGACTGTTTAAATTTACAGTCATTTTATTGTTTGTACATGGCAGTTAAAACGTACAGTCCCACCATACTATATTATGGCACTGTTTAGCTGGTTTGAGTTGTTTTTCATTATCAGTGTTAGTTGTGTACACATTGTAATTGGTAAAATTGTAGTATCTGCCCATTAAACATGTATCCCTATTTCGCATTGTTTTATGTTTATCAGAAGAAGTATCATGTATGGATGCAGATAGAGAGTTTAAACAATATGCGCATGACCCTCAAACAAATATATTTGGATGTGAAATCAAAAACAGGAAAATATTATTGAACAAACCAATAGAAAAAATGTTAAAATTCTTCTACCCCATGTGAGCAAACACACTTGGCCCTCAAGGGATTAGAATACATGAGATAAAATAAACACAATTAATTCTAAGTGGATTGCATAAAAATAAACTTGTAATTAGTCTATTGGTACACAGTGGGATTCAGGTAGAGATCCCCATGGGAGACTATGCACCATACTATGTATGTAGAAGTCAGTAAAAGGTTACTTAGTAATCTAAGAAGGGAATAACCCTTTTTAACAGTTGAGAGAGAAGCCCACAAACAGAGTAACTCTCACTAGATCACCCTTAATGTTAAAGCCATCTTTTTAGAATAAAACATGTTATACAGAGGCGTTATTAGAAAACATGGGGCCCCGGTGCGAAAATTGTCCTGCCCCCCCATATGTCTACCCCCCACCCACTACATCCCCACTACCCCATACTTCTCCACCCCCACGCATAAAGACATCAGATACACATGCAGACACACACATACACACTCACACATACAGGCCTACCTACATGTAGACACCCACATCCACACATACATACAAACACACATACACACAGATACACACACATACCGACACACACACATACACACAGTGACAGATACACACAGACACATATACACACAGACACACATACAGACAAACACACATACACACAGAGGCACATACACACAGAGACACATACATCCAGGCACACACACATACACACAGAGACAGATACACACAGACACACACACATACATACAGACAAACAAACATACACACAGAGATACATACATACAGACACACACACAAATATAGACACACACATAGACACACACACACAGACACACATACATACAGACACACACACACACATACTGATGCACACACATACACACAGAGACACATACACACAGATGCACACACATACAGACACACGCATACATACAGACACAAACACATATACACACAAAGACACATACATACAGACACACACACACATACATACAGAGACACATACGTACAGACACACACACAGAGAGACACATGCAACATGTCACCTTCCTGTTTCCTACCTTTTAGGTGCAATAGGGTGACTTTCTCTGGGGTCCAGTGGCTCAGTCTGATGCGAGTCAGAGTTCCCACTCCGACTCTCTTGATGAATGCTGGGAGGAAGTGACCAGGGCAGTCACTTCCTCCCTGCTTCTGATGTCATTATGTCATTAGCGCTGACTGGGAAAATTTCATACCCTTAACGTGCAGCCCCGACGGTACTACAATGGTCGCAGGGGCTGCAACACATGGCTGCAACCCCTGCGACCGTGGTAGTTCCGTCACTGATCTTATCCTTTATTATTTATTTTAAAACGCAAAAAATTAAATTCTATATATTTCTCAAAAAAAAAAAAAAAAGTGCCTTAAGTGTCCTAACAAACGTGATAAATTGAAAATAGCCTTAGTGGTCCAAAGGGCTGGATGGTAGATAGTTTTTTTGTATCAAATTTACTTTCAATTAAAGATTTTGCTTAAAAGGTAGTAGTTGAGTATGACCATTTTTTGATACAATGTTACAAGATGAAAAAACGATTCTATGCTACTTCAATTGATTTAAATCCCTTACTAAGGGAGTAAAGTGTGCTGTTTTATCAATTTGAATAGATTTCTAAATAGTATAGAGTATTTAGATTGACATCTTAGTAGTTCAAAACACATTAGAAAGACTAGCCCCAATAATGGTCACTCTCAGTGTTCAGTCCTTTTGCCTTTTAATAAGTTTTATTTTTTTTTTAAAACAAGCATTTGTCAGTCTATTATATAATATAATATTATATAAGCATTTCATTTCCAGACTTAGTATATGCATATAACAAGGGCTCAATGAAAACATATTTTATGAGGGTGATTTTAAACAGATTAATCTCTAAGGAGTTCTGTCCTTCATTAAAATAAAAGTATAAAAATAAAGGTATAAAATAAAAGTTGTATATCAAATTCAATAGCCTGTCAAAAAGTGAAAAACCTATCCTAAATAGTTACCAACCACATGCTGCTTTGAGGCAGTCCCCTATAACTACTAACTACTGCCCCCTTTGTTGGAGCATAGAGTGCCCAGGGATTGGGAACTACAGGCAAAGCGAAGTTGAAAACAAATGCACTCCATGTAGTCTATAGTGCCATAATCTTGACATGCATTTTGGTGCAACATCGCCTTTCTCTTTACATACAGTATAGTCCGCCAATTAGTGATATCACATGTCCAATCCATTGCCGAGACATCGTCGGCCTATGGGATAGTGCTGCGTCAATCTGGGCGGTACTACTCCCCTGATTTGGAAGATCGGTTACATTAATCAACATCTCCCCATGTATGTGTTGTAAAAAATAAAAGGTATTTCCAGGTCATGCTATTAAGGTCTCCCTGAAGTTATCTTTTATTAACAAATGGAAGCAAAGACTCCTCAATATATGTAATCTAATGTAAGACCTTATAGTATTACTGAATTATGGGGCAGTTAACTAAACCTCTAGCAATCATAGTCACTTCCTATTCAAAGATGGTTTCACAGATTAAAGATTAAGAGTTGTTTTTCTTCTTATTTGTTTTGTAGACAGACTCTATTTCATGTCAAATACTAAATAAGTCAAGTTCTATGAAGTTTGACAAGTTATATGTAAAACATTTTTCTACTCTCTCACTACTACCCACAACTGATCTCATCCTAGACCCGATGCATACAAAACCCATTCACACATCATGTCACTTTCTCTCCTCCTGCTTCTAGAAGCTGTTGATGTCTCTCCCAATCCAGGGCCCTTCACCTTCTCTACACACACTAAGAAAACCAGAAACCCCACAAACCTCATCACAATACCCTGCCCTTTACCCTCACTTACCAACATTCAGTGTTCACTCTGCAGTAATTTAAAATCAACAGCCATTCAAAACTTTTTCATCTCAAACTCACTCACACTACTTGCACTTACCGAGACCTGGCTGTCCCCCTCTGATAGTGCTACTCCTGCCTCTTTATGTTTTGGTGGGCTACAATTTTCTCACACTCCCAGACTCAACTGTAAATGAGGTGGTGTAAGCGTCTGTTACAAACTGCCATTTGTAACTGTTATTTTATTTGACAAATTGCCCTGCTTCCCTGTGTTATGGAGAAGCCTAATTGCCAGCCTTCTGCCCCATGACTATGGACCTAGTGTGTATGGCGATTTGACTGTATTTGTGGGATCTGAGCGCTGTTTGGATATATTGAGCGCTCAGATCCAAGCCATCTGGGGATAGGTTGAATGTGGGGGTTCTGTTCAGTATGATAGGAGTTATGCATTTTTGTGTCTTTTTGTGTCTTTTGCTAACATGTGGTTAATGGAGTCTGCCTCTATCCCTGGATAATTGGATTACTTTCCCCATTGTCCAGGATAGAGGGCTCTGTAAATCCGGTTTGGGCCAGAAAACCATGCTGCCAGCTAGGCCCCAAAAGATACTTTTGCTAACTTGTGAACCCCTTGTCTGATTTGTGCCATTTTTTAATATGTTGCTCCCCTTGATGGATTGATTCCAAATATGTATTTGTATGAAGATTGGATGTATGGTTTTAAAGTTACAGGGTATGGATAAAAACTGTATTTTTACTGCCTGTGTTTAATTATGTTAACCCATTGTGCAACATAATTAGATCACAGGCAGAGGGGAGGAGTTTTGTGTGTAATTGCTGGGAGTGTTTCTGCAATGTACATTTATTATTGGTTGTTTTATACCTCCCTGTGGGCGGTCCTGTATTTGCAAGACTGTAATAAAAACCAGGCTGGGTGTGCCAGCACCTCAGATCTTCTTGACCCTCTAACTTGCAGCCTTGACTCATGTTTGTAGGGGACAGCTATAATCACTACAGGGATTGCTATGCTCTTCATACTCCCTTAGCTACTGAGCTCTTGTAAGAGCTCTTGTTCCTGATCCTGCTTCGCTCTGCAGAAGGAAGAGGTTCACCTACTGGAACCTGGAGCCTGGTCGTGGGTCCAGGGCACAGAGCAGGCGGCGAGATACCAGCCCAGCAGCGGTGGTTCGTGGAGTCTGCAGTACTTATGGTGGCTACGCAGTAGTTATGGTGTCTACGGTGCTGATGGTCCTTTGGTGAGCGCTAGGAGCATCCTTTTCTACGGTCCAACTTCCAGCCAGCCTGGAGGCAACCGTAACAGCGTCCTTCTTTCCCTTCAATGTACCTTTCAATCAATCATAACTCCCCCTGCCCTATCCTTTTCTTCTTTTGAAGTTCACACTGTCTGCCTATTTAACCCACTCCTTTGAGAATTGCTATCATCTACAGCCCCTCCCCCGGTTATCCTAGACTATCCATTGAGCACTTTTCTTCCTGGCTTCCCCACTTCCTCTCATCTAGCACTCCTTCCCTTATACTTGGGGATTTTGATATCCCAATCAACAACCCCAATTACACTGATGCCTCTCGTCTGCACTCTGTATCCTCTTCCTTTGACCTTACGCAATGGTCCAATTTAGCAATCCATACCGAAGGGAAACACTCTTTATCTCACCTTCACCAATCTCTGTACCGCCTCTAATCTTTCCAATATTCCTTTTTCTTTATCTGACCACCATCTGCTGACTTTTGACATCGTCATAACGAAGACCTAATTGACACCACCGTCTGAACATCAATCTCACAGAAAACTCCAATGTCTTGTCCTAGAGCATTTCTTCACTAATCTCCAAATTCTTCTTTTACCTATCTCAAACCTCACCTGCCCTAGCTCTGCAACCTATTTCTACAATTACACCCTCTCCTCTCGACTAGACATCATGGCACGTCCTACAATTAAACACACAGGCACCCCCAACAACAACCTTGGCACACCAAGCTGACTCCACCAAGCTGACCTGCAAAAATGAGCTGTTGGAGAAAGTCTCACTGTGTTTCTGACTTTCTCCACTATAAATTTACGCAGCACAAAAGTAAATTACTTCAATACCTTTATAACCACACTTTCCATGAACCCAAACAACTATTTCACACATTTAACTCTCTTCTTCGCCCTTTTGTTCCTCCTCCACCTACTAACTTGACCACCTCAGACTTTGCAACTCACTTCACTGACAAGATCTCTACAATCAGGGAAGAGATCTCTCATCTTTCTTCTTCCCCTTACAATACTTCCCCTAACCTCACTCCCTCTGCTGTTCTATGTTCATTCACACCCACTACAGTGAAAGAGGTTTCTGCTCTGCTCCAATCCTCCCACCCCACCACCTGCTCTCTAGATCCAATTCCCTCGCATCTCACCCATACTCTGTCTTCTTTTCTTTCTCCACCTCTCACTAAAACCTCTCTCTCTCCTCTGGCATATTTCCATCGCCCTTCAAACATGCAACTATAACACCAATTCTAAAGAAGCCCAACCTTGACCCTAACTCCCCAATCACTGTACCGTCCTATCTCACTACTGCCTTTTGCATCCAGGATCCTTGAAAGAGTTGGGCATGCGAGATTGACAGACTGCCTCGAGTCCAACTCTCTGCTAGACCCACTTCAGTCTGGTTTCCGCACTAAGCACTCTGTGGAAATGGCACTGACCAAATTATCCAATGATCTACTCACTGCAAAATCTCGTGGTCACTACTCTATCCTAATTCTCTTTCTGCAACTTTTGACACTGTTGATCACCAACAGCTTCTTCTCATCCTCCGCAGTATTGGTCTACAAGATATTGTTCCTCCTGCCTCTCCCAGCGCTCTTTCAGTGTTTCTTTCTCTGGCTCTGCTTCTTCTCCCCAACTCCTCTCTGTTGGTGTCCCTGAACGTTCAGCCCTTGGTCCCCTACTGTTCTCTATCTATACTGCCTCCCTTGGTAAACTAATTTGCTCCTTTGGCTTCCAATATAATTTCTATGCGGATGACATGCAAATCTACCTGTCCTCTCCTGATTTCCCCGTCCCTCTTGAAAAGTGTCTCTGACTGCCTCTCTACTATTTTCAACTGGATGGATGCCTACTTCCTTAAACTCAACATGACCAAAACTGAAATTCTGATCTTTCTTCCCTCAAGTGTTGCTACTCCTGTGTCTGTCTCCCTCCAAGTCAACGGTGCTACCATCAGCTCCACTGCTCAGGCTCGCTGCCTAGGTGTTCTCTTTGACTCCGACCTCTCCTTCACACCTCATGTTCAGTCTATCGCCAAATCCTGCCGTTTCTATCTCAAAAACATTGCGTGCATCCTACCCTACTTAACGCTAGATGGGACTAAGGTGCTGATCCATTCTACTGTCCTTTCTTGCCTTGACTAGTGTAATCTGCTTCTCAGTGGTCTTACGTGCTCCCAACTTGTGCCATTACAGTCTATAATGAATGCGGGGGCGAGGCTCATCTCCTGTCCGCCCGCACCTCCCATGCCTTACCCTTCTGTCAGTCCCTACATTGGCTTCCTGTAAGATATAGGGCTCAAGTTAAAATTCTGGTTCTTGCTTTCAAATCTCTACATAATGCTGCTCCCACCTATCTATCCTCCCTACTACACAAGTATGTCCCTTCTAGGCCCTTATGCTCTGCTAAAGACTTACGTCTACCTTCTGTCCGTACTCCCACCTCTGATGCTCGCCTTCAAGACTTCTCGAGGGCTGCACTGTTCCTGTGGAACTTACTTTCCTCCTCCGTTAAATGCTCTCCCAGTCTCCACTACTTAAAAAAAATCATTAAAAACCTGCTGCTTCATAAAAGTGTATCAATCAAACTGTTAATAGCTCCTGATTGATTCCTCTCTTGCAACTGTAATTAGTCGAATACTATTCTTACCTTTTGTGTCACTTTACTCCACTCCCTCTAGCATGTAAGCTCATTGAGCAGGGCTCTCAACTCCTCTGTTCCTGTGTGTCCAACTTGTCTGGTTACAACTACATGTCTGTTCGTCCACCCATTGTAAAGCGCTGCGGAATTTGTTGGCGCTATATAAATAATAACATCATAATAATAACACTGTTGTCTCTTTCAATAGACATACTAGTCTTATATTTCATATTCCCTTTGTTACTGCACTAATATCCCATCTTTAATTAAATTGGTTTGTGTATTTTACTTTAAAGACAAGATAGATATGTGCAATTATGCACTCATGTATTTATATATGAATATAGCACTGCGTTATGGATACTGATATGTATCTTAATGTACCTTTTAGGTATTTTCCTTAATATTTTATGTAATATATAGAAAGAAGGCATAATATATTTGCCGGTTTTAAATGTCATATTATGCACCAGCAATTATAATCTTTATGCTTTACAAGAGGATGGACTATAGCCTAGAAGAGAAGGCATAGAGAAGGCACAGAACGAACACTCACGCCCCCGAACCAATCAGGAAGGAAGAGGCGAGGCGTTAGGGATTTAAAAGAAAGGGCTGTGGACCAGTGACATTGTGGTTAGAAGCCCAGGAAGGTGGGCGAAACATTTCACTTGTGACATCACAGGAGAGGCAGACCCGGAAGAGATCCCATGATACTGGCGAACCCGAAAGTGACTGTATTAAATGGAGAAAGCTGTTTTACTCTGTCCTTACATGCTTGTATGTAGGTCATTTTTACTGGCATACCCACTAATTGCAAAATTAGAGTTTTTAACCTTTTTTATAATAAATTGCGAAAGATACTATTCAATTAGTCCTGTCCTGTATTGCATAGAATCATCTGTTCACTGGGAGTATACCTTCCAGATCATGTAAGCACAGTGTGGGATACTTCCCTCTTCAGTGGAGCTTTTCAAACCCAGAGCCATGGGTTATAGGGCTCTGGTCCATGTGAGTTCTCCCCATTACCCTTTACTGTACATTGCACTATCCAGATTGTCTGCCCTATATTGTGTGTTTTCTGTTATTTATAGATCAATTTTGTCATCAGTTCAAGCACGCTTTTTTGTGGTAATATTATTCTTATCTGTGTATACATTTTTGTGTCACTTTGGTAAAGTGCAGCTGAACTGAGTACCTCATCATCTCTATAGCGCTTATACACTTTTGGTTCCTTGTGATTCCAAATATGTTAGGGACAGTGACAACCAACAGAGTTATGAGATAGAATCTTTCTTTAATTGTAACGCTAATGGACTTGTCTACCTCATCGCATGTGGATATGGGAAAAAATATGTAGGCAAGACTTTTCATCAGTTGAAGGAAAAGATTAAGGAGCATGTAAGTTTCTGTGACAACTTTTGTACCATTTTTTTAATGAAGGACAGAGCTTCTTAGAGATTAGTCTGTTTAAACTCCCCCTTCAGAAAATGTGATAATAATATTTTCATTGAGACCCTACTGTATGATTATACTGAGTCTGGTCATGAAATGCTCATGTAATAGACTGACAAATACTCAGCTGAACTCAACACTGAGAATGACCATAATTGGGGCTAGTCTTTCTAAAGTGTTTTGCATTCATTGTAACTACTCTGATTCTAAAATCTGCCTATATATATATTTAATTATGATTTCAATTTAAATACTCTATCCTATTTAGAACTCTATTCAAATTGGTTTAACAGCATCCTCTACTCCCATGGTAAGCGATTCAAATTGAGTAGCATAGAAGTGTTTTTTCATTTTTAACATTGTATCAAAATATTTTCATGCTCAACTGCTACATTTTAAGCAAAATCTTTAATTGAAAGTAAATTGACACAAAGAAACAATCTAGCAACAAGCCTTTTGGACCACTAAGACAATTTTCAATTAATCACGTTTTTTGAGACACTTACGTTCAATTGGAATTATGGATTTTTATTTGGCCTTTTTTGGGACTGAAAAAAAGGTTTTAGAAGAAAGAAGACTTTTAATGGTAAGTATGATTTTATTTTATTTCATTTGTTCAGGTATTGAGGTTTATTGGTTCCCCCCTAACTCTTTTTAGGATGAGGGAGGTAGGTAGGCTTTTATTTTATTAGAGGGGGTAACCCCTAGTCACCGTGGGGGGTGTTATTGTAACTTAAGGGCCCCCACCCGCCACTCATGGATGTGGGCGGGGGGGAGGCAGTAGATCTATTGTGTCTAAGGGCCCACACACGCTGCTCATGGGTGTGTCTTAGGGTCCCCAACCGCAGGTCATGGGTGGGGGCTGCGGGGAAGGCATGAGGTCACCTCCCCATTGTATCTTAGGGCCCACACCCACCTCTCATGGGTGGGGGCTGCGGGGAGGCAGTAGGTCCCCCCTTATTGTATCTTGGGGCCCCAAGTGTCGCCCATGGTTGGGGGCCAAGGGAGGACGCCAGGCCCCCCATTTAGTTTAGTGGCCCCCACTCTTGGTGCACAAGTGGGTGCTCGGGGGGGACACTTTGCCACCCTGTTAATTATTTTTATAGGTGCCCCACTAAGGGGCACTTTTTTACAACAGTGAGCAGCCAAAGCTGGGCAAGCGTAGGAAAAATACATAAAACAACATAGTCCCTACTTTGTCTCATGTTTTAAAGAAAACTAGAGCAGATAGGAAGAAAAAAAAATGAGAGAGCAAGAGAAGAGGAAGCAACTGGGGAAAGGTATATATTAGGCATGACAGTGCCACTTTAAATCTAATACCCTTCATACGTCTGCAGTTTAGAGGTTGTTTGCCCACAGGAAAAGTCAATAGGGTCATGATTTGCTAATATAGCTGAGTGATAAATATTAATAGTGCGGTAAGCTTTATTCGAATCAAAAGAAAAGGACAAAAAAATTAAGAATGCTAGCTATATTTGAATGATCCACAACCCATTCCCTCTGCCAATTAAGTCACGTTGTTCAGGCTGATACGTAATTTAGTGAAACAAAACAGCAAAGTGTGAAAACAAGGTGCTTAATTTATCAGTGTTTAAAATTATATTTCTAGTGCAGAAGCTGCAAACACTTTGTGGGCACTCCAAACAACCATCTATGATTACAAAAAATAAACACCTTGAAATTCTATGTTTAGGTGATATGCCCCAACAAAAACTATAAAAGTCTGAGTGAAGTGTTCAGTGAAAGAATGAAAAAAAACTTATGCTTTAATACAATGTGGGGTTGATATATGTAAAAAAATAACAAACCCCTTAAGGATGGAGATAATTGTCCAAGTTCTGCTCAAAAATGAAACTTTTTTTTTTTAAATACAACAACAATACAACAACACCACACAACATTTTTGAATTATTATTTTTTTCTAAAATAATTATATAAAAAAAGATTTGCCACAATTAGTCCATGCAGGATTCACTTATGCTGTGAACTTCCACAGACTGTACTGAGGCGAGACACTTGCAATTTTCAAAGCACAAGCAGTGGCACAGAAACACAATGCAAATCATACTGTATCTTTAGTACATCATAGCTAGATGTCAATATGTAAAATGACAGCTCTAGTTTAAGGATTTGAATGAAAAATTGGTTGATGTGAGGCCAGAAATTGGGATAGTTGCTACATTCTACACCATTTGATAATAAACCTTTTTTTTTTTTTGAACAACTTTGCAATAGTGTGGGAAGACTATATATAGGCTTTTCCCTGCTATCAGTTTTTAGTTTGTAGCTCATCCTCCACGAGTGAGGATGGATTAATTTTTATTGTGGCCCTTTTTTTTATGAGTGCAAGCTGATAGAAGTGAACATTTAAGGATTTCTTAAGTACTGCAGAGATGGGGAGAGTTGAATGTGATGTGATATGGATTTCCATAAGAAAAGGGCAGCCCTAGAGGTTATATGCAGTTGTGAGTTAATTGTGCTAGTATACGAACGGGACAGTAACAGGTCATTGGCGGAGTGAAGACCCAGGGCTGGAAGATATCTGCTAATGAGGAAGGAGAACTAAGCAGGGTACAATTATTTAGAGTTTTGTGATGATTTATACATAATGCAGGAAGCCAGTGTAGAGATTGACAGAGGGGTAGGTTTGAAAGTGGCAGATGGTAGATAGATAAGTCTGCAGAGATGTTCATTATAGACCATAGGACAATATGGACACTCTTCAATCAGCAAGGAGAAGGTTACAATATTCATGGCTGCCAAGACCGAGAGCATGTACAAGCAATATGGTCGCTTTCCTAGTGAGAAAGGGATGAATGCAATAATTTTTTTTAACCAACAGAATCTGGTGACAGATATTATGTAAGGGTTGTGGGAAAGGTGAGAGTCAAAGAGTGTGGAAAGTCAATGTGCCTACAGGGTAGATGTTAAAATAGAATTGTGAAGTCAACCAGTCTGCAATAAAAAATATCACTTAGTGGCATGATCCAGCAGCCAGACAGAAATATCCCATGGTGAAATGAAAATGTAAGTATCAGCAGTGTACAGGTGATATTGAAAGCCACAGGATAATATCAGGCAGTGAAAGTTGAGAAAAGAAGATGTCTCAGAATAGAGCCTTGAGGAAGCACTATTGGTTGAAGGTTGTATAGCTAATGAGTATTTCCATTATTAATGAGTTAGAAGTAACCCAAAATGTTAAATATACTTAGAAATGTGTTATACTCTTATATGGTTATTGTATGAGGTTATTTTTTTTCAAATATCCTTTTATAGCTGTCTTAATATCTTGGTTCCTCAAAGTGTATATTATAGGATTAAATAAAGGGGTCACAACTGTGTACATAAGTGACACAATCTTATTTATATTGAAGGAATATTCTCCTGATGGAAATACATAGATGGCAATTAGAGTCCCATAATACATGCACACGACAGCGAGATGGGAACTGCATGTGGAGAAGGCTTTCTGTTTCCCAGTGGTGGATGATATTTTATGTATAGTGAGAAAGATACAAGCATACGTAGAAATGATAAACACAGTTTCAATCACAGTTTCTGTAGTAGATAATAAAAATACCACCGTTTGTACAATTGTTGTATCTGAACAAGATACTTCAAAAAAAGGTATGTAATCACAAAAGAAATGGTCAATATTATTTGAATTACAGAAGTGTAAATGACTAATCAAAATAGTAACAATCAATGTCATGATAAAACCCAATGCCCAAGACAACATCGCTAGACCAAGACAAAACTGGGAATTCATTATTATTACATAATACAATGGTTTACAGATAGCCACATATCTATCATAGGACATCATGGTGAGAAGATGACATTCTGCAGTTGAGGAGAAACTGAAAAAATTTAACTGAGCAATGCACTCACTAACTGTCATGGGGCTGCCATTTTTTAAGGTAATTAGTAATAAATTTGGAACAATAGCTGTAGTGAGTATAATGTCACAAAATGACAATTGGCTGAGGAAGAAGTACATAGGGGAATGGAGATAATGGGTGGCTGAAACTAGTATTATAATCAGAAGATTTCCAGTTAAAGTCATCATGTAGACCAGAAGGAGGACAGAGAATAAAATGATTCTATTGCTGTGTTGAAGCTGGAACCCGAGGAGAAAAAAATCTGGGATTGTTGATTGATTGTGTCTTGAAAACAACTGATGAAAAAGTAATAATGACATTCTCAATAAATAGCAACATTATCCATATTTTGAAGAATATTCAACAAGTTGACTGGCAAGAAGATTGCATAAGGCTCATGCATGGTTTAACATCATTATTTAATATCAGAAAATCTGAAAATAATTTTGTGAATTTATAAAGACTCTGTCTCCTTTATCTTTCAGATCAACTGTTATTTGAGGAGGTAGTTTCCTACAAACCACACCTAACACAGGTTTACCTAGAGTAATGCTAATTTATTTAAATATACAGTATGTAAGCATGGACTGGAAAAACCCCAACCTCTTTGGATCCAAAGTAACTGTCAATACATGCTTTTTGTTTAAAAAATTAGTTTTATGGAATGGACGTCTTTTTTTTTTTTTTACTTTGGCTGGCAGGATACACCTAGAAAAAACAAAAGCAGAGAACATTCAAAGGGAAACACTGTTTAGTAGAGATGTCCCTGCTATAAATATTGCACTCACAGAATTAAGGAGTAATTCAAGCCCACAAGGTTTCTTTAGATCTTGCAATTAAATTCCTTATTGCTCAAGGATACATGCAAAAAAAGAAGAACTGGACATAGTGTAAAATCTTGATGGTATAAAATACACGATTTTATTAGAACACTTACAAGAAGTAGAAGATAAAAATGCCCATCAAAAATCTGTATCTCTCTCTCCAGAGTGGTAAATGGAAGAAGCAGGTAACCGGAATCGCAGGCAGTAATCAACACAGCTCTACACGTTTTGTCTATACAATAGACTTCATCAGGATAATAGCAGTAAAACAAATGGTACAATCAAATAAAATCACATCAATAAAAGTCCTATGTCTTCTGTCATCTTTAAAAAGTCCCTCTCGCCGGTGGTGGATGAGGCGTGGAACACGGCGAGAGGGACTTTTTAAAGAAGACAGAAGACATAGGACTCCGTATGAATGTTCTCTGCTTTTTTTTTTCTAGGTGTATCTTGTTTTACGTATTTGTCTGTGAGGATTTGAGGAATCCTTTGTTACAGCCATGATTTTAAGGGAAGTAATTAATCTTTATTCCCACAATATACTGCTGCACTTGGATGGTGTTTTGGTTTATATATATATATATATATATATATATATATATATGCAAGGCCGGATTAACATAGGGGCTGATGGAGCTGCAGCTCCAGGCACAGGCCCATGGAATAAGACCATTAAAAAAAAAAAAAAACATTTTTAAACATTTTTTTTTTTTTTTTACACACTACTCTTAGGTTTGCCACCTGACTGGTATTTTAAGGCACAGCCTGTATTTGAGGCTGCCTGGCCATGATGGTATTGCAGTAATATCGGCAATACAAATGCAAATATTTTTCTCAGTATAAACAGAGATTACTCTGCAATACCAGCACTGGCCAGTAGTGTGTATGGAGAGAGGCAGGGATAGGAAGTTACAGCATATCCCTCCCTGCCTCTCTCTACTCACTGATACGCAGGGGAGCAGCCACACAGCACAGAGAGTTCAGACAGTAGTTCCCAGCCTGCAGAGACAGACTACAACTCAGGGAAGTGAGGGATGAGGGGAAAGACATCAGGGAGACACGGGGACATTGAGACACTAGGGGACAGATGGTGAAACTGAGACACTATTGGACACTGGGAGATGTGGGGACACGGAGACACATGGGGACACTGAGACACTAAGGGACACAGTGTCTCCATGTCTCCCAGTGTCCCCATGCCTCCCAGCCAGTGTCCCTAGTGTCTCAGTGTCCCCATGGCTCCCAGTGTCCCCATGGCTCCCAGTGTCTCCAAATGTCTGTGTCCCCATGTCTCCCATTGTCCCCATATGTCTGTGTCCCCATGTCTCCCAGTGTCCACATGTCTCCCAGCCAGTGTCTGTCTCCCCATGGCTCCCAGTGTCCCCATGTCTCCCAGCCAGTGTCCCTAGTGTCCCCATGTCTCCCAGTGTCTGTGTCCCCATGTCTCCCAGTGTCTGCATCCCCATGTCTCTGTGTCCCTAGTGTCTGTGACCCCATTTCTCCCAGTGTCCCTAAATGCCTGTGTCCCCATGTCTCCATGTCTCTCAGTGTCCCCATGTCTGTATCCACAAGTGCCCTCATGTTTCCCAGTCTCCCCAAGTGTCTCAGTGCCCCCATGTCTCTCAGTCCCGTGTCTCTGTGTCCCCATGTCCCTGTGTCCCCTAGTATCCTAGTGACACAGGACACACTAAGACTTGGGCACACTGGGAGAAATGGGAACACAGACACTGGGCGACATGGGGACATTGACACTGTGATGCATAGGGACACTGATGCCAGGCTGGCCTTCCAATTCTTTGGACAGACATACCCCCTTTTTGGGCATGTTTGCCCCTTATGGCAGTTCTGGTCATGTGATTCGTATCAGTGGCCTACTCTTTTACCCTGCCCATTGGCTTCCTGCTTCACTGGACACTGCTGTTGGTATGGATTTATTGAAAGATGAAAGCAAAAATTAGATAAAGAGATTAGTATAGAGTATGTGTTTTCTTATAGCTGAATCCTTTGAGTTTCCCTCAAACACCAACTCCACCAGATATATAACGCTTGAGAGGTATGACTGTTTTAAGGTTTTTGGTCCATAAGATTTTGTAATTAGGCCCCATAATAATTGTCAGCACCAGGCCTACTGGGCTCTTAATCCGGCCCTGTATATATATATATAAAGACCTGCATTGGCTGAAATGTCAATCTGCATGTTATGTAAATTTGACTAATAAATCCACATTGTTGAAGTCCTTTGTGTGCAACGTATTTGCTCTAAGATACATACTCAGACATTGTCACAATGCAATTGTTAAAATAAATTCCCATACTAAATAAGTAGAAAAACACATGCACGTACAGAAGTTGCCACAATAAACAATGAACTTGTTAAAAGACATTGGTCCAAGACTAAGGATTACAGAAATTAAGTAGAACAAATAAAGAAACACCTTTGTGGATAAAAAGTATGGTGGAATAAAAACACAGCTCAAACAATACAAAATACTACAGACACTAATAAATTATAGAAAAAAATAGGAATACAAATTAGAATAAAATACAAAAATAGGTTAAAACAATATTACTCGAATATTCTCTATGATCCCACTTCCTCTAGCATGTAGCCCCATAGAGCAGGGCCTTCAATCCCACTGTTCCTGTGTGTCCAACTTGTCTGGTTACAAATACTTGTCTATTAATTCACCCATTGTATAGTGCTATCGAACTTGCTGGCACTTTATAAATAATAATAATAATAATAATAATAATAATAATAATACAGGGCAATTCATTTCCAAAAACTCTCCCTATTTTTATATTTTTTTTATAGGTAGAAACTTTAAAAAAATATATTCTAAGTTAAAAGAACAATAGTGGGCTCAAGACTAGGATGGCACTACACCAGAAAACCCAAAATGGATACACCAACAAGATGGGCATGAACTGTGTAGTTGCCAGTGGTCTTCCATAATGAATTCCACAATATTATTAATAAATTAAAATGTTAAACGTTTATTGAACATCAACTATCTTATAACATATATTTATAGATATTACAAATGTATAAAATGAAATAATGAGTGAATTAATAAGTCATTGCCAAAATAAATACATTATGAATTGCATGCAACATTTGAAAATTTCAAAAGTAAAAATAGCAAAAACTGTCAATATTAAAACTTAATTTCATATAATTTAAAATCCCAATGTGAAAGTTGAAAGCCCAATATGAGAAGGTGACAAGATAGCCACTAGTGCATTATGAATACATAATAGACTTGTGAGTAGATGGAAAATGACCTCAAGTTTTACCAATCGTCTAATAGGTGCACCCTGCCAGCCAAAGTAAAAAAAAAAAAAGAAAAGACGTCCATTCCATAAAATATATAGATGGCAGAAAGGGAAACTAATATTTACAGAAAATCCAAATCGAAATTCAAGAATTCAAATTGTAACCTAAATCACATAATATAATCTGAGCGAGATGCCTTAAACTCTATAATGCGAGATACTACTACTAACTGACTAGAACACTTTTAACACGTATCAGCCACAACATTAAAACCACTGGCAGGTGAAGTGGATAACATTGATTATTTTGTTACAATGGCACCTGTCAAGGAGTGAGATATATTAGGAGCAATGAACTGGTTGCCTGGTCTGATGAATCACGTTTTCTTTTAAATCAGGTGGAGGGTCAGGCATGTGTACGTCATTTACCTGGGGAAGAGATGGCAGCAGGATTCACCATGGAAAGAAACAGGCTGGTGGAGGCAGTGTTATGCTCTGAGCAATGTTCTGCTGGGAAATATTGGATACTGGCATTCATGTGGATGTTACTTTGACACGTAATCATGCTCCAACTGCCTCAAAAAAATAAATAAAATGACCAGGATAAAGAAGGGTAGGCATGCTAGCTAAGCATGAACCATTGTGCTGAACTAAATAATACTTTACAAAATCCTGTTCACTTAAATTCACCATAAATAGCTTCTGGCATCTGTTACTTCATCATGTCCTTGGTGTGTTGGTGGTGTGGTGAGTATCAAGAATCAACTTCACAGGAAAACAACAGCATGACAAGTTTAAGATTTTTACCAATCCAGGCACTTACACCTAGATTTTGCAAAATGGTAGTCATTACAATTATATGTGAGATTTTGTAATCATTACCGTTTACAAATTATTATACATTACATTTTTTTACTTACTTCCAGAAGATCCATATTCATTTCAGGACAATTTTCAGATTGTAAAGAAAGACAGGTGGCAGTCTTTTCATTAACAGAGCCTAACTCTTCTGTTTTGAAAAAACTTTATATTTCTCCCATGAAAATAAGTCATTGTCAGTTTTCAATGTAACTTTCTGCAAGTTACAGCATACAGTAACAGTACACGCACAACTGGTTTGAAATGTAGGATGAAGTGTGTTTAAATATATCAAGTAGAATTCAAGAGAGACACCGAGAGAACTCCCACAGCTTGAAACAATGATGCATTACATTATGCATTGCATTGGGGGAATGGTCTGTTAATATGTCATGTTTGTATTAGTTAAGTAAAATGTGTAATCATGAAAGGATCATACTAAATGAGGAATACTTTGAGTACTCTGACCTTTTAAATGTTTATGTTTAGAGTTGAGCAGACACCTGGATGTTCGGGTCTGGCAGGTTTGGCTGAACTTTGGAAAAAAGTCCGGGTTTGGGCTCGAACTTGACCCCGAACTTGACCCCAAGCCCTATTGAAGTCAATGGGGACCCGAACTTTTAGCCTCAAAAATGCCTCTAAAAAACTCCTGGAAAGAGCTAGAGAGCTGCAAAAGGAAGTAAAATGGGGGTAAGAGAATGACAAGTGCCCTGCAAACAAATGTGGATAGGGAAATCACTTAAAATAACATAAAATTTAAAATACAGCTAAGCCATAAAATAGCACTAGATGGAATCTTTGATTTTAGCTTTGGAAGAACATAAATCAAAATCTAAAGCATGGCTGTCAGGAGGATCACCAGAATTATCCATTTGAGAGAGGGTTGGAGTACAGGGTATTCTCTTTCATTGTTCAAACTAAGCTCAACTCCTGATGCATGGAGAAAAGGCCTTCACAAGCCTCTGCTAATGTGTACATAGTTAATATTAAGTGACCCATAGGTTGAGGAGGCGGTGACCGTGGCGGTGTAGGTAGAAGCAGCGGTGGAGGAGGAGGATGAGGTAGCCAACACTGTTTTTTATGGGGTTTTCTTTTAATTGTGGTAGCCCACAAAATATTGGGACATATCAAAAAAGAAACATTTGCGGCCTGCGGAGCATTTCTTGCAGTCCTGATGCATGGAGAAATGTTCAACTCCTGATTCATGGAGAAAAGGCCTTCACAAGCCTCTGCTATTGTGTACATAGTTTATACTAAGTGACCCCTAGGTTGAGGAGGCGGTGACTGTGGCGGTGTAGGTGGAAGCGGCGGTGGAGGAGAAGGAGGAGGTAGCCAACACTGTTTATATATATCATTTTTTATTTTAATTGGGGTAGCCCCCAAAATATTGAGACATACAAAAAATTGTTGAGGTAGCCTTTAACAATATTCCTACAGTGTTCACTTAATCTTACTTTTAAACTCCTTGTGGTCATCCCTACGTATTGGAGGCCACATAGGCACTCCAATAGATAAATGACGTTTTTTGTGCTGCAGCTAATAAAATCCTTAATATTGTACGTTTTTTTTGTTCTGCTAGATGTAAAGTCTGTAGTTTTAGATATTACTGATTTGTCAGTACTTATAACTATTTAAAATGGATTTAAAATTTAGGGTTCCTCTAAAAATAATATTTTGCTTTTCAGGTAAAATATTCTTGAGCGTTTCGTCCTGCTTTAGTAGGTGCCAATGTTTGTTCACAATTCTTTTGATAGGGCCACTTTTATTATTAAAATTAAAATTAATGGGAATGGATCTCTGGTATTTTTGTCTTTGTATACCAAAATATTGTCTCTCTCTTGTTCTTTAACTCTACTGATAGTGTTGTTTTGACTGCTTGGTGAGTATTTTTTTTCAATAAATTTGCTCTTTAAGAGATTGGCCTGGTCGTTAAAATCATCTATCAAGGAACAGTTTCTGTGAAGTCGTAGGAATTGGCTTTTGGGAGCACTCTCAAGCCAGGGTTTATAATGACAACTTGATCGTCTATGGCTGTATTAGTGCAGACTTTTTAAAAAAAAAATTGTATTAAGTATGTTGTCTTTAATAAAAATTTGTAAGTCTAAAATAGATTCCTTACTATATTCACATGTTAAAATAATTCCTCTATTATTAGTATTGAGATGATTGATAAAAGAGTTCAGGGAATCTTCTGAACCTTCCCAAATAAAAAACAGGTAATCTATATATATAAAATAGGAGACCAGGTTCATTCGCCAGGCATGTTCTCCCTAAATTGCCGTGGATTCCCAATCGGCCATGAAGAGGTTTGCATAGCTGGGGGCGAACCTGGTCCCCATAGCATTGCCTCTTTTTTTGTAGATAAAAAGAATCTAAGAACCAGAAGTAGTTATTTTTAAGTATAATATTGATGCCTTCGAGGATAAAATCAGTTTGGTTGTCAGGGATTTGTGCTTCAGTTTTGAGTGAGTTTTTGACAGCTTCACAACCTATATCGTGGGGAATTATTGTATACAGTGATTGTACGTCACATGTAACTAAAATGAGGTTTGGATTCCAGTTAAAATTACATAAAAATCTTTTAGATATGATTTTATTAGTAGAGTTGAGCAGACACCTGGATGTTCAGGTCCGGCGGGTTTGGCTGAACTTTGATAAAAAGTCCGGGTTCGGGCTCGAACTTGACCCCGAACCCGAACCCCATTGAAGTCAATGACCCGAACTTTTGGCCACAAAAATGCCTTTAAAAAACTCCTGGAAAGGGCTAGAGGGCTGCAAAAGGAAGTAAAATGGGGGTAAGAGTAGGGCAAGTGCCCTTCAAACAAATGTGGATAGGGAAAGCACTTAAAAATAACATAAAATAAGCAGCTGCTTAGTAGATAACTCCCTAATTCACACGGTAAAGCCACATTTACTAAATAACAATAAGGGGGGGATCTAATGTCCTGGCCCCCACCTCTGCGCTGCGGGTGGGGGCCCTAAATAACATTAAGGGGGGACCTAATGTCCTCCACCTGGCCCCCACCCCAAAACAATTACCCCTACCTACCCCCCTCATCCTAAAAATAATGAGGGCGGACCCTTGTCTAAATGCCTGTAAAAAAAAAACAGACTTACCATTTGACAGACTTAACTGTCAGTCTCTTCATTTACCTGTCAGAGCACTCTGATTGGATGGCTTAAACCAACCAATCAGAGTGCTCTGAGCCTAATTGCAGGGCGGGGCAAGGTTTTTTTTTTTTTTAAAGTGCCTCAGTTATTCTGGATTTTTATTTGCCTTTTTTGGGGGCTGAAAAAATAAGATTTTAGAAGAAAGAAGACATCAAATGGTAAGTCTATTTTTTTACAGGTATTTAGACAAGGGTCCCCCCTCATTACTCATTATTTTTAGGAGGAAGGGGGTAGGTAGGGGTAATTTTTTTGGGGGGAGGGGGGTGACTAGGGGTTTGGGGACCACAAGTCACCTGGGTGGGGAATTTTTATTTATGGCCCCACCCACCGCTCAGGGGTGGGGGCTGGGGGGAGGACATTAGGTCCCTCCCTTATAGTTATTTAGGGACCCCACCCGCCACGCAGGGGTGGGGGCCAGGGGGGAGGATATTAGGTCCTCCCCTCCCAATTTTTATTTATGGCCCCCACCCACCGCTCAGGTGTGGGGGCCAGGGGGGGAGGACAGTAGGCCTTATTGTTATTTAGGGCCCAAACCCACCGTGCAGGGGTTGAGGCCGGGGGGAGGACATTAGGTCCCCACAAATTTTATTTATGGCCCCCACCCACTGCTCAGGAGTGGGGGCCAGGGGGAAGGACATTAGGCCCACCCCATTTTTTATTTATGGCCCTCACCCACCGCTCAGAGGTGGGGGCCAGGGGTGGAGGACAATAGGTCCCTCCCCTTATTGTTTTTTAGGGCCCCCACCCACCATGCAGGGGTGGAGGCCGTGGGGAGGACTTTAGGTCCCCCCCAATTTTTATTTATGGCCCCCATCCACCGCTCAGGAGTGGGGGCCGGGGGGAAGGACATTAGGTCCCCCCCATTTTTTATTTATGGCCCTCATCCACCGCTCAGGAGTGGGGGCCGAGGACAATAGGTCCCCCCTTATTGTTATTTAGGGCCCCCACCTGACACGCGCAGGGGTGGGGGCCAGGGGGAGGACAGTAGGTCCCTCCACATTCTTCTTTAGGGCCCCCACCCGTCTCACAGTGGTGGGAGCAATAGGGTTTTTTTTACAGTGAGCAGCCACTGGCTGCTCACTGTTTACTAGACATGCCCCTACACGTGGTATAGCGAATAGGGGCAACATTTACTAATACTAAGTAATCTTTGTGGCTGAAAGACCAATTTAGGTGACCAATTTAGGTCTTTCAGCCTTTTGGTAGATAGCTCGCTTTATAAATTTGTCATGTATTGTATTGATATCTCCTGTCCCTAAAAATAATAGTGGACCAAAACAGAACCTGGAATTTGAGCTATATGTCTCTTTAACCATAATTTACCTCTTTCATATTAAGTGCACCCACACTTATTATATATAATTTTGTTCAGGAGAAATAGGACTTTATTTTCACATCAAATAGATATATATATGGAACATAATTTAAAAGTAATAAAATCTAAACAAGTGTAAGAAATTAAGAAATGTTTTTATTTTCCAAGTTCTGAATGGCATTTTAACAGTGAATGTCATACTATTGTTAGCTTTTACTGCAATAAATTACACATATTTGTGTTCAGTGATGTCTCATGAGTATAACAAAGTCTGCTATTTACAGGTTTTTGGGGGTTTAGGAAAACTACAGAGCTTGCCCATTTCAGTTTTTATAAATTGACATTTGCCAGATTGAGTTGCATTTAGGATCATATGGCAGCCAAGGAATGAAAATTACCCTGAAAATTATTCTCTGGACTTTCTGCCTGGGTTGTCAGGCAGATTCTTCAATATATAATTAATAGAAACACATAATTATGTAAAAATGATACAGAAATCTACATTTATATATATAATTTATTTCTCAGTGTATATTTATGTTAGGATACCATAGGCCGGTAGGCTAATTTGTAATACTTTGTCGATAATGCTTTGCAGGCATTAACAAACGCTGGGTTTCTTTCTTTGTGATGCTTTGAAGGCCTTTACTGCAGCTGTCTTCAGTTTGTTTGTTGGTCTTTTTGTCTTAAAGGGACACAATAGGAACCAGAACAACTACAGCTTAATGTAGTTGTTCTGATGTCTGCTGACAATCCCTGCACGCTTTTTAACCCCTTAAGGACACATGATGGAAATATTCTGTCATGATTCCCTTTTATTCCAGAAGTTGTGTCCTTAAGGAGTTAATGTACACGCTGCCTTTTAACTGCAGGCAAAGTTGCACTTCAGCTGATCTGGATCATGTGATCGCTTGTCATCCGCCATTGTCAGCAGTACTGGCTACAGAAGGACTGCATGGCTTTTCAGGCAGTCCCTCCAATTGGTTCCAGCAAGAAGGGTAAGTATAAAGGCTGCAGGCAGGGCTTGGTTGCTTGGACATTCTATGCTGCCTTAACAGCGTTAAAGCCCTCTTTATGCAGGACATCATAGCATGCCCGAACACCGGGAAGGGGTTAAAGGACATTTATAGTTTCAATCATTAATTGTGTAAACATTAACATTTTCAATTAAGTGGCAGCCATTTTTCATTTGCACTCTCACAGTAATTCAGTATAGCTTCTTCAAAAATCCTTTAAATGTGGGACCTTTTATTAATGTCCATTTTGCTCTTCCATCAGATGATTCCAATACATAACCAGTTAGCTATTCCAGAATTCTTCCTTATTGGGTTCCAGATTTCATGCACCTCTAGAATAATTTTCTTCACTGCTGTCCTCATAGTGTTTATGATGACAATAACTGAACATCTTCTAATGATAATGCTGGTTTCTACTACTCGATCTCTTTGGTTTCCCATGTATTTCTTGCTCAGCCACTTGTCCTTTTGTGATATAATACTTAGTATGACTATTACCCCAAATTAATTATATGTCACCTTAGAAGATGGTAGCCCAATGACAGTAAGTGGGTGCATTACTCAGCTATATTTCTTTAGCTTGTCTTCAGCTACAGAATGTCTTCTTCTCACCATGATGTCCTATGATAGATATGTGGCTGTCTGTAAACCTTTGCATTATGTAACGATAATGAATTTCCAATTTTCTCTTGGACTAGTGGTGTTGTCTTGGAAACTGGGTTTAAGTCTCTCAATGATGGTTAATATTTTCTTGTGTCATTTACAATTTTGCATTTCAAATAATATTGACTATTTCTTCTGTGATTATACACCTTTTTTTCAGGCTTCGTGCTCAGATACAAAAGTTGTGTAAAGTGTAATATTTTTTCTAGCTACTCCAGAAACTATCATAGAAACTGTGTTTATCATTTTTACATATGTTTGTATCTTTCTCGCTATACATAGATTATCATCCACCACTGGGACATAGAAAGCCTTCACATGCAGTTCCCACCTCACTGTCGTGTGCATGTATTACGGGACTCTAGCTGCTATCTATGTATTTCCATAAGGAGAACAGTAATTTAATATGAATAAGTTTGTCCCCCTTATGTACACAGTTGTGACCCCTTTATTGAATCCTTTAATATACAGTCTGAGGAACAAAGAAATCAAGGTAGCTTTAAAAAATTACTTGGATAATTTTTTTTTAAAAGTTTAATATATTTTTCATTATTTCTCTAGATCTGTGATTTTTAGTAGTCTGGCTCATGGCATTGGATAGTAGAGCAGATGTACCCCCCTGAATGTAATATGATGTAAAGTGTATTTCTGTGTACTGCTTGGTATCTCCTAAGGCGGGAGATGGCTATCTGTAACCCAACCCTCTCCTACCTGGGACTAAGGGAAGTGTATTGTGTGGAATGCAGACCCCCCCCCTGCGGAGATCTGTGCTTAAAGGAAGCTGTAATCAATAAAGAGTGTGATTCAGCCTGGTGAGATGCCAGTGTTTAAACCTCCAAGCTATGTGTCATCTAGTTCTTGGGAGAAAAGGATTGTAACTATGCTACCTGCATTTTACCTACATTTTACCTGTTTCATCCTGTCTACCAGCAGAGATACTGTGGATAATACTTCTACT
The DNA here is from genome assembly GCA_933207985.1 of Pelobates cultripes. Classification (NCBI taxonomy): domain Eukaryota; kingdom Metazoa; phylum Chordata; class Amphibia; order Anura; family Pelobatidae; genus Pelobates; species Pelobates cultripes. Next base: position 9,342,497 of record OW240914.1, on the reverse strand, counting down.
CCACTACAATTGTAACAATGCAATGATTTGTGGACCCAGGACATACTTGAAAACGAGAGAAATCTCAATGTATCTTTCCTGGTAAAATATTTTATAAATAAATAAATAAATAATTAATGTACAGCTTCAAGGTCATCATTTTCCTGTAGTTAAGCTTCCAAGGAGCGATAATACTAGATGCGCCAGACGTGCCCTATATTTATCAAGGGGATCCATCATCATCACTTGTGCAACGGCAAGATTACACATGTATCAAGATTGTAACTAGAAACTACAAGGCATGGGAGCAAGAACACTAGCCCCAAGTGTTGTGATTGTATGTGTGTGTTGGGGGGGGGGGGTTGTCAATGGTAATGTGTGAGATTGGCTGAGTGTGATATTGGTGGGGTTTGACTGAGTGGGATGTTTGTGAAATTACCCGTGGGCAGATGTGTGGAGAGGATGTATTAAAGCTCCACCCCCCCACATTTGCTTCCAATTATTTATTAAAAATAAAAAATTTTAAATAGTTTTTATCCCCTTCGACTTACCTTTTTGAAGAGCAGAGTAAATAGTCAGTAAATTACTAAGGGTGTTGTAATGGAAACCCGACAGCAGCACTCCGACTCATTTACTGAATGTCAGGACCACGAAGGGAGAATTTAAAATGCTATGTCTACGTCTAAATTGATGTGACTGTGATTTCTGAATTGATATAGCTGTGTCAGTATTAGAGTTTGGTCACTGGATTGACACGGCTGTATCATTATTAGAGTAAGATTGTGGGATTGATGCAGCTGTGACTACAACTACTGCTGAGTTGACAAGTTGCATCTGAATCAATGAGTCTCCTTACAGTCATTAAAGGACCACTATAGTCACCCAGACCACTTCAGCTTAATGTTCCTGCAGTGTAGTGTGCCTCGGTGTCTGAGGCACACTGCTGCAGGCAATATCACTGATTCAGCCCATGTGATCGCTCTGACCAGGAGTCAGAGTGATCACATGTGCTGCATTGAAACCTGATCTGCCCACCTGCACCTCTGTGTGAGCTGTGAAGTGCAGGGAGACAGATCAGTGCTGATCTGTCTGTCACTGCTGAAAAAAAGTGTTAGTTATAAAATTTGCCCCACTCCTGACCCCTTTCCAATAAAATGTAACCCCTTCCCTGCTCTTTGATCACTCTCTGCAGTGATCAAAGTGCAGATCACAGTATTTCACTGTGATCTGTTTTCCTTTTAACCCCTGAGGGTTAACTTTTATTTTTAATTAAAATGTATTTAATTAGTTACTTACATATTTGTAAAATATTTATTTAGCTGGGGTGGGTAGAAGTTAGTGGGGAAATTAAGGTATTTACTGTTAGGCTAGTAAGGGGTTAATGGTAAAAAACCTTTAAAAAAGTTTTAAAAAGTTTTAAAATTGTAAAAAAGTTAAAAGCTAAAAAAAACATGTTAACAAATAAAAAATATATTTAAAACACGGAACAGGCTAGCTAAGGTTCAAAATATGCCTTTAGAAAGACTCTGGTGTGTCTTCTTTAAGAAATGGTATGCCTTTGTGGGATAATTGCAAACAACCAACTAAAAAAATTCCAAAGTGGGACATGGGCCCAGCGTAAAAATTCAAGCTTAAATGGCTATGTTTCAAATGTACCCCTTCACCGTCGTCATATACCTGGTAAAGGTACATTCGGGGTTATTGTGTACACAAATGACATATGATGTATTATAAAGCCGTAGCACACATAAGGTTTGCAAAATATATATTACAAACTAATTGTGTGTGTCAAAAAGGCAGTAAAAAAATACTTATTACTACTACACTTTGTACAAGCTAGCGGAAAATTGATTTCAAGCTAAGGTTCAAAATATGCATTTTGAAATACCACAGGGTCTATTCTGTAATAAATGGTATACCTTTGTGGGGTAGTTGGAATAATCAACCTGCTAAAAAAAAACTCCAAAATGGGGTATAGGTAAAAATTCTAAGTTTGAAAAAACTTAAATGTCTGTGTCTCAAATGTGCCCCTTCAACGTTCACATATACATGGCAAAGGTACATATGGGAGTATTGCTGTGCTCAGACGACATACCTGAGCAAGATAGGATGTATTAAAGAGCCATAGCACACATAAGGTTTCAAAAAATATACAGTACAAACTCACTGTGTGTGTCAAAAATGCTTATTACCACTACACTTGGTACAAACTAGTGGAAAAATAATGTCAGGCTAAGGTTCAAAACATGTCTTTCGAAATACCCTGGAATGTCTTCTTTAAGAAATGGTATGCCTTTTTGGAGTAGTTTGAATATGTAGGCTACTAAAATAGTGCAAAGTGGGACATAAAGACAGTGTAAAAATTCAAAATTTGAAAATAACTGCAATGGCTGCCCCTTCAACGTCCACATTTATCAGGCACAGGTACATCTGGGGGTGTTGCTGTACCCAGACAACATAGCTGAGCAACATTTTAAAGCTGTAGCACACATAAGCTTTGCAAATTATACACTACAAACTCACTGTGTGTGTGTCAAAAAGGCAGAAAAAATGCTTATTACCACTACACTTGGTACAAGCTCGCAGAAAAATTATCCCACATTAAGGTTCAAAATATGCTTTTTGAAATACCCTCGGGTGTTTTCTTTAAGAAATAGTATGACATTTTGTGGTAGTTGGAATAAGCAGCTTGCTAAAATATTTAAAAATACGACACAGAACCATCAAAACCATCTATGAAGATTAAGTTTAGGCATAATATATGCCTAATAAGATACCCTTTTTATATGTGTATATGCCAAAGTTGAGTAAAAGAAATTGACTCCAATATTTAGCAGAGATTGGCGGGGAAATGGCTACGTAAAAAGTGTCAAAATAACCTTAGGTAAATAGCCTGTGATGTCTACTTTCTATAAATATATACTTTTGTGTGGCAATTTTGTTTTCTGTGCTGGGTATTAAACTTCCAAGACAAACATACTAACTTCTAAAATTGTTTAACAATTAAATTTTATTTTAGTGACCTGTAATGTTCAAAATAAACTGAAATCCTACACATATTATGTACTATGTAAATCAAGTAACATAAATGAAAAGATTATGAATTACATTTTCTAAGATGGACATATTATGCACACATTAATATTGCCAACACTTGGAAAAAATATTTTTTTCCATTATTTTGCATTTTTGTGTTTTAAATGGGAACTTTTATATGTATATGTCACATCAGATTAAAGCCCTTTTTGTTGTCTAACAAATGATATATAATATGTGTTGGTACTATAAATGAGAGAGATGCAAATTGCAGTTGAACACAAACAGCAAAAAATACAACTGCTTGTGTGTATGTCCAGCTTCTGAAGCTGCGTCCTTAAGGGGATATTGGAGAAAAATTAAATAGCTGCTGCAAGGACCACCATATTGTCCAGGAAGTAGACATTGCAATTTCAAGGCTGTTTTAGTCAACCAGCAAGCTAACATTTTGCTATTTGGTACAGTATTCAATTTCATAGTTAGTGGAAATGCAAAAGTACCTACATCATTACAGATATGATGCAATTCTATGTGTTAGTTTAAAAATCTATGTTTATTAAAAAAATGAAAGATTCACTCACAAGGCAGTGATCAGAGGAATTGGTTTTAGGCACTCTTCATACCTTAAAAGAAAACACCAAATAGAATTATTACAATGCCACAAGCAGATAGCCCAACTCTCTTTACAAAATAAACTCAACTCAAGTCCTGATCTAGTAGCTCGACTACACAAGCCCTACCAACTAATATATACCACTAATGCTGCCACAAGATGTAAACTCCTTCATAGATTACGAGCTTCCACGTACCACATTAGTGGAAAGGCTAATAAATATCTTGCTAATCGATTGAGAGACAAACATGCCAGCTCTAGGGCAGCACACATTCTGTGGGTGACATTAAGATTGGTCTACAAGACATTAGCCAGGAATTTTCCACATTTTATTCCAGGTTATACAACTTACGAGACGACCCACAGACACAAGTTCCTGATGACTGAGAAATTGAGGAGTATTTACAGGATATCCGACTCCCTAGGTTGACCCCAGACCAACAACAATCACTTCTACAACCTATCACATTGTGTGAGACCTTGACGGTGATCCGGCAACAACCCTTGGGTAAATCCCCTGGAGCGGATGGCCTTTACAATCTGTATTACAAAAAGTTTTCACATGTCCTGACCCCTCACCTCCTTCAGGTTTAAAGGAATGCGACAGATAAGGGCATACTCTCTCATGAAATACTACTGGCCACAATAGTGACAATCTCTTAACCAGAGAAGACCACTGACAATTGCAAGAACTTTAGCCCAATATTGCTCATGAATACAGATGCGTAAATCTATGCCAAGGTTTTGGCCAATAGACTGGCTCCTCTATTGCCTTTTTTAATTGAAGGCGACCAAACTGGCTCTATACATGTAGACAGGGACTTGACAACACCCGCAAATTGGCCCAGATTCTGATACATCTCCGGAGGCCTGGCCAGATGGTCTGCTACTGGCATTGGATGCAGAAAAAGCTTTTGATTGCCTGGGCTGGCCTTTCCTGAGGAAGGTGCTAAACAAGTACTGCTTATTCACCCAGTTAGTACAACATATTTTGCACTGTACTCCTCTCCCTCAGCACAGGTGCAAGTTTCCTCTCCTTTCACCATTTCTATGATCTGTATGTCTTGGCCCTGGAACCACTCTAGGCATCTACCAGAGCTACCACACCAATATATCTGGCATTCTACTGGTGGATATGGAGCTGCGGGTTAGCACTTTTGCAGATGATATACTACTATACATTTCCAAACCGCAGGATACCGTGCCTTTAATCGTGCAATTTTTATTCGCACAATACTGGAAGGTCTCCTACTATTCCCTCAATCCAAGTAAAATTCAAACTATATGCGTAGGTATCCCTCCTACACAAACCGAACCCCTCCACCAGTCCTAACCTTTTGAATGGTGATTGTTTAATGCAAAATACTTAGGCATTTCCTTTCCTAAAAATACTGCGGACTTATACCCCGCAAACTATATAAAGACATGGAATGAGGTGAGTGTAGATGGCTGCTACAGAGATAGACTCTACTATTCCTTTCATGGATGAATAGGATAGCAGCCTTCAAGATGTCTGTCTTACCCAGGCTGCAGTATATCTTTCACAATTTACCAATTTCACTCCCACTATTCTGTTTCAAACCAATACAGACAGAATTAAACAAATTAACTTGGGCAGGAGGGAGGCCTAGAGTAGCTAAAACAAACTGCTGTACATGTCTAAGACTCATGAAGGATTGGCGGTTCAGGATATTCCAGCCTACTATCAAGCCTTGATATTGGCTGTAGCTATATCTCATATACTAGACTCTCCTGCATCTTAATGGGTCCACCTATTCCAACACTGCTATGGCTACTGAAACACTCCCGCCTGGTTATTCCCACTGCTCCTCCCACTATAGGCCTGCAACTCTACATCTGGAATAAACTTAGACCTAAACTGACTGATGGAGAATCACTGTTCTTAGCTACCCCACTTATTGCACTTCCATATTGTATCCTAACAGTTAACGCCAAACCATGGCTTAAAAGAGGTGTTACGCACCTGTACTTTCTGTTCTACTTGAACACGCTTATAGACTTTGAGACATTGGTAACTAAGTACAATCTTCCCCGTACATCACACTTTTCCTTATACAACTGAAGTCTTACATTACCTGACAATATTATCAAGATGAACAACACAAGATATTGATGGCTATAATCACGGAATGGGAACAACATTGTATAAATAAAAAACTAGCTCCTAAGTGTGAACCCATCTCCATGTGTTACCAATTAATACTTGAATACACTAGATTCTCGGATTCCACCGCCGCACAGCAATTGCACATTGACCTGAATTGTATCCTGTTTCGCAAACAATTGGAATCAACAATCAACCTAAACAAGACACTCCTCAATTCGTTCAAGTCGGGGGAACAACATTACAAAACATTGTATCATTGGTATATGGTACCAATTAGGCTACACAAAATTTCCCTCCATACATCTCCCATATGTTGGAGACGTGAGATAGAAGAGGGCACCACATTACATGCATGGTGGCAGTGGCAGATCCTTCAGGTCTTCTGGAAAACACTTAATATATGACTTAGCATTCTCACCCCAGACCTACCTAGTACTAAGCCTCCCGAACACAATGCCGACAGCACAGAGATACATAGTGAGGAACTGGAAATCTAAGACATACCATTGCTATCTAAGCTATTTTCAGAAGAGGTAGGATCTGTTGAAGTGGATAGACAGAGCTCATATGAGCGACAATTCCTACAAATATCCCTCCCATCCAAAATAGTAACAGAGACATGGCAAATATGGGACATATGGAGATCGGAAGATGGAGACCTAAGTGTTACTTAGCTATTAATCTTGTTCTAATGTATTTTACGTATACTATGAAAGTGAAACATATGGCACTATTGCTAATTGACCATTAATGCCTCTCTAGATATTCGCTTAATATAACTGATGCAGCTATTATTCAAAATAACGTTGTGAGTGACAGCTCAACTGCAAATAAACTGTGAATGAAATGTACACTGCTGTGGTGATAGAAATTAAGATGTTAACAGACCTTGCATGTACGTACCTCTGCTGGATTTATTTGCTGTAGTTACGTGTTGTCCCCCACCTCTTCTTTCTCTACCCCTCCTCCCAAACCTTAAAACTTAGTAAAAAAATTCTAATGGAAAAAAAGATGAAAATTTTTGTACCGCAATTTACAGGAATAGGTTTTTTTTTTTTACCAATAATGTAATATATCTAACCAAGGCTTCAATTAAATATTTTTGGATAAACTTTTTAAATGGCTTAATATTTTCGCATTAACTTTTCAATTATTTTTTTCGATTATATTTCAGATAATAAAATACCAAAGTAAATAATACATAAAAAAATAATACATACAAAATACAAGTAAAAATATTAAATAGTTTTAACAGTTTATACAAACATAGTAAATCATTTGAAAAGCTTATTTAAAATATAAAATCGATAAGAAGGTTAATAAGTCACTTAAGGAATAGACTGTTGAAAAATTCTCTTTCAGTGTTATTACATATTAAGTAATGGGAAAATTAAAAAAACAAACAAGAAAATCTTATTATCATGACTCTCTTATGAATTGTACCCACTGTCCCTTTGGGCATTCAGTACTACAGACAATATCAGCCAGAATGCATAAATATATAACTCCTAATCACACAACATAATATGTTAGAAGATTCTGCGAAAGAGCCGTGACGGTTTATAGTGAATGGAATCTGAATCTCATGAAGGTACGCAGTGTGGATTCAAGATCTGGGCAGGAATTTAAAAAAAAAAATAGAAATAAATAAATACAAATGAAGACACTAGGATCTGTAGACTAAACTGCAACTCACTGTGATATGCAATAGACATACGAAACAAAGAGAAAAGTTGGAAAAAGTGTCTGGTTCATCTAATTTGTCCTAAATTGTCCATGCCAGTTCTCATGTCTCCACAATTTGTGGTTTGTTAAATAGATTCAACTATATAACATTTAATCTGATAGTCAAAAGACTAAAATATTTAACATAAGACACATCATTTCTTGAAACTTGTTTCAACTATTGTTGTTAGCATACACTGATCAGCCACAACATTAAACCACCTGCCTAATATTGTGTAGCCATTCATAGAATCATAGAATCTTAATTAAGTGACTTACTTATTAAACATCTACCATTAATTTAATTATTCACTGTCATTTTTATTTAGAGTAAAAGCATACTTTACATTTATTAAATAAGCAGTTATCTTTTTAATGCTGTTTACCCTACAAAATAATGACACAGAATGAGAAGCTGCACTAGCAGGCAAAAGGTAATACAATACATGGAATTTACGAAGTATAAGACATACAAAAACAGTCAAAAGTGACCATTTTAAGCTAATGTAAACTTGTGGAATCTTCTGTTGATTTATAAGATAATCACAAGGCCAAGCTATGATTCCAATTCAAACATTCTTATGAGAAAAAAATATCTTATTTATTGCAGATGTATTTATCATTTTGTTTCATATCAGTAATGCCTACAGATATAAATTCAGATTTCATCTATAATGAAAAATATAGCATTGACAATTTACATATCTTTAAATTTGTAATAAGGTGAAAACCAGACATTTATTTTTTATAGCGGAAATTCTTGAAATCTGTGCACATTCAATATAATAATTCAATTAATTCTGCAAGTTGTCTAATTCTTAAAAATCGTTTGTTCTATCTTGTCTTAATTCTCCCGATTGTTAAATCACCGCAAGTATGTAATGAATGAAAATTTACAACAACTAAAAAAACATTCAAAATGAAGAAGTTGGGTTTCTGATACCCATGTGTGATAATGCAAATAGTGTACAAATGTTCTACTGTCTCATTATTAGATAATTGAAATATATTTGAATTAATGAAAATAAGCCGATTTGGGATAACAATTGAATTTACAGCTCAATTTAAGCACCCTTTTCTCAAGATCCTGAAATTATATACTTTTCTTATCCTCTCTCCCTTAACTAGTTTAATCTAATAAATTCGATCTATTAAATAGTTAATTGTTAGGGTTAGAGTTTAATATTTAATAGGGTAACTTAATTCAATTTACATGTGAAAAAGACCACTAAATTCAGCAGAAATTGGTGATGGAATTACAAAAAAACCCTCAATGTTCAATATTAAATAGCATACGTTGTCTTTTGTTGCAGTGATTGGGATAAAGTGCTGCTCAGGGGCAGTAGCATGATGCATAGTGAGACACACAGTGACTGTAAAATGTAAATTTGTGTGAAAAGCACACACACAAGTTATAACTCTCAGATTTGATTGAAGGTTGGTGACAAAAATAGTTAAAACAAAATGATTAAACTACTCTCCAATATCTCGTTAATACCATAGGAGGTATATATTCTACAAATATATACTTTTGTGTAGTAGTTTTGGATTATGTGACTGCTAGTAAAGTTACAATTCCAGCATAGTTAAATTTTAACTTTGAAACAATTCACCATGTGCAATATTTGTAAAACATTGTAATATTTGTAGTGTTTCATATGCATTCCTGATGGTCGAGAATTGAATTATTATTGTAAAAAGTTTTGCTTCCTTAATTAATGCCCTACTGTGAATTGCATTATACCAAGTGCAAATATACAATAGGTTTTAATTGTCTGTTGGAGTGTATTCTAACATATTGCACTATATCCTGTTTATTTTTTCTTTATATGCGAGAAAGTAAGGTATATGGAAAACTAAACGCTATATTTGGGCACTTCACTTAGGGGTGAATCACTTTGTGTTATTGTATTTTTGCACTAATACTGAGTATTATTAAGGAGTACCCACACAGGTGTTGTATTGACAGGAATTGTATAACTTAATATTTTTTAAGAGCCTAGAGAGATATACTTTTTTGTTTTGCTTTGGGCAGATTGCAAAGAATTGTAAAAATATAATGAAGAATAAGCAACACATTTATCCTTGCACTCACCCTTTCTTCATAAAATTATTTCCAATTTGACTTCAGTGTTTTGTCCGAGTCAGTAAAACCTCTTCCTTCTGAACAGAGAACATAGCCAGAGTGGCTTTTTAGAATAAATGTAAATAAATCATGCATGGTGATTATTTGACCCCTTAAATATGATGGCTCTTGTGATGAGTGTCCAAGACAGTTTTCCCACCTTTGCTATGCGTACTTTCCACAATGATTTAATGCCTTCTATTTAAGTGCACCTTTAAAGCACGGCAGAATATATTACCGCTTTATTAATAAAATGTAATAATAATAAAATACATATTTTTAAATATTTTTTTAAAAGGCCTGATAGGGCTTTCTTCTGGTACATTGTATGTATACATAACACAGAATTTATACCTTAATTTAATATTGTATTTTGAGATGCAATTTTCCAATAATTTTATATTTTTGGTTAAACTTTTAAAATACATATTTCAAAAATAATAAAAAATAATACGTATATATATATATATATATATATATATATATATATATATATATACATATATGCATCAGTTGAAAAAAAATATGAAAATATTACACAATTACAATATTTGTGTAATATCTTCCATCCTTCACCCTTTTTTCCTATCCTGATTCCTTATTCCTTTTACTGGGGTATCTGGGTGTGTATTGGTGAGCAGAGGCCACTTTCATGTAGAGCCTGAGCATCTAATGGCAAGCAAGCTATCAATGTGTGGAGTCACTTTCCTGGGGCACTTGGGGCACTTATTGGAAAGCAATCATCTTCCTGGGGCTCCTGGTTGCTTTTTTGTAGGCAGGGGACACTTTTCTTGAGGGGTTCCTGGACAGTTATCACAAGGAGTCATCTACCAAAGATACTTGGGTGTTTAGTTTATTGCTGAGCAGAGCAATGAGGTTGCCTTAGTGGCTGTTGGTGAGTAAGTGAACCTTTCACAGGTTACCTGGGTGCCAGTTTTTTAGGCGAATGGCACTGAAATCTGGAGAGAAAAAAAAAAACAAACGTTAAATAACATGCAAAATTATTTGCCTGAATACTAGTTAGACAAAAGGCTTTTGTCTAGGCAAATAGTGTTTGAAACCTAACATAACTATTTGCTTAGGAAAAAGCTTTTTACCTGAAATTACTATTTGACTACCACCTCTGCACTATTTAACAATCAAATGGACAATGCTTTTCCTAAGTCCAGTTGTATTGTTGTGTTAGATCTTACATGCATTTTCAAACAGTTACAACTGCTTTAATAATGTCTGCATTTTAATATGCAATATTTTTAATTAAAAACTGTTAAAAAAATATAAAACTGTTGTTATTATGGAAATACTTTGTTAGCTATAAATAACAAATACAGAAATAATTGCAATAAAATCCTACATGCAACATTAAAATTCTGTTATAATGTGCTTACATTTGATTAAAATACATTGGCTTTTTTTGATACAAAGTTGCATTTTTTGTACTTATTGTGAATGACCTCCTACTCTTCCATTAGATGATCCAAAACACAACCTATCAACTATTCCAGAATTCTTCCTCTTGGGATTTCAGCTTTCACACAGCTCCAGAATTGTTATATTGTCTGCCCTCCTTGTGGCCTACACGATGACTTTAACCGGAAACCTTCTTATCGTAATCCTGGTTTCAGCTACACATTATCTCCGCTCTCCAATGTACTTCTTCCTCAGCCAATTGTCCGTTTGTGATATAATGCTCACTACGAGTATTACTCCAAATTTGTTGTATATTATCTTAAAAAATGGCAGTACCATGACAGTCAATGAGTGCATTACTCAATTATATTTTTTTAGCTTGTCCTTAGGTACAGAATGTCTTCTTCTCACCATCATGTCCTATGATAGGTATGTGGCTGTTTGTAAACCATTGCATTATGTAACGATAATGAATTTCCAATTTTGTCTTAGCCTAGTGATGTTGTCTTGGATTTTGGATATTTTTCTCTCACTGGTTGTTAATATTTTAATAAGTAATTTACATTTTTGTGTTTCAAATACTATTGACCATTTCTTCTGTGATTACGCACCACTTCTTCGGGCTTCATGTTCCAGCACAAACGTTGTGCAAAATGTAATATATATTCTAGCTACTCCAGAAACTGTTACGGAAACTTTATTTATAATCTCTACATATGTTTGTATCTTTCTCGCCATACATAAAATATCATCCACCACCGGGAGACAGAAAGCCTTCTCCACATGCAGTTCCCACCTCGCTGTCGTGTGCTTGTATTATGGGGCTCTAGCTGCGATCTATGTAGTTCCTGCAAGAGGACATTCATTTAATATAAATAAGATTTTATCTCTCATGTACACAGTTGTAACCCCTTTATTGAATCCCATAATATACAGTTTAAGGAACCATGAAATTAAGACAGCTGTAATACGAGCAATTGCAAAAAATAAATATTAGACATGTAATATATTTCTTATTTATTTATTTATGCTGCAGAATTAGTCCTAATAAATAATTGCCCAGAAAGCCATTTCAGCAATCAGACCCAATTCTCTGAATATATACTGGAGTAGTGAGTGTATATATACATTTAATAAAACAAAAGCGGAAGAGTATGAAGTGTCAATGTTCGTATGTTTAGTAATAAAATAAGTTGCTTGTACGATGAACAAAGTCTTAAATATCTGACATGCTTGCAAGGACCGACATGATGAGAGCATTTATTTAGAAACAACATTTTTAAAACATGACAAGTCTGCAAACATTACTTGATAAGGAGTTGATGTATTTTATCCAGGTGACCAGAATGCATAATTCATGAAATGTATCAATAAATGCAATCTCTTTCATATGGTATAAATGTACATTCATATTAAACATCATATTGCAACCCCTTACATACACACTGTCTGAGACCCCTGACACGTGCTTGCAGACAGACCTAGGTTACAATATATAATAATACATATTTGAGCAGTACTAATGGCAAAAAAAAGAAAAAGAAAGAAAAACTGAAATACAGCAATAATACCCCAAAAAACTAATAAAGTGGTAGAAAACCAGAAACACAGGAATGATAAATATAACACAGAGTGAGAGTGAAGTAGTAAACTGTGTTAAAGCTACACCAAAGTTCCTTATAGATCTTGGTTGTAGAAATCGGAACCACAAACAAATACGGAAGTCCAATAGACACAAAGTCAGCAACATAGCAAGAAATATAGTTCATGGAAAGTCCAGAAAGGAAATGAGTAGAACGATGCTGCAGAATGAAATGTGATATAAGCAGCAATGACAATCAACCATAACAAACAAAATTCGCAGCAGTCAAACAGGAACCATAATAACATGTCAACTCCATAGGTAAGCACAAAGTTTGTGAGTACTTCTTATACATAGAATGTGGTTGTCTTTGTCCTAGTACCGACATCTTAGTACCTATGGACTAGAGCAGACTAGATGGGATGAAAGGTTCTTATCTGCCGTCACATTCTATGTTTCTGTGTTTCCATGGACAGCGCAGCAGACAGTAGGAACTCTTCACAAATAAGTATGAGTAAATCAGCTAGATGTAAGCTGTCACTGGTAATATAATGCAGCAGGTAAACCTGTATATATTTAAATGCTAATAAACAAAAAAAAAAAGAATGTGGGTCATGACATAGAAGAAAGCAAAATGAAGATCTAGAATAAGGCAACAATTTACATGTAAACAGAATAAAATACATTATTAATAAGGAGTAGGAAGCTGGGAGAGATCTAATGATACAGAATAACCGTTTAACGTTTAAACGGGAGAATACGTTTATGCTTAGATTCTAAGTCTTGTAACACAGCAACCTTTCTAGGCAGATTACGATGTAAACCTTTGATATAACAACCACTAAACACAAATAAATATAAATAAATCAATTGTAAGCATGAAATAACTACAAATGGATGTAAAATAATGTTAAAAATTAATGTTGCAGTATTACTGTATCCCAAAACAGAATCCCACCAGGAGGTCTGTCCATCTTGTTTGACAAAAAAATTGATTTAAGAATCCCTTGCACATGTGTGACAGTAATCTGAGCTCGATGTGAAACACTTTTTAAGGAATGTTGTAAGTGAGGTAGAGTTTGTTAAACATTTTTTTCATCTCAGAACCCATATCTAGGGGCAAATCTGATATGGGAAAATCGACAATTTGTTCCCCATGATAAATCTAAACTTATCTTAGTAGATTGTGGCATAGAGAAGTTCCATACCAAAGAAGCTACGTGAGAAACAGGAATCGTATTACACAATGTACCGGGCAATAAGGCTGTTCTAGTTAGAGATTCACTCTGTGTTTTGAAAATAATTTGATCAGGCTGAAATAAATTGAAATAACTTTATCTAACCCCAAGTAATAGACAGGATTTGTAACATTAAACTGACCATGGAAACTACCTACATCCTGATCAACCCAACATGTTTTGTACTGAGATGGAGAACAAATATTAGAATTAGCATTAGAATGACAGAACAAAACGTCTACAAGTGTCCAGTAAGAACTTCCTGCACCTTGGGTTACCCACTGATGTGAAAGTTAAGGCAACAATAAGGAACCGTTAGAAGGTAGATCCATATTAGCTAAACAATAAATAATAGCATCTTTACTTGCCCATGGTACCAATGTATTAATGACACATATTTCAGGTGTGCAGTCAGATAAGAGAATCACAAAAGATAAGACTTTGTAAAATCAGTCACAGATTTTGAAGCAGCAAGGCTCAAAGAAGCTGGCCATCTACCAGATTATAAAATTTGCTGAAATTTAAGATCTGTAGAAATTTAAGATCTGTATAAAAGATCAGCCTGAATCTGAGAACATATCATAGCCCAATCAGTATCATGAGTGACCTTATAAACTGAGTCAACCAAAGTGTGAAAGTTATCAGAATTAATCTCAGTTGTATCTACCTTGACACGAGTTTAATGCTGTTGAAGCTTAACAATATTATTTTTAGTACCATACTGTGCCCCAGAAAAAAGTACTTAAGGTCTTGTCACCGTAGTGCAAGATATATTTACATGTAAAATGTCTCTTTAAAAAATAATAATAAATGCAGCTGTGACTTCTGGGTTCTTTGTGCTTGGGGGATGTTGAAGCACAATCTCCGTATGTGGAAAGAGAAAAGACAGAGTGGCCTAACAGCGCAATATGTCTGCGATTGATGGACAACACATAGGAAATATAAATATTGCACTCACATGAAAATGACCAGCTCTAGTATGTATCGCATATAGTGTTATAATCCCCACTTATGGGATATGGTGGTGGTGGTCTTTCACAGCAGATGATTATCTAGATACTCGGAGAAGAAGAAATAGTGCTCTCGGTAATATAGTACAAGTATATTAAAATAGGCTGATATTACTCACAAGCGTGGAGCAGACTCACTGTTCTATGGCGACAGCATTAGTGGTATGATCCCCACCTAGGATGTTCTTGAGAGTAGAGATGGTAGCAGTTCTTTGGATAAAAATAGATAAAATGCCAGAAAAAAATAAAAATCTGTTTTTGAAGGAGATATTAGGTTGTAATAAAACCCAAATTATTAGCACAAACCTCAAAGAAAAATCTAAATTGTGTGGACTTCTTTTCTTCTATTTAATGAAGTAATACACATTTGAGCTTCATGATAATATATATATATATGTAAAGGCGTAGCCTGTAATTGTGGGAGGGGTTACCCGGCTATAAAAGCTCAGGTCCCCTCCTAATCAGTACTGGAATCGCTGGGATCATTCAGAACCTTTTGACTTCCGGTTCAACTTACCTGGACATCACTCCAACGTGGTCCACTTCCATCCAAGTGCTACCTGCTCCTTACTCACCCTGATCAGTATAATCCTGGCAGTCTCCGTGCCGGCATCAAGTGCTCCAGCCTAGGCTTGCTACCTTTGATTCCGGCGAACTCCCATCCTCCTCAGCCACCCTTGCAGCGTTTCCAGTGCCTGGATACATACTTACCTGCTCCAGGGTTCCATTTCCATGGTCCCAGAACAGTGAGTCTCCCATCCACACCACTCTCAGCCAGATGCCTGGCATCCATTCATACATTTACACCTATTCGCCTAAACTTTCATTCATACTTACCTTACCGCTCCGTGCTCCATTCGGTACCTCAATCCACGCATGTGCATTCACCAATCTGGTACTTACCCTCCAGCGCTGGTCCTCAAACTGGCTGTTCGGCAAACAAACAGTTCATTCCAATACTTACTATACACACGGCTGCTCATGATGACCCCTGGTGGCAAAAACATATTATTACATGGAAATGTTTTTCATTTAAATTCTGATTCTGTTTCCCTCCTTTCTTTTTCCTTCTGTTTTAAATCACTAAATCGTGTATAAAATGCATAATATGTTTGCTTGACTAGTCACCATAGGTATCCCTATATATGCATATTATGGCATAATTATACCCAAAATACCAGGTATTTTCTAAACCTTACCTCTACTCACGGCCACACCTGACTGCCTCAGTTATATACCTGTTAAAGACGCATTCTGTCTCTGATCATACGGTAAGAAAAATAGACTCCAGCGTACCCCACACCAGAGGCTTGTCCTGTCCGTGTTATTTTCTGCATCTGAACAAAATAGAGGAACAAGTATGACAATATTATGATAAATAGGTAAAAGCTTAATCTAATGCAAACTGTTATCAAATTTGCTAAAAACAAGTGTATTTAATTTTAAGAAACAACAAAATGAAAAAGAGGGGGCATGCAAAGGGGGAGTTCCGGGACGGCGTCAGCTGTAACATCATAAGCCTGGTGCGTATTGGGATATGTAGTATGAAGGAGCTGAACTATTAGCTCATTAACCTGGGTAGGAGTTATAGGCCCTCCTGAGCCGTAGTGACATAATAGAAGGGTGGGTAAGGGAGGAGATAAGCCTGAAAAATGGCATCCAATGGGAGGTGAGGGGACGGGACCTGACAGAGAGCGATAGAGCAAAGGTTAGCTTATACTTCACAATGTGGATCGATGTTCTGCAACTGTGAAAATTAATATTGTAATGGCGTTCACCTGTTTAGCTTGTTCGAGTGTTTATTCGTGTGAACAAGCATGGGGGAAAAAAAAACTTACAAAATGACTGAAACTTGTCGAACGGCAAATAGCCCGAATGCGGCTAATTGCCGATTACATGGCGTTCGTATCTTTTGGCGGTTCGATTGCACGAAATGGTGAGCGGGAGAACAGAGAGGACGCCAGGACCGGAAGCGGTGAACAGAAGACACGGAAGTTTGGCTGTCACGGAGATGAGGTGAACCGGAAGAGCGAGGACCGCAAGTTTGGCTGTCACAGACAAGGTGAACAGCGTGCGTAAATGGCAATGTAGGAAGGGGGGAGTAGCGTTTATATAGGAACACTAACTCCTCCCACAAATACAAGCCTTCGGCCTTAAACATACCGTTTGTTAGACGACAAAAAGGACTTTAATTTGATGTGACATATACATATATAAATTTCCATTTATAACACAGACGTACAAAATAATGGGGGGGAAATGCAAAATAATGGGGGGAAAAAGATCAATTATCATATTTTGGCAATATCAACGTGTGCATAATATGTCCATCTTAGAAAAAGTAATTCATCATCCATTCATTTATGTGTCTTGATTTACAGATTACATACTATGTGTAGGATTTCAGTTTATTTTGAACGTTACAGGTCACAAAATACAAGGACTAAAATAAAATTTCATTGTGAAACAATTTTAGAAGTTGGAATGTTTGTCTTGAAAGTTTAATACCCATCATAGAAAACAAAATTGCCACACAAAAGTATATATTTATATAAGGTAAACATCACAGGCTATTTACCTAAGGTTATTTTGACACTTTTTACATAGACATTTCACCGCCAATCTCTGCTAAATATTGGAGTAAATTGTTTTGTTTCTCAACTTATATACACATTTAGCATTTTGTAAAGCTGTTATGTGCATTTCCTTTACAGAACCCAGAGGGTATTTCATATTTTGAACCTTAACGTGGGATCATTTTTCTGCTAGCTTGTACCAAGTGTAGTGATAATTAGCATTTTTTCTGCCTTTTTGACACACACAGCGAGTTTGTACTGTATAATTTGCAAAGCTTATGTGTGCTACAGCTTTAAAATACTTCATATGTTGCTCAGCTATGTTGTCTGAGTACCTTAGCCAGGTATATGCGGACATTGAAGAGGCACTTTTGAGACACAGCCATTGTATTTTTTTCAAACTTTTAATTTTTACACTGTCTTCATGTCCCATTTTGGACTATTTTAGCAGGCTACATGTTCCAAATACCCCCAAAAGGCATACAATTTCTTAAAGAAGATATCCCAGGGTATTTCAAAAGGCATATTTTCAACCTTAGTCTGAAATAATTTTTCCACTAGCTTATACCAAGTGTAGTGGTAATAAGCATTTTTTCTGCCTTTTTGACACACCCAGTGAGTTTGTACTGTATATTTTGGAAACCTTATGTGTGCTATGGCTCTATAATACATCCTATCTTGCTCAGGTATTTTGTCTGAGCACAGCAATACTCCCATATGTACCTTTGCCATGTATATGTGAACGTTAAAGGGGCACATTTGAGACACAGCCATTTAAGTTTTTTCAAACATTGAATTTTTTCCCTGGGCCCATACCCCATTTTGGAGTTTTTTTAGCAGGTCGATTATTCCAACTACCTCACAAAGGTATTCCATTTCTTAAAGAAGACACCCTAGGTTATTTCAAAATGCATATTTTGAACCTTAGAGTGAAATCAATTTTCCGCTAGCTTGTACCAAGTGTTGTGGTAATAAGTATATTTTTTTCTGCCTTTTTGACACACACAGTGAGTTTGTAATATATATAATTTGCAAACCTTATGTGTGCTATGGCAGTATAATACTTCATATGTTGCTCAGCTATGTCATCTGAGTACAGCAATAATCCTGTATGTACCTTTACCAGGTATATGATGACGTTTAAGGGGCACATTTGAGACACAGCCATTTAAGTTTGAATTTTTACACTGGGTCAATGCCCCAATATTGAATTTTTTTAGCAGGTTGTTTTTCGAAATACACCACAGAGGCATACCGTTTCTTAAAGAAGACACCCCATGGTATTTCTAAAGGCATATTTTGAACCTTAGCTCGTCTGTACCAGGTATAGAGGTAATATGCATTTTTCCCTTTTTTAAAAAATTTTTTTACCTTTCAAAAGTTTTTTAACTTTTAAAAACTTTTTTTAGCTTTTAACAATATTTTTACAATTTTAAAACTTTGTTTAAACTTTTTAAAACTTTTTTACTGTTAACCCCTTACTTGCCTAACAGTAAATACTTTAATTTCCCCACTAACTTCTACCCACCCTAGCTAAATAAATATTTTACAAATATTTAAGTAACTAATTAAATACATTTAACTCCTGAAGGTTAAAAAAAAAAAAAAAAAAAGTTAACCATCAGGGGTTAAAAGAAAAATAGAATGAGTGGTGGGGGGATTTTATAAGTAACACTTTTTTCAGCAGTGAGAGACAGATCAGTCTCTCTGCACTTCACAGCTCACACAGAGGTGCAGGGAGGCAGATCAGGTTTTACTGCAGCATGTGTGATTGCTCTGACTCTTGGTCAGAGCGATCACATGGGCTGAATCAGTGATATTGCCTCAGACAACAAGGCACACTACACTGCAGAAACCTTAACCCCACGATTGCCACGGTTGTGGCAATCTGTGATTAATTTTAGTATTGGACAGAAATTTTCCATCCTGTGTCCTTAAGGGGAGGACTGCAATGGTGGAAAATTCCCGTCCAGCATCCTTAAGGGGAAAATTTAAATTTTGTTTGGAATACACGTTGCTCATGATGATTGTTAATTTGTTCTACAATCATCCATGGGAAAATATTTTGGGAAATATTTGGACAAACCAAAAAGGGCACGAAAATCAGCCAATCAGTCCACTGCAAAATATAAATATAGTATATAAATATTATGTCAATATTTTGCAGTAGACTGTAGTCATCTTTTTCCACCATTGGGTCACAGATTAAGTGAGAATGTAACCAAAAGAAAATAGAAAATCCATTATTATATATTTGTATATTATATATATATATATATATATTTACTAAATATGTAATAGATGCACATAGATGTTTTACTGTCCTTCCTTTTTCCCCTCTATTGGTCACTTCTCAGTTGGTCTGTGAATTAAATCAATATTTTGTTGCTCAGGTAATCGTTATTTCCATCAATTATGTTTTTTTTGGTACCAAATCACAGACAGAACTCAGAATACCAAATCAGCTATGCATGGCCATCACACTAGTTGTTTCCTTCGTTATACGTCCTTGGAGATACGTAACATAGAAACATAGAATGTGATGGCAGATAAGAACCATTCGGCCCATCTAGTCTGCCCAATTTTCTAAATACTTTCATTAGTCCCTAGCCTTATCTTATAGTTAGGATAGCCTTATGCCTATCCCACGCATGCCTAAACTCCTTTACTGTGTTAGTAATTCAGACAAACAGAAGAGTATCCAAAATTCAACTGAATTGTGAAATCTGAAATCACCACTATATCGATGATGACATTATATATATATTGTAAGGGAGAAAGCTGAAATGAGACTGCCTAAAATCCCTCCTTTTATTGCTAAGCAACTGAGAAGTACACTTTTACATTCTATATGATGCTTATGAAAGCCCTCAGTTTTACAAGAGAATAAGTAGTCCATGCATATTAGGAATGCCAGGATTTATCAGGCTCAAATTTGAAAAGAGTGGTGTGATAAACTCCCCTTTTTAAGGGATTTTGCCATGAGTTTTGAAGGGGCCTGCTTGCCAGCCTCGTACCCTGGGACTATGGGCCCTGTTATAACCCATGTTTAAAAGTACTCTTTCTGCCCCTTGGACTTTTAAATGGAACAGATTCAAACATGTGACGGTGGCCATCTTAAATTGTGCAGCAGTGTTTTGTTGTTGAGTGTATGGAACTGTTTTGGGCATGGGACCATGTGAACGGTGGGGCAAAAATAAGACTTCCAGGAAATTCTTGAACCCCTGAACTGATCTGGGTAATTTTTGGATATGTTGTTTACCCAGATCAGGGCTACCACTTTTTTTGTGGGGATATGTTGTATTTTGGGGGTTGTAAAAATGTATGTTTTTTCTGCTTAGAGTTAATTGAGTTAGTCCATTGTCTTTGTTAATTGTATCACAGGCAGAGGGGAGGGATTCTGTACACTGTATGGGAGTGTCTGAATGTAAACCTCTGTTTTTATTGGATTGTATGTTTTGTATTTGGTGCCCAACTACGTCCACCTGGGTGTCACCTTTGCTGTAAAACTTGTATAAAAGACCAGTGTGTGCCAATAAACTTTCTGTTCTACTTCATTCTCAGTCTAGAGTCCTGTCTCTTCTTGGGGGAATCTGCTACAAGGGATTGCTATACTCTTCATACTCCCTTAAAGAATCAGTAAGCTCTTGTAAGAGCTTGTTCCTGCTTCACTATCTGAGGAAAGAGAGGATCACCCACTCGAATCTGGAGCCTTGTCGTAGGTCCAGGGTGAGTAGGAGACGGCGAGACCCCAACCAAGCTGTGGCGGTTCGTGGCACAAAGCAGGTACCCAGTAAGGGTGCCAGGTGATCCGTTACAAGTGGTTCAGCGAGTATGAGACATTATTTTCACACATGTATTGGCCACCCCAGAGTCCACACCTTAACCCCATTGAGAATCTTTGGAATGTGCTGGAGAAGGCTTTGCACAGTGGTCCGACTCTCCCATCATCAATACAAGATCTTGGTGAAAAATGAATGCAATACTGGATGGAAATAAATCTTGTGATATTGCAGAAGCTTATCGAAACAATGTCACAGCGAATGCGTGCTGTAGTCAAAGCTAAAGGCAGTCCAACAACATATTAGAGTGTCTGACTTTTTTTTTGGGTGGCAACTTTTTTTTTGCCGTCAGTGGAGAAAGAGGGAGGGAGAGAAAGGAGAGAGAGAGAGATTAAAGGGGCTGTTGCTCTGTGGAGCTGGGCTGTGTGTTTGTGATAAATGTATTGTATTGTGTTGTTTCCTTCTAATAAATACCTTTTAATGTAGAAAAACCTTTTATAATATATTAATTTGGTAATACATTACATTTAATACACCACACAAAGTATAGAGGATTGGTTATATAAGTATATATTTTATTTGAAACTGTTATTAAATCTTTTATTTTACAGTTTTCAGGCAGCAGGGGGAGTGCCTGTCATTACAGGCACTCCCCCTGCTGGCACTGACATGGGCGGCTATGCTGTCCATGTGATCACATGGCCCAAGGGGGCCAAAACAGAAGGAGGGGGGGCTCCCAGGTAAGTCCCCACACCGTGATCGCCGGCAACCGGGTAAGTACATAGGACAATGGGGACGTGCTATGCTGCCACTCGGCTCTTCGAGCCAGGTCCCTAAGGACGGCATGGAGCAATCAATATGCTGCAAATTGCAACTGTTTATCATTTTATGTTACATTTTTCTTTTTATGTCTTCAAATGCATCCAGGCCATCCCAGACTATATTTGCCTTCTGTACTAGATAAAGAGCCTTATGCATTATAATTTTAATTTACTTAAAGTATACAAACATATTATTACAATCCCTAACTAGAAAATCATGTCATTCAAAAGTATTGTGGAAATTGCTTCTTTATTGAGTATTTGTTGCTGGTGTCTATTTCTATGTTTAGTTACAAAAAAAAGGACACAGGATATTACAATAAACAAACTCCTTGGTTGATTTAATAGACACTATAGTCAGCAATACAACTTTAGCTTAATGAAGCAGTTTTGGTGTATAGATCACGCCTCTGAAGTTTCACCACTCAGTTCTCTATCATCTAGGAGTTAAATAATTTTTGTTTCTGTTTATGCAGCCCTAGCCACACCTTCACTGACTGTGACTGACACAGCCTGCACGAAAACAAAATGGTTCAATTTTCAATCAGATGTTACTTACTTTTTAATCTCCTGCTCTGTAAATTGAATTTTAATTACATACAGGAGGCTCCTGCAGGGTCTAGCAAGCTGTTAACAGGAGATCAGAACTTCTACATTCAAGAGACTTTGCGATATAGGAAGTGTAAACACTAGATGATGCTTTACAGGAAGTGTTTAAGAAGTCTGTGTAAGTCACATGCAGGGAGGTGTGACTTGGGCTGCATAAACAAAGTGATTTAACTCCAAAATTGCAAATTATTGAACAGTAAGACTGCATGGGGCATTCTCTGTACACCAAAACTGATCCAATATGTCAATGCTGCTTTGGTAACTAAAGTGTCCCTTTAAATTTTTTTTACATTAGATAAAAGTAAAAAAAAAAAAAATAGCATATACTAGTGTTTAAATCAAATCAATTAGGTGACATGCGAAACTCCAGACTTGGAGATTCAGTTCATGGAAAACTGAAATCCAAACATATTTTGACCAATTGAATGATAGGTTAAATTCCTGAACTCAGAGTCAAAATGTATCTAAATCACAGGTCTTCACAAGCCTCTGCTAATGTGTACATAGTTTATACTAAGTGACCCATAGGTTGAGGAAGCGGTGACAGTGGCAGTGGAGGAGGAGGATGAGGTAGCCAACACTGTTTTTTTATATATTTTTTTTTTAAATTGTGGTAGCCCACAAAATATTGGGACATACAAAAAAAAAGAAACATTTGCGGCCTGCGGTGCATTTCTTGCAGTCCTGATGCATGGAGAAATGCTCAACTCCTGATATATGGAGAAAAGGCCTTTACAAGCCTCTGCTAATGTGTACATAGTTTATACTAAGTGACCCATAGTTTGAGGAGGCGGTTACCGTGGCGGTGTAGGTGGAAGCAGCGGTGGAGGAGGAGGTAGCCAACACTGTTTTATATATATATATATATATTTTTTTTTTATTGGGGTAGCCCCCAAAATATTGGGACATATAAAAAAAGAAAACTCTGTTCCGCAGAGTAGCTGTTGACATTATAGTTGCGCAGGCACTTTGTTGATTTTAGAGAACCTTGGGCCAATCGCACATCCCCGTGGCAGTGACTTTGCATGCGGATATCAACTTTCGATGCCAGTTTCTGCGCCTACCATGGTGACCATGGTGAATCAGGGTTACATTCCATACAGGGACCCTGAGAAATGGCTACCATATGCAAGGAAGGCAGCAGGCATGCAAATGACCCACTCCCGACGCAGGAAAATAGTGATGACAAATAACAATACAGGACTCTTTAGAGGCCCTGTAATTGTAATGAGTCCACTTGAAATCCTTTAACTCTGATCAATTGGAAGGAAGTCTGGTGCAGAGCCACTGACCCGTGCGTGCTGCAGCTGAAACTTCACTATCGCCTGCTACTGCTCGCACAGTCTCACGAGGCGGTGAGCGGGTAGGCTGAAGTTATGCAGCGGTGCAGACGGCGAGCAGCAGCAGGGTGAAAATACCAAAAGCACAGCCACTACACTGAATTTCACATCCTGTTCCAAGTTGCGGATCAGTCTGGTGATGGCTTCTGGTATCCAGTACTCTTTTTACTGAAGTTGCATCAGGGACCTGGTATGTGGCCGCACAAACACTGGTGCTCAACACCAGGGGATGTGCACCAGACCCTGCTAATGCATTCCACACTGTGACTCCTAACTTGAACATCAGACATACTGGGTCCCGGTCGTTCGACCGCCACCCAGACAGTATCTGGGTCCTGGTCATCGGACTGCCCACCTGACTGTGAAACTACGAATGGATAGTTAAATCTGGTACGAACCCGAACTTTGCATTTGGGGTTCGCTCAACTCTATTATGGATCCTTTGATCGCTACATGTATTACTTGGATAACTGGTAATTCTCAAGCTAATACATGGCAACGAGCGTTAGGGGATGGCCGCTCCGCTTTTGCACCCTGCTCCCTCTTATGCTGTGCTGGTGCCTCTCTGCGACCAGTGTCTCTTCCTCCAAACTGCACATATCACTCGCATGACCTTGATTCCATGTGTACTATTTAGCAGATTAACACCAAGAAAATAAGAATGTTCACCACTGCGCTGTAAGCACACTATTAGATGCTTCTATTTGACTCTCAGATATGAAGAGCAGGCCACAAAATGTACTATTTAGCAGATTAGCACACATCATCTTCCACCCACTCCTCAACCCTGAACACTGCAGAAAGCCACAGCAGTTTGCACCTGTGTTTTTCCAGCATGTAAAGTCTGCAAAGGACATATGGAAATGGTTTTCGAATTGTATCCAGGCGGTGACAGAGGCAGTGGAGGAGGAGGATGAGGTAGCCAACACTGTTTTTTATGTCTTTTTTTTTTTTTAAATTGTGGTAGCCCACAAAATATTGGGACATACAAAAAAAAAGAAACATTTGCGGCCTTCGGTGCATTTCTTGCAGTCCTGATGCATGGAGAAATGCTCAATTCCTGATGCATGGATAATAGAGCTGAGTGAACCCCAAATGCAAAGTTCGGGTTAGTACCAGATTTAACTATCCATTCGTAGTTTCACAGTCAGGTGGGCAGTCCGATGACCAGGACCCAGACACTGTCTGGGTGGCGGTCGAACGACCGGGACCCAGTATGCCTGATGTTCAAGTTAGGAGTCACAGTGTTGAATGCATTAGCAGGGTCTGGTGCACGTCCCCTGGTGTTGAGCACCAGTGTTTGTGCAGCCACATACCAGGACCCTGATGAAACTTCAGTAAAAAGTTTTCACTATAAACTGACCTCTCAGTTTGACTTGTGAGGGTATTGCCCCAGAATTACAATATTGTTGAAGTACCTCTTAGCTATTGATAACTGGTTTAAACATAGAAAGTTGTTATCTGGTAGTTTCTAGTGTAGAAAATATCAATCTGTTTTCTATCACTTAGATCTGTGTAACAAGTGTTGTAGGTGTGAAACAATATTACAAGTGACCGATGTTGTAAATTCGAATCAAAGTTATGCTTCGATTTGACTCTCAGATATGAAGTGCACACCCCAAACTATTTAGCCCCCCCAAAAAATAGATTTTTTAAATCTCGAATGTTAGCAGCAGATCGGCAGCAAAACAATTATAATGTTTACAGCTGAGCAGTAAGTACACTATTAGACGCTTCTATTTGACTCTCAGATATGAAGTGCACCGCAGGCCCCAAAATTTACTATTTAGCAGATTAGCACTCCGAAAACTTGCATTTTTACAACTGTGCTGTAAGCACACTATTAGATGCTTCTATTTGACTCTGCAATGTGACAGCAGTATTTGACAATTCTATTTGACTCTCAGATATAGTACATTAATGTACTATCCCACTAATGTACTATTTAGCACAAAATTTTTTTAACTTTTTTAAAACTCTGATGTAACTGCGGTATTTGAATCTTCTATTTGACTCTCAGATATGAAGTGCACTCCACCCCACTAATGTACTAGTTTGCAAAATTCTTTCCCTATCAGCGGCAGCATCCTCTCCCTACACTAATAAGATTGCATGTGCTTGCGGCGCTACGTGACTCCAGCTACTATATAGAGACTGGGTCACATGCTGCACTTGCCAAACACATCCATGCCATTAGTAGGCATGGCTGTGATGGCTTCTAAGGGCACACAAGTCAAACGCTTGTTGATTGGCTGCCCTGCAGCCTTTGAAAACGAGCCATTAAATCGCCGAACACCGAACTCCAATCCGAACATATAGTATATGTTACAGTCTGGGCTCGCTCAACTCTACTCTTGATCGGTGAACAAAAAGTAAATATTATGTTCCTAATATGCTCCAAGCATAATATATATATATATATATATATATATATATTTATATATATATATATATATATATATGTAGCAGACCCCCGACCGGGGTTTTCTTCCTAATTTTCTTCCTTTAGGAATCAAGGAAGATACATTTCCCCCCAGTAACTGGAAGACACACAGTTCTGGAGGTACAACAACACTTTATTTGCTTTTATGAAAAACCCCAATGCAAGGGGTGTACACCACACAACACAGTGTCCCCTCCCAGGGGTCCTAGCGTGACACAGGAACTCCAGTCCCATTTCTCCCCTGTTTCCGCCACATAAGACAGGGTCCCTTATTTCTGATGATAGGGGATCTTCTTACCAAGATCCTTTATGCCTGGGAACCAAAGCACTGGAGCGGGAGTGGTAGTTGTTGTCCCTTTGTCTCCCAGGCACTAAAAGCCCACCAAACCAGTCACTGTCCCCAAAGGATGCCCACATCGACCCTCAGGGATCCCTACAACGGTATCTGTCGCGAACACCCTCTGTTTGTGGGGTCCCTGTGTAAAATCAGGCAAAAGAAGCATCTCCTTTCGGGATACGAATGCTCCCCCTAGCTGGCGTCGGTCTATAGAAACGGCAACCACCCTGGGGAAGCACTTATGAATTACTTCCTTGCAGTTTCACGCTATGGTGTGAGTTGTTAACATTTTAATAAATTGGCGTGAACAATCTAAATGGCACTGGGGAGGTCCCCATTCGGGAACCGAACATGGGGGGAAGCAGTTCATGAATGTTCATGCGTCAAGGCTTCTCTTGCATGTTTTAGCATAAGGTTGAGGTGAGAACATTCTAATGAGCATCTAAATGGGTTACTGGCGTGGTCCGAGTGGAGTCCCTTCGTGGAGGCACTCCCGAATGGGGAATAGACATTGCACATGAAAGGATAGGGAAAATACACAGAAGAGGGACACTGAACACTGATTGGAACATTTTTGTGCCTGTCATGTTCTTCTGATTCAGATCTGGAATACTGTTGAGCTAATCCGAAATTGATCTTAAATTTAGGTGTTACCCCCTTCACCTCGCCCCCACCCCATCGCCACACATTATTTTCTCTTTTTTGAGACAAACTGAGCACAAGTCTAGAAAATGTTCAGAGTGAGTTGAAAGACAACCACATAAAAACAGATAGAAAGGGGAATGAACTTGTTAAATAGATATGTCAGCCCATCCTTATACCTATTGCAAGTGTTTTTGCTTTATTTGAAAATATTATTAGATGTTTTTACATGTACAAGAACAGCAATGATAGGATAATGCAACAAGGATAATGTAGCAATTTATAGAGCTTGCAGTGGAATGGGAAATAAATTATAGCACTAGGGCAACATTTTCAATAAATGTAACTAAACACAGAGAGAAATGATAATATATACAAAAATAAACAAAGTTTAACTCTGTGCTGTGATTGTTGGATTAAATGCTGGAGCTTATAGGGTTTGCGGCTATCAGGCATAATGGTTACCCCAACATTCCCATGTGTAGTGAAAAAGACGAATCGTATAAATTATCCTAGGGCATTTTTGTTTTTATAGTCTCCAGGATTGGAGAATACCTACACCTTGGCAAGGGAAGGGGTAGAAATTGAATTTCAATTAATGACTGTAAGGTGAACCATTGATTCAGACGCATCTTGTCAACCCAGCAGTAGTTGCAGGCAGAGCTGCATCAATCCAGCAATCTTACTCTTATATTGACGCAGCCGTGTCAATCCAGTAACCAAACTCTAATACTGATGCAGCTATATCAATTCGTGAATCACAGTCACACCAATTTAGACGTTGACTTGGCATTTTAAATACTCCCTCCATGGACCTGACATTTAGTAAATGAGTCAGAGTGCTGCTGCCGGGTTTCCATGGCAACACCCTTACTAATTCACTGACTATTTACTCTGCTCTCTTGCAGCAAGCTTGGTCACTAAGGGGTAATGCATTATACCCCAATCCCTGCAAAGAGGTAAGTCGAAGGGGATAAAACTATTTAAAAAAAACATTTTAATAAATAATTGGAAAAAAATATGCGGGGGTACATGCTCTCCCATACATCTGTCCACAGGACGTTTCACACACATCCCACTCAGTCAAACCTTACCAATATCACACATCACCTTTGCCACCCCCAACACACACACAATCACAACACTTGGGGCAAGTGTTCTTGCTTCCATGCCTTGTAGTTTCTAGTTACAATCTTAAAATATGTGTAATCTTGCTGTTGCACAAGTGATGATGGTGTATTGATAAATATAGGGCGCATCTGGCGCATCTGGTACTATAGCTCCTAAGAGGCTTAACTGCAGGAAAATGAAGACATTGCAACTGTACATCTGCTCTACTATCCAATACCATGAGCCAGACTACTAAAAATCACAGATCTTTAGAAATAATAAGAAATATATTAAACTTTTACATTTTTTTTCCCATGTAGTTTTTGAAAGCTGCCTTGATTTCTCGGTTCCTCAGACTGTATATTAAAGGATTCAATAAAGGGGTCACAACTGTGTACATAAGGGACACAATCTTATTCATATTAAATGACTGTTCTCCTGATGGAAATATATAGATCACTGCTAGAGTCCCGTAATATGTGCAAACGACAGCGAGGTGGGAACTGCATGTGGAGAAGGCTTTCTGTCTCCCAGTTGTGGATGATATTCTATGTATAGCGAGAAAGATACAAACATATGTAGAAATGATAAACACAGTTTCAATGACAGCTTCTGGAGTAGCTAGAATATATATCACACTTTGAACAACTTTTGTATCTGAGCACGAAGCCTGAAAAAAAGGTGTAAAATCACAGAAGAAATGGTCAATATTATTTGAAATGCAAAATTGTAAATGACACAAGAAAATATTAACCATCATTGAGAGACTGAAACCCAGTGTCCAAGACAACACCACTAGTCCAAGAGAAAATTGGAAATTCATTATCGTTACATAATGCAATGGTTTACAGATAGCTACATATCTATCATAGGACATCATGGTGAGAAGAAGACATTCTGTAGCTGTAGACAAGCTAAAGAAAAATAACTGAGTAATGCACCCACTAACGGTCATGGGGCTACCGTCTTGTAAGGTGACATGTAATAAATTTGGGGTAATAGTCATACTAAGTATAATATCACAAAAGGACAAGTGGCTGAGCAAGAAATACATGGGAGACCAAAGAGATCGAGTAGTAGAAACCAGCATTATCATTTGAAGATTTCCAGTTATTGTCATCATAAACACTATGAGGACAGCAGCGAAGAAAATTATTCTAGAGGTGCATGGAAGCTGGAACCCAATGAGGAAGAATTCTGGAATAGATGACTGGTTATGTCTTGGAATCATCTGATGGAAAAGCAAAATGTACATTAATAAAAGTTCCCACATTTAAAGGATTTTTGAAGGAGCTATAAAAATTACTGTGAGAGTGGAAAATGAAAAAGGTCTGCCACTGAATTGAAAATGTTAATGTTTACACAATTTATTGATTAAAACTATAAAAGTTCTTTAACCCTTTCCCGGTGTTCGGGCATGCTATGATGTCCTGCATAAAGAGGGCTTTAACGCTGTTAAGGCAGCATAGCACGTCTAAGCAATCAGGTCCTCCCTGCAGCCTTCTTGTTGGAACCAATTGGGGAGACTGCCTAAAAACCCATGCAGTCCTTCTGTAAAGAAATACTGTTGACAATGATGGATGACAACCGATCACATGATCCAGATCAGCTGGAGTGCAAGATTGCCTGCAGTGAAAAGGCAGTTTTTACATTAAAAAACGTGCAGGTATTGTCAGCAGACATCAGAACAACTACAGTAAGCTGTAGTTGTTCTGGTGACTATAGTGTCCCTTTAAGACATAAAGACCAACAAACAAACTGAAGACAGCTGCAGTAAATTCCTAGCAAAGCATTACAAAGAAAGAAACCCAGCGTTTGTTGATGCCTGCAAAGGATTATCAACAAAGTATTACAAATTAGTCTACCGGCCTGTGGTATCCTAACATAAATATACACTTAGAAATAAATTATATATATATAAGTGTAGATTTCTGTATTATTTTTACATAATTATGTGTTTTTATTAATTTATATATTGAAGAATCTGCCTGACAACCCTGGCAGAAAGTCCAGAGAATTTTGATGATATCATCAGTGAATGAGCTGTTTATGTATGAAAAATACAAAAAACAAATATGAGCACCAAATTGGATTGGGTTTGTTAGTGGTTACTAAAATAAAATAATCTTTACATAATTATGTGTTTTTTATTAATTATATATTGAAAAATCTGCCTGACAACCCAGGCAGAAAGTCTAAAGAATTTTGATGAAACCATCGGTGAATGAGCTGTTTATGTATGAAAAATGCAAAAAACAAATATGAGCACCAAATTGGCCTGGGTTTGTTAGTGGCTGGCTACTAAAATAAATGCAAATGGTATGCTATGATGGGGTAAATGTCATTCCTTGGCTGCCATATGATCCTAAATGCAACTCAATCTGGCAAATGTTAATGTATAAAAACTGAAATGGGCAAGCTCTGTAGCTTTCCTAGACCCACAAAAACCTGTAAATAGCAGATTTTGTTATACTCATGAGACATCACTGAACACAAATATTATGACATTTACAGTTAAACAATATTATGACATTCACAGTTAAAATGCCATTCAGAACTTGGAAAATAAAAACATTTCTTAATTTCTTACACTTGTTTAGATTTTATTCCTTTTAAATTATGTTTCATATATAACTATTTGATGTGAAATGAAAGTCCTGTTTCTCCTTAACAAAATGATATAATACGTGTGGGTGCATTTAATATGAAAGATGTAAATTATGGTTAAACAGACATATAGCTCAAATTCCAGGTTTTGTTTTGATCCACTATTATTTTTGGGGACAGGAGATATCAATACAATACATGACAAATATATAATAGTATGCTTTGATAATAAGATGTAGAGCCTGTTGGTTTTTGGCACAATCTGGGTGACTATGGCTCCTTTCAGGTATGATATACATTACAGATGTTTGTCCCTGGTTATCAGTGCCAAGTTTATCTTAGAACCTATTTTCTTCAAGAATTCTATCTGATTATTAGGTATAATAATTATCTTGTGATTATTAGGTATAATATCTTCAGAGCTCTAAGACCCAGGAGACACGGTGTAAGTATTGTAAAATAAATGTGATAGTAACAATAGCAGAATAAAGAAATTACTTTATATAGAAATTATCTTAAAAGCAGAAATGATGTGATGGATTGGGGAGCAGGCAATGTGTGTGGGGTGGAATTAATAAATGTACGTATGAATGACGGTCTCTATCTATATTTGTCTTGGATGTATAATATTTCTTTTCTCTCCAAAAAAAATGAAGTATATGTCTAGACTCGTAGTTTGTTCCCTTGTCTGACTTATTTATGTAAGGTACTGTATATCTGTAGTCAGCAGATAGTCTTGACTCAACATAGACTAAGAGAAGGGGTGTACGGGTGTATTGTTTATACTGTGATTGACATATAGCTCATGTCAATGTGTGTGTATTGTGTGTTATACATTTATATATAATATTACATACCACAGAACTATAAATATTAATCGTGATATAAAACTATAAAATCCAGTAGCTCTCAGTGCTCAAAGGGCCACTGGTAAAATCCATAACAAATATGATATTCTGATATGCAGGATGGGATGTAATGATTCCTCACTTTAGGCAGTCCATTAAGTACAGCACTTGTATTTCCTCCAGAAATGGAAGCTATATCTGATAGAAGGCTTGTGCATTTGGTTTGGAGGAGAATCGCTATTTGGATACATTTTAGGAGATAGGCAGGTAATCCTAAATTCTGAATTTCAATCCACCCCACGGCAGAATCTCAAAGCAAGCAAAATGGACAATGGATAAACTGTAATTAAAAATTAGCAATTGGACAGCTAGTCGCCAATTAAATATAGAGGGGTATCTGGCACAGCTGTGGCAAGTGGAGGGGGAGGTGTGGCAAGTGGGATGGGGATCTATTAAATAAAAGAAAATGAGGGGATATGCCAATGTTTCATTCAGCCTCCACCTATGAGCAACTGGTGGAGGTAATTCATTAAATAATAAAGTTGGGGGATATCCTAGTATCCCCCAGCCCTCATCCAAGAACAGAGGAGGGTGGACATGCAAGTTTTTGATGGGGGGATAATGATGACAATAGGGCTTAAGTAGACATATTATTGTGGTCATGTCCTGGGTACCCTTAAGTTGGTAAGCCCCTTGCCAAACAATGAAAAATATTTTACCTTCCAGACTTATCCTAATAATTGTAACGGAAATCCAATACATCTAATACATAAAAAATAGATGCCCAGTCGCTAGTTTTTAATTACAGTGAGTAGTCACTCACTGCAGACGTTCCCCTAGAAATTCCCTCTCCTGCTGCTCGAAGACGTGTGAAACTCAAGGGAGATTTTAGCATCCCTTCTACTAATATGAGGTCATTCTGACCCCCTCGGCTCTTTTCTAGTGTTTTTTTATTGTTTTTTTTGTTTTATAATTTTACATTTTCAGTTCATCCAGAGGATTTCATCTAGGAAAGTGATTAGGAGAAACTGAAACAGCAGTAATTTGGATAGCCGAATGAAAAAAAAAAATTCATGGAAAATAATTTAAATTAATCAATTTATTTGCCATGCACAAGTCCTGTTAGTCCCAAAACAATATTCTTAGCATTGGGCAGTTAGTTTATTTCACATGTTTAATTTTGGTTTCAAGAAAAAAAATCATATTTATTGTTAAAAGTAAAAACACCGTACAATTGCATTTTGCACTTTATTTGGGAACTGTCACTTCTCTGAAATGTATTCCATCTAATAAAACATTAAAAATCATTTAACTAAATATTAATTTAATCTTATATTAATGAGATGTGTAAACATCACATGCCAGTTCAGACAAGACACAGTCACAGCAAACATTGTACACAATGGGGAGAAACATTAATAATATCAAATTATAAACCAGGAAAGGTACATTAGCTTTTCGCTTATTTCCTAATAACAGAGCTGAATGTATAAGTAGGTAGAGTAGAAACATGCAGCATCAGGCATGTGCAGAATACATTTATCTGAGTAAAAGGGACATGCTATTTTTACCCTACACAAAAGACCAGACATTATAGAACATGTGCAAATTATTAAAAGAACATGATGGGTTAATAGATCACATTCCACCAAATATTTAACAATCGCCATGGTTCTGAGATTGTTGGCCATTCAGCAGAAACACCATACGTACAGAAAGGGATCTGAGAGAGAAAAGGAGGACACTGTTCAATAGGGGCATGTGAGCTCTTGCAGGACTTGATCTGCTGCTAATGTCTTGGTGCCAGATACCGTAGGACATGTTCAGAGGTCTTGTGAAGCCCATGCCTCAATGTATCAGAGCAGTTTTGGGAGCACAATGGGGGATTTAGACCATATTAGGCGGGCGGTTTTATTATTGTGGCTAATCAGTGTATATATGTAGATTAAACAATGTTTCCATTTATTCTCCTTATTTGCAATGTTTACCCTGGATTTATCTTGTCTCAACTGGATTATGATGTAATTTGCTAAATCTTTAGTAAAATATAAAAGAAAACAGAGCGTCTCATGATAAAGATTAGCACAAGTTTCAGGTGATTTTCAAGGTTTTATTGAGTGTCGTTAATTCCAGACAAGTGACAGAGTTTCCCTTTAATGCTTTCTATCAAAATAAAAATACTGCGTATGTACCTCTCCATACGAATTGTATTTCCTATTATGAACAGCCAGAAAACTTCCCAAATAAACCCCTTCTCATTGTGAAGTATTCCCCACCAAACAATGCGTGGGAGATAATGTACTCAACTTGTCGTGATATCATTTAAAACACATTTATATGCAGGGCCATGGCTTCCTCTTTTACTTCCACTTACTTCTAATGTTAAGTTTTATATATTTTATATCTTGCTTCTTGATTAGTTGTTCTAAAGCCCAGATTGTGTATTGAGTGTAAAATATAGAGGGCTGTATTGTCTGCACACTTTTTGCATGGTTTCTTCCATTTAATCTGAATAATGTATTCAGTATCCCAGTTTTGCATAGTGTAGCTAATTATATTTCTATCCTCAAAATGTTCTTTTAACGAGACAATTACAATTACAGGCACTCTCTCAAATCCTAGATTATTCTATACTTTAAAAAAAAAATATATATATATTAGGATTACTTTGCATAAAGAGTTTGTTTTATCAAATTCTGCAGAGATTTTTATAGTCCTTATTATAAAGAACCCAGTCCTCTGCTATGGGTGAGAATTCCCGAACAAGTCATTCAGTTTCGTTACCTATACTCGGCTGCTGTAGCTTTTCATTCTGTGTCAGAAAATATGTCTTTGCTTTTTTATAAGTTAATAAAAGTAAAATGTTCTAAACTTGGAAAAAAAAGTGAATTAAACATTGAGCAATAATATTTTATTTCTTAATTCTTAACTTTCCTTATTTTAGAATTTGTGAAGTTTAAAGAAATTCACTTTCTATGAATGCATGTAATATTTTATCTCATGTCTAACTTTCACATGAAATGTTAAATGCTGAGGTCTATTTACTAAACACAGACATGGGGCTGGGTTCTCTGCTAACTGAATACTAATCTGTCATAAACTTCACGGGAGGAACTGCCATTCAGTAAGCAGAGTAAAGTATTGCAAAATATAGAGCACAAGGTTTTCTACATTTACCGTTATCTCCTAAATTTCTCTATTCCAATATTAAATCTCCACTTGAACAATGTCATCATTTTAAGTACTTTATTTCATTCAGCTGTAAGAAATACCCACAACGTACCTTCACAATATTCAGCTTATATTTTCTTGCAGAATCTTTAATACATTATCTAGTGTGACTTCAAACTGTAGAAATGTATTCTGAGTTCTTGGCTGATATTATAATGTATGACTCAACGCACTTTGGGACACTTGTTAGAATTCACAAGTGAGTTGCAATGGCTGGATTCCCCTGGCTTGTAATAGTTAGAGAAGGGACGCATGCTTATTCAGTGGAGAAAATAAGTACATTTGGCTTCACTGCTTACTGTTTTTTACTTGCAGAGTTAGTCTAAGCACCAAAACCACTAAAATGTATCTCTATTCAACATATTGACCCGCATTCTGATTCAGCCACTAGCCACCATTTTGCTAAGGCTGGTATTGCTAATTTATCAACTTGGATTGAGAGTCACAAAGCCAGACAAAGAGTTAACAAAGTTTGCTTTCTTCTGACACACTCTATCAGCAGCAGGGCTGGATTAACATAGGGGCTGATGGAGCTGCAGCTCCAGGCGCAGGCCCATGGAATAGGTCCATTGATTTAAAAAAAAAAAACATAGTTTTTTTTCACACACTACTCTTAGGGATTCCACCTGGCTTTTATTTTATTGGCACAGCCAGTATTTGAGGCTGCCTGGAGGTGCCAATATTGCAGTGATATTGGCAATACAAATGCTGGTATTTTTCTCAGTATAAACAAGAGATTACTATGCAATACCAGCACTGGCCAGTAGGGTAGGGTCGCTGTGTGTGGAGACAGACAGGGATAGGAAGTTCCAGCATATCCCTCCCTGCCTATCTATACTCACTGATCTGCAGGGGTGCAGCTACAGAGAGTCCAGACAGCAACTCCCACCCTACAGAGACAGCCTACAGCTCAGGGAAGTAGGGGATGGGGGAAAGGCTGCAAGGAGACATACACTGAGACACTAAGGTACACTGGGAGACATTATGGCAGAAACTGAGACACTAAGGGACATTGGGAGACATTATGACACAGACACATGGGGACACAGTGTCCCCATGTCTCCCAGTGTCCCCATGTCTCCCAGCTAGTGTCCCTGGTGTCTCAGTGCCCCCTAGTCTCCTAGTGACCCCTAGTCTCCCAGTGCCTCAAGTGTCTCAATGTCCCCATGCCTCCAAGCTAGTGTCCCTAGTGTCTGTGGCCCTGGTGTCTCAGTGTCCCCATGTCTCCCAGTGCCCCCGTGTCTCAATGTCCCCATGTCCCCCAGCCAGTGTCTCTAGTGTCTGTGTCCCCAGGTTTCCCCGTCTTCCTAGTGTCCTAGTGACACATACATGGGGACATAGACACATGGGAATACTGGAGGACACATTGAGACACTTTGATATATAGGGACACTGTGATACATAGGGTCACTGGGAGACCTGGGGACACGACACTAGAGGACACTGGGAGACATGGGGCACTGAGACACTGATACATAGGAACGCTGAGACCTGGAGTAATCGACACATGGGGGTGCTGGGAAACATGGGGGCACTGTGAGGAATCCATCTATACAGCATAATCAAACTAAGTTTTTGGGTGATTTTACAGCATTTTCTCTTATGTCACTCCTTGTGATTTACATATTTAATTATGCAAATTAGTAAGGCCGGTATGTTTTTCCAAGAAAGGTGGCAACCCTAACTACTTTTCACATACTCTTCTTCAAGTATGGAAACTTAAGAGGGATGTATGGGAACAAAACTTGTGTGGACTGGCTGACAATGAATATAGTTAAAGGGACACTATAGTCACAGGAACAACTACAGCTTATTGAATTTGTACTGGTTAGTAGAATCATTACCTTCAGGCTTTTTGCTGTAAACACAGAGAAAATGCAGTCTTTACATTACAGCCTAGTGATAACTTCACTGGCCACTCCTTAGATGGCTGTTAGAGATCCTTCCTGGGTCATGGCTTTCTAAAATGCATCCAACATTCAGTGTCTCCTCCCTCTGCATGCAGACACTGAACTTTCCTCATATAGATTCATTTATTCAGTTCATCTCTATGAGGAGATGCTGATTGGCCAGGGCTGTGTTTGAATCCTGCTGGCTCTGCCCCTGATCTGCCATTTTGTCAGTCTCAGCCAATCCTATGGGGAAGCACTGTGATTGGATCAGGCCACCACTTCTAATGATGTCAGCAGACTGCTTGTTTTTCTGAGTCTAACAGCATGCAGAGTTACAGCTTCAGGCTTGAATACAGTAAGATTTTTACTATATTTATAGAGGCATGAGGGGCACAGGGGAGTTAGATGGTGGTGTTAACACTATAGGGTCAGGAATTCATGTTTGTGTTCCTGACCCTATAACGATCCTTTAAGGTAATGTTGACTTTGGTCTCTCTAACACTGTAGCATGTTCCCTTTCTTCTACACTCACTACATACAGCTTTTCTCTGTCCCATACTATTCATGCCAGGCTGGCCATCTAATTCTTTGGGCAGACATGTCCTCTTTTTGGGCACGTTCGCCCCTTTTGACAGGTTACGTGATTTGTGTCAGTGGCACACCCTTTTACTGTGCCCATTGACTTCCTGCTTGACTGGACGCTGCTGTTAGGGGTTATGGATTTACTTGAAAGATGAAAACATAAATTAGAGGGAGATTAGCATAGGGTATGTGTTCTCTTATAGCTGCTGTTTTCTTTCTCTCCAGCACCATCTCCATCAGATACATGAAACTTGGGAGTGTTTTAGTGTTTTTGGTCGATATGATTCTTTAATTAGGCCCCTCATAATTGTCAGAACCAGGCCCACTGGGCTGTTAATCTGGCCCTGATCAGCAGGTCAAAGTAACAATAAAACACACAAAACGAACATGTAACAAAGAGCTCAAACAGATTGCAGCATACTGGGTTTTATATACCAGGGGCCCGGCAGTACTTTACGTGCCCACTCAACGTATCATATAAAGAGGAGCCAGGCAACATGTTCTGTGCCCACTCACTGTGAGGACAGTCTCTGTTTCTCTGCAAGACTGAACTCCTTGTTTTTCCCCCTCTAAGCCTACATCTGGTTAAAACAACATGTTTGCTCGTCCACCCACTGTAAAGCACTGCAGAATTTGTTGGCGCTATATAAATAATAACATAATAATAATAATAATAATAATCATCTGTGCATGTTTACCTATAGGTCAACTAAGCAATCATAACCTCGACCTCATTGGCACGCTGCTTGGTCTTGGTCTTTGCCTTTGATTATTCATTTACCCTTTACATAAAATCTATCACCAAATCTTGTAGTTTTCACCTTAAAAACATTTTTCTGATTTGCCCCTTTGTCACTCAGGATGCATCTAAAACACTTGTTCTCTTTGTTCCCCGCTTTGATTCTGCTTCTCAGCCTGTGGCCAAAGTGATCCTCTACAGTCCATAATAACACCTCTGCCAGATTCACCTACCTTACATTCAGAAATTCTCACCCCTCACCCCTCTGTTAGTCTTTACACTGACTTCCTTTGTCATTTATTATTATTATTATGATATTTATATAGCACCATCAAATTCCACAGCACTTTACAATGGGTGGACTAACAGACATGTAGTTGTAACCAGACAAGTTGGACACACAGGAACAGAGGGGTTGAGGGCCCTGCTCAATGAGCTTACATGCTAGAGGGAGTGGGGTAAAATGACACAAAAAGGTAAGGATAGTATTAGAGTAGTGACAGTTGCAGAAGAGGAATCAGTCAGGAGATATTAACAGTTTAATTGATACGCTTTTATGAAGAAGTGGGTTTTTAATGATTTTTTTGAAGGAGTGGAGACTGGGTGAGCATCTAATGGAGGAGGGAAGCGAGTTCTGAAAGGCAACTTCTATCCTAAGTGACTCGGTCCAACTTAGGCGTTCTCTGGTCTCCGTTGCTGGCTGAATTCAGGGAAGAACGATGGAGCAAAAATGAAACACGCACACAGTTTGCTTTTCCAAAGATCTTCAAATGTATTATAAAAAGGATGGCATATTTATACAGTATTGATCATGAACTTTGACATACATTGGTCAAAATATGCTTACAAAAGATAAACGTTGCTAAAAGCGGAAATAGCTGATCTGGCAAAAGACCACATTTCTTGTGGTCAAGCATGTCTTATTTTGCATGATACTTTTCTCGGAAGCATCAGGTCAACGTTACTTTGCGGATGCGTCTGTTGTTTCAAAAGCAGAAGCGATAAATCAAAAATAACCTGTGGTTTGTCTAGTTTTTAGCTCTTGTGTAAATCTTAAGAATATTATATCAGAAATTATAGATGAGATTTATTAACCCCTTCCCTTCATTCCCCTCTTTGAGCAAGACCTTGCTCATACCCCATTTGGGTTGTTTTAGCCAGGGTAACTGTTCATGGTATATTCAGAATTGCTAGCCAATTCTGCAGGACTTTCATTATTTCTTCGGCCACCCACCCATGGCATATACCCTGGCTAACATAGATCACATGTAGATATTTTGGGGTTGGGGAGTATAACTATCATGCATGTAGAATTGTAAGTATTCCGCATACACTGGTGGTGGAGGTAGTGGACGTGATGGGGGTGTGTGTTTGTAGATGCAGAATATCACTCTTACAAGTACATAAAAGAAGAGAGAAATAGAAGCCCCCATAACCAAGATCAGACCTATGGTTTTTACTGAATTAAGGATAGAAGAGAAATTAAACCAATCACCCCAGTAATTATCTACTCCAGAGTTACTCTTTATTTCCTTTGCCAAATCTTCTAATTTCTGTATTGCTAATGTTACTTTTCCATTGGGGCCAGTGTTCTGAGGGATATAGGTGCAACATACTCCTGAGGCGATGTATTTACAAACCCCCCCTTTTTCCGCTAGCATCATATCTAGGGCCATTCTATTTTGAAAGGTCATTTGGGAGTTAGCTTGTAATTGTTCAGCAAGGCCTTGTATAATTAATGAACCTTTGCTGATTATAATATATGTAATTAATCCAATCAACATTTTTACTGGCAGTAATCATAGGGAATATGGATTCAAATCCAGTTGCAACTTCATCTCTTGCCTTGAATTCTTTGGGGACTCCCCGTGGAATACCTATAGAGTCTAAATAAATGTGGGGATCAAGGCTACCAGTGGGCACTTCCCTCCTCCTTCGATTGGAGACCGATATTGCTTTAGAGACAGAAAGAGAATCACTAAAGATGTGCAGGGGCATGATAATTTTAGCCGGGGTGCATTCGCCTCTCCATGGAGTTGGGAGCCTATATCTAATCTTCATATCCCCACAGATCCAGTATACATCTCCAACTGATAGAGTCTGGTTTAGTAGGGTAATGTTACTATAAAAGGAGCAAAATCCATCAGAAAAGTTACCAAATTGTTTTCCTTTGTTGTTAGTATTGTTACCCTTAAAACATGTATAATTACCAGGATAAATGGAGACGGCATCATGTAATTTAAATTTAGGCTCACCTAAAGGATGCATTACCTTCCAGGTTTCACAACCGTCTGTAGAATCATTTGTACCAGTGAATAGACTAAGGAAACAGTTCCAGTATCTGTCAGGGACAGAGAGTGGGACGGTCCCTAAATGAGGCCTGGAACTGCCACACACATAGCAGTTAGACCTATTATTGGAATGAGCATTATATCTCATCCATTCTAGCCAGAGATTAATGTCGGTGTATCCAGTTTCTAGGGCAATAGTATCCTCAAAAGTCGCGTCTGCTATGGCCATAATATCTCCAAGGGTTTGTACATGTGGTTTAAGGGGGTTAACAGGTGTCTGTTGTGAAGTATGGCTCTCCCATTCTGTTGAGTTCCACATATCCTTAAACTGGAACTTTCCTTTAGTGGCAGGGGATGCTACACCTATATAGCTAGACAATATGTATAAGCCCTCATCATTTTTATTGGGATTTTCTAGGTTTAGTGTCAAGGGCATTCGTTTACCTAATTTCTTTCTGTAACAAGAATATATGTTTGGCCTAGGATCAGTTCTAGTAATGGTCAAACGGTCCTTAAGTGGTCTACCTGACTTGTCTCTTCTGTACATAGCACTTATTGGTCTATATTCCCAATCTGTACCAGTGTTCCAGGCTACCGAGCCCCAATAATCACAATTGTTTCCCCAGTAGCTATCAGTGATGCAAATATATTGTTGACGTGGTGGAGTGTATAGATAACATTCATTACTACGTTCCTTATGACTACAGGGTACTATATTACAGTAATCAAATGTGAATGTTGCTACTGATGTACTGGATGAATTGAACCAAAACTGAAAAATGTCATCTGCTCCCTTAATGATGGCTACCTGAGGTTTATTATCAGAAGAAAGACTACGTAGCTTACGTTTGAGTAGATGGTTAGATGAATTGTAAGGAAGGTTAGTAGGGTAGGTACCAGTGGTAACCCCTGTCGGAAAAACAGCCTGTGTGTGTGTACAGAAAGGCAGTATAGGATTATCAAAGTGATATAAACAGTCACTAATCAAATAGGTTGGGAGCGTAACACATAGAAACATATCAGTAGCAGGAGCATAAATCTGGCATCGCTGGTCAGGAGTGTCATCATTCTTGCCTTTGTCTTTGTCTTTGTCTTTGCCTTGGTCTTTGCCTTGGTCTTTGCTTTGGTCTTTGTCTTTATCTTTGTCTTTGTCTTGGCCTTGGTCTTTACCTTGGACTTTGTCTTTATCTTTGCCTTTCACTCGGGAAGCATGAATCCAGAGGTCCTGGGAATCTGTGAGGTCAGCCGTCCGTGTCACAGCGATAACGGTGGTTGATGGGCCAAAAGGATATCCACCTTTCTTTTTACGGTTTAGTTGTCGAATGTATACGGTATCTCCAGGCTTGAAAGAATGCGTAGGTTCCTGTGAAGGCAAAGGAAACTGCGAAGAGACATTGCCATATATACCATTCAATTTTATCAATAATTCATGCACATATTGTTCTTGTATTAAGTGTAAATCACCAGGCATAATTATTAAAGGTTCCCTGGCCCAGGGAGTGGGAAATGGGCGTCCCATAAGAACTTCAAATGGAGATAATTTAGTCACTTTATGGGGAGTCATTCTTATCTCAGCCAAAATGGCTGGAAGATATTTTGTCCAATTTACCCAAG
The DNA here is from genome assembly GCA_933207985.1 of Pelobates cultripes. Lineage (NCBI taxonomy): Eukaryota > Metazoa > Chordata > Amphibia > Anura > Pelobatidae > Pelobates > Pelobates cultripes. Next base: position 9,300,187 of record OW240914.1, on the reverse strand, counting down.
TGCCTGCAGTGGCCTTCATCAATTTGTCTTTTATAGTTCTGTTCATTCGCTCTACAACCCCTGAACTCTGTGGGTGATAGGGAATGTGAAATTTCCAAGTTATCTGTAGCCACTTAGCTAGTTCCTGTGTTATTTTGCTTGCAAATGCAGGACCATTATCTGAATTGATTTGTAACGGGCACCCATATCTTGGGATGATATCTGTGGTTAAGATTTTCACCACAGTCTTAGCATCTTCTTTATTAGTTACAAATGCTTCTGGCCAACGACTTAAGTGGTCCACAATGACCAACAAATACTGTTACCTATTTCCTGTCTTTGGCACGTGTGTGAAATCAATCTGCAGATGTGTAAAAGGTGCAGTAGGAGGAGGAAGGTGCTCGTGTTGTGGTTTGTTAGGAATATTGGGATTGGTTCTCATACATCGTTCACAGGATTGTATGAACTGTTGTACCTGGGTACGGAGATTGTTGATATAAAATGCATTGCTGAGGTCTATAACTGTGAAACATGTGGCGTCATGTGGAATGGCAGTGATGAGGGAGACCACATCTGGGACAATGGGGGCTATGGGAATTATTAGGGAATTTAGGGCTCTGAAGTCTTGTACAAAACGGTATCCTTCACCTTTGGGACAGGATTAATGGGGGTGTTGTAAGGTGAAACAGTTGCAGTAAGGATTCCTTGTGTGAGAAAGGACTCTATCATTGGGCGGACAGCATGTACCTTCTGGTCAGACAAAGGGTACTGTTTGAGGTAGATTGGATTAGAAAACCTAAGTTTAGCCCTATATGGAGTGCAGTCAACAAAACCTACGTCTAACTTGGAAGAGGCCCAAACAGAAGAGGCCCAAACCTACGTCTAACTTGGAAGAGGCCCAAACAGATCTATCTGTTCTTCCTGTTGTGCTAACATAGTAAGGTCTAAGCCCCCTGGAGGTGTGCATAATATTTTGGCACCCAGGATACCCAAAAGATCCCTCCCCAAAAGGCTTACAGGACAGTTAGGAATTAGGCGGAAAGAGTGGAGGGTTTGGGAAAAGTTAAGAGGACAGTAAACAGAAAGCAGGGGAGTACAGAATGTTGGAACAGACACTCCATTAATTCCCACAGAAGGCTCTGCTTTTGACCTAGGTCCTTCATAGTAGGCAGTGCATATACTGGAGCAAGTTGCTCCAGTATCCACAAGGAAAGGAATGGGGTTACCTTCAATGTGTAATACATAAAAAGGTTGAGCCATACTATTACTGGACAGTTGGAGAAAAACAGGAGTGTCTCCTTCCGGGCATCCCTATTGTGGCCAAGGAATGTGATGGGCATGTTGGGGTTGGGTTTGAGGAGGAGGAGGAGGAGGAGGAGGGGGAAATGTCATTGGAGAAGAGGCTGAGGTAGTAGGTTGTTTAGTTTGATTCTGGGACATATTTGGACTGGGTAGAATTTTAGGGGGAAAAGGGCAGGCACTACGCCAATGTCCCTGTTGGCCACAGTTAAAGCAAGTATTGCGGTCAGGATACTGTTGTTGGTGCTGATACCTTCCCCTCTGGGGACGCCCCCCTCTCTGAAAACCACCTCTTGGTCTAGCCCTATGTGTCCCATCCCATCCTTGGGGTCTAGAGTTGAAGGGTTGAGCATGTGCTAACCCTTGAACTACAAAGGCACTTGGTTTAGTGGACTGGGGTGGAAGTGTGAAACATCCTGCATTGTCTTTTTCTTGGATTTTTATAAGAAAATCCTTACTATTAAGGGATGGCCATTCAGAGATCAACTGTTTAACCAGGAGACCAGTAGTGGGTATCATGTTCCCTATACATGTCTGTAATTTCAATACATCCATCTCTTTAGTTGATGTCAAACCTGCTTCTTCTTTCCAACACTTAAAGAATCTCCTTACATACATTACAACATCTTCCCCTTTTGTCTGTTTACATGACAAGGCAGTAGACATAGAAGAACTATCTCTATACAGTCTTGCTAATTCTTTCTCAATTTCATCCCACATTTTATTAATCCCTTCTGCTGTGGTTAACCCGTATGGTTCTTCTTTCCTATCAGCTGGGGTAGTTGTATTAAAATCTGGGTTATTAATGGAAGGGATACGAGACCATTCCCACCCGGATTCTGAGTCATATCCCAGAATACCATCTATGATTAATTTCATATCAATCTGGGTCATATTTTGACCTTGACAACTTCTCTTCAAATACAAGAGACATGCAGAGGGGTTCTTTCTGGGATTTGGGGCACCCTTGACAATATCTCTAAGTACATTAGGGGCCAAGGGTTTTATGATAAGTTGGGAGCCAATGGTCATAAAAGGAAATGTACCTTGATCATTTACTGACATACCTGCAAACTGAGAGGATTGGGCTCTGTCTTCCTGATCTGATTTAGCTCTTGACCTAGTCACTATTTGCTTGGCTGCCTTATCTGGGTCTTGTAGTATAACCCTGTCAGCTCCCTTTTGTTTTTCCTGTGCTGTGGTATATTCTACAGAAAGGCAACCAGTGTCACCCTTACTTCTCTTTCCCTGTTCTTCTCTTTCCTGTTTACTTCTGTCATACCCCTCAGGTAATGTTTCGGTCTGTAAGCCTTCTCTGGCCATACTGGCAAATACTACTTCATCATCATCATTATCATAGATATTGGTAGGTTCTATGAGACCTTTAAGGGATGGATATGTGCCAGTAGAGGCAGGAATGGCGGAAGCATAGGGAGGTGGAGGTGCACTAGGAACCTGATTTGCTGTAGGTAATGTAATAGGTGTACCTGTGCCTACACTTGAAGCTTCTAACTTTTTCTTTCCCTTTAAAATTTTACCATTAGGGTCAGTAGGATACCAATGTGGGGCTACCCGAAGCCAATTTAATCCACCCTGCTCCATATATTCTTTATCCCAATCCGGGTCTGGGCCATACCATGGCCATGCCTTTTTATCACCGAGACATAATCCTTTGATCATGTTCATGTGATAGTCATCATTAGCTCCTAATCTAGGGAATGGATTGGCGGATTCCATAGCCTCGGTCCAACCTGCAAGGTTGGCCACGAATGGTATGGTATAGAAGCCACCAGTAGGACTAACTTTGGACACATATTTAATGCATGACTTCCCAGGGTGTGGTGGAGGGTAGCAAATGGACTGGTTATTTCCCATTCTAGGACCAAGGTTATAGGACAGATATCTACTCACAAAATCTCTGTCCTAAACACTTATTCACAACCCACTTAAGTAGAAAAGAAGACAACTAGGGACCAGAGAAGGTAAGTTTCAAATACTTGTATACACTTTATCTCTAACTCTAGTATATTCACTTATATACTAATAAATCACCTATATCTCTTTATAGGCAGGCACCTTAAAACACTACAGTCTAGTTCCCTTACTTAGACCGGTCTAGTTCCCTTACTAGACTGAAATCTGGACCTTTATGTAAACTGAGTCACAATACATGTATATATAAAATAACCTTTCCTAAATCTAGATGTAGACTTACAAAACCACGGGGATCATAGATTCAGGGCGTCAAAATAGACACAAGGAATTACTACTCACCCAAAATGGTTTGGCTACATCCCACCGCTGCCACCAAGCTGAAAGGCAACTTCTATCCTAAGTGACTCGGTCCAACTTAGGCGTTCTCTGGTCTCCGTTGCTGGCTGAATTCAGGGAAGAACGATGGAGCAAAAATGAAACACGCACACAGTTTGCTTTTCCAAAGATCTTCAAATGTATTATAAAAAGGATGGCATATTTATACAGTATTGATCATGAACTTTGACATACATTGGTTAAAATATGCTTACAAAAGATAAACGTTGCTAAAAGCGGAAATAGCTGATCTTGCAAAAGACCACATTTCTTGTGGTCAAGCATGTCTTATTTTGCATGATACTTTTCTCGGAAGCATCAGGTCAACGTTACTTTGCGGATGCGTCTGTTGTTTCAAAAGCAGAAGCGATAAATCAAAAATAACCTGTGGTTTGTCTAGTTTTTAGCTCTTGTGTAAATCTTAAGAATATAATATCAGAAATTATAGATGAGATTTATTAACCCCTTCCCTTCAAGTTCCACAGGAGTGGTGCAGCCCTCAAGAAATCTTGAAGGCGAGCATCAGAGGTGGGAGTACGGACAGAAGATAGACGTAAGTCTTCAGCAGATCGTAAGGGCCTAGACAGAACATACTTGTGTATAAGGGAGGATAGATAGGTGGGAGCAGCATTATGTAGAGATTTGAAAGCAAGAACCAGAATTATAAAATGAGCTCTATATTTTATAGGAAGCCAATGTAGGGACTGACAGAAGGGTGAGGCATGGGAGGTGCGGGCGGACAGGAAGATGAGCCTTGCCGCCGCATTCATTATGGACTGTAACGTGCAAATTGGGAGCACGTAAGACCACTGAGAAGCAGATTACAGTAGTCAAGGCGAGAAAGGACAGTGAAATCGACCAACACCTGAGTCGCATCTGATGTTAAGTAGGGGCTGATGCGCGCAAGGTTTTTGAGATGGAAATGACAGGATTTGACGATAGATTGAACATGAGGCTTGAAGGAGAGGTCGGAGTCAAAGAGAACACCTAGGCAGCGAGCCTGCGTGGTGGAGCTGATGGTAGCACCATTGACTTGGAGGGAGTCAGACAAAGGAGTAACAACACTTGGGGGAGGAAAGACCAAAATTTCAGTTTTGGTCAAGTTTAGTTTAAGGAAGTGGGCAACCATCCAGTTAGAAATTGCAGAGAGGCAGTCAGAGACACTAGTCAAGAGGGACGGGGAGAGATCAGGAGAGGATAGGTAGGTTTGTGTGTCATCTGCATAGAAATGATATTGGAAGCCAAAGGAGCTAATGAGTTTACCAAGGGAGGCAGTATAGATGGAGAACAGTAGGGGGTCAAGGACTGAACCTTGGGGGACACCAACAGAGAAGAGTTAGGGAGAAGATTCAGAGCCAGATAAAGAAACACTGAAAGAGCGCTGGGAGAGGTAGGAGGAGCACCATCTTGTAGACCGATATGTGTCAAAAGCCGCAGACAGGTCAAGGAGAATTAGGATATAGTAGTGACCATGAGATTTTGCAGCAAGTAGAACATTGGATACTTTGGTCAGTGCCGTTTCCACAGAGTGCTTTGTGCGGAAACCAGACTGAAGCAGGTCTAGCAGAGAGTTGGACTCGAGGAAGTCTGTCAATCTCACATACACAATTGTTTCAAGAATCTTGGATGCAAAAGGCAGTAGCGAGATGGAACGATAGTTGGATGGGGAGTTAGGGTCAGGATTGGGCTCAAAGATATCATGCTTACTTACAAAGATCTCCATAACTGTGCACCTGCTTACATCCCCTATTAGCAGATAAGCTTTAGCACAGCTTCTTTGCTTCACTGTTGGCTTGTCACTGACCTGTTCTTACATCTGTACCTTAGACTCTTGCCTGCAGGACTAATCCAGACCTGCCCCCTCATGTGGAATGCCTTTGTGGCGAAAATAACCACGTCACTGGTTTTTGGAGGGGCCTGTTTGCCAGCCTCCTGCCCTGAGACTATGGCCCTGGGATGTATTGCCCTTCTAGGAAGGAGGTGGAGGCGACAGATTGTGTGCCTGAAGTTGTCTAGAGGGGGCCAGAGACGTGGGGTGAAGAAATGAGGGAGAGGGTATACATAATTTAACATTTAAATGACAGAGAATTGAGCAGTGACATAGCAGGGACATGCTCTATACACCTAAACTGCTTCATTAAGATAACGTTTTTTTGATTACTATAGTGCCCCCTTAATGTACATTATTGTTACCAACCTATCGAGTTATTTATTATTGTAATTGTTTTCACTTGCACTTAAACTATCTGTAATTAAAACAAATTATTTTTTTACAAAGGTTTATTTTCCTCTTTGTGTATGTCTAGGTGACTGGGGGAAGGTTAGGGGGGATTGGCTCGCACAGGGTGCCTAAACACCTAAGGCCGGCCCTGTGTGTGTACAGTGAGCTTGTCTGTAGTGAGCATGTATGTTAGTGAGCTTTTATGTAGGGAGCATGTGTGTTCGCATCAGTGAGCTTGTCTGTAGTAAGCCTGTGTGTATATCAGAGTTTGTCTGTACTAAATTTGTGTGTGTACCAGTAACCTTATCTGTCATTGAGATTGTGTGTCAATGAGCCTATTTGTGTGCATCAGTAAGATTGTCTGCATGTGAGTATGCTTTACTGTATGATTTAATTACCCTGAAAGGACTAATATTTTGAATTAGAAAAAGAAATATACCAATAATATATATGGACAGAGAGATGGAGAGAGATATGTGTGTGTGTGTGTGTGTGTGTGTGTGTGTGTATATATATAAAACACACACTACATAGCACAATGACTTATGGGGCTGGCATAGATTTTTTTTTCAGGGCTGCTTCGTATCCCCAGTCCGGCCCTGTTTGCTAAGGCTGGGAATGCTAACTTATCCATTTGGATTGATAGTCACCAGCTAGACAAAGAGTTAACAAAGTCTGCTTTATTCTGACACACTCTATCAGCAGGTCAAAATAACAATAAAACACACAAAATGAACATGTAACAAAGGACTTAAACAGATTGCAGCATACTGGGTTTCACATATGAAGGGCCCACTGTGAGGACAGTCTCCATTTCTCTAGACGACAAAACTCCTTGTCTTTCCCTCTCTAAGGCTACATATGTGCTTGTTTACCTTTGGGTCAACTGAGCAATCATAACCTTGACCTCGCAGGCACATTGCCTGGTCGTTGTCTTTGCCTCTGATATTTCATTCACCCTTTACTTAAAAGCTGTCACCAAATCTTGCAGTTTCTCAGATTTCCCCCTTTGTCACTCAGAATGCAACTAAGACATTTGTCCATGTTCTTGTAGTTCCCCTCTTTGATTCTGCTTCTCAGCCTGTGCCCAGAGTGCTTCTCTACAGTTCATAATAACTCTTCTGCCAGACTTACCTACCTTACATTGAGCAAGTCTAACACCTCACCTCTCTGTCAGTCTCTATATTGACTTTCTATGTCATTTAGGATTTGGTCCAAAACTATCGTACTTACTTACAAAGCTCTCCATAACATCCCCTATTAGCAGATAAGCTAGAGCACAGGCCTGTCCCTGGCAACACCCTCACTCACACACAGAAGAACCCTGCCCCAGCCACACACTCGCTCACACCCCTAAAATTAAAGTAACTTTTTTATGCCCATTTGAAATTTCGTGAGGATATTCTTTTTATTTCTTATAAACAGGGGCCTGGCAGCCCTTTCTGTGCACACTTACTGCAGGGACATTCTCTCTGTTTCCTCCCTCTTTCCTCTCTGCAATCCCATCTTTGAAACCTGATCCTCTTGTTGTAGTTATCTGTATTATTGTATCTGTATTGCATCACAAGATACACAAAATTGACCTGTCAACGCCAACTATGCAATTTATATCTAGGAAACCTACCTGCAATATCGTGGGACTCCCTTACTTAAAGCATTTTTATGTTTATACATTCTCTATATGTGCCATATAAAAGCTGTGAAGTCCCTTAGGGTGTCTGTCCCATTTTTCTAAGGCAACATTTATGCATGGAGAATTATGTAAGTGTTATTAGAATGAATGTGTGCATTGGGTATGTGTGGGAGATGTCTATGGTGTTATATGAGAGTATATGATTGTAGTATGTCTGTGAAGGTGTTTTCGGGATTGCGTTTGTGGTATGTATATATATGTCTGTGTTATTATGTTTATGTATGCGGGCTGCCTGCTGATTTATATATGTGTGTGTGTTGTCTGTGTTCTTGTGTGTGTTGATGTTAAGCATGTGTATGGGGGTTGATTATTCTATTTGTGTGTTTGTTGAAAGTTCTCTTTGGTATTTTGTGTATTTGGTGTTGTGTGTATGTGAACTGTTTGTAGTATTGTTTGTGTTTATGATAGCTGTCTGTTTGGTTATGCATGTGTGTGGGCTGTCTGTGATGTTAAATGTTTGTATGAAGTTGCTTAGTGTACTTGTATGTGTGGCACAACCTGGAGTTTTCTTAACTGTAGTTCATGTACACTGGTGTTCTGCTTTATTCCTGAATTCTGAGCTGAAATATACCAAAAATATTGACTAATCAAATTGTGCAATGCCAAGCATATTTGGGTACCTATGAAAAATGATAAAATGCAATTTGTCTGTATCAAGTCAAATGGGTAACTGATCTGCAAAATATTTACCTATTATTATATTATGTACATAATGTGCAGCCCACTGATTTGCCTATCTTTAGATTTTTGGTTTGTTCTGGTCCCAGAATTAACATTCAACCAAGCTAAAACTACAACTGTCTTCATTTTGTGTGTCCATCTCAAAAATTCTGTCTTTGGAAAAAAATTATTTGGCATAACTGAATTTTTTTTGATTATGTCACAAGTAGGGGCATTCAGGAGATTTCAATCTCACTTATGATAATATGGTGGTCACATTGACCCCCATAGAAAGAGTGAGGACATGGGGGGGACTTTGGAAGTGTCGAGGAGCACAGGTCCCTGCGGCTTCTATTTTAACATATTACAAGGAGGGAGCTGCGAGCTGGTAGCTCCATCCTTGTACTAAACAGAACAAATAAACAAACGAATACCGACATTCAGTGTTTGTTTGTTCATATGAAATTTCTATTTATTCGTCTTTCTGATGAATGAATAGACAAAACTCCCATCAGAATTTCAGACAATAGCGAATGCCCAAGTGTTTAACTGGGCATACATGGGAATTTTACAGTTTTTTTAGTGTAGACAGATGACATTTCCCACAGGGCCTTCATCTGCGCACACAAAGATGGCGGGGCCCAGGACCTAGGTCATGCAATAAAGATAACAAAAAGAAATATGGGGGGCTTAGGGGAATTTGGTGTTACTAGGGGAGCAATTAGATGTAGTGGAGTCAGGAGGGGAATTAAAAGAAATGCGGATGCGGCCATGAGAGTGACGCTTTAAACATACATGCTAAGATGGCCTGCACATGGAACAACATTATCAAATGCCTTTAGTTAATGCACAAGTATTCATGTTTTCACTAAAATCTTGGCCTACACACTCCAAACATCTAGGTCTCATTTCTTTGAGCCTTGACCAGAGTTTGCTTGGTGCAAGATCCCTTGGTGCTTTCTCAAAGTGATGTTGAAGATCACGTCTCCACTTAAATTTTCTCCTTCCTCGATTTATCAGGCTTTTACTTCAAACTATTTCAGACATCTCACAACCATGTACAGGTATGTCACAAGTTATATAAGAAGATCAACTTAATAAACTACCCTTATCAAGTATGGATTGAAGTCCATGATTGTCCATGATTGTTAAAGTGTCAAAATTCTTTTAAATTTGGGGTGTTAGATGCATGCTCTCATTAATGCTGATCTCTCTGATAGTCCAGATGTTTGTGTGACATCTTAGAAACAACTGCCATACTTGATACTAAGCATTTGAAAAGAGGAATTCCATATTCTATGGGGCCTAGGTACTGTAGTCTGAATGCAATTTGAATTGACAAAATTTGGTAAAAATCAAGAGACCTTTCTTGTATTGTTAAACGGGCAATTACTAAAGACACATCTGGGAGAATACAATGATTTGAGATGATTTAACACTCATTTAGTAGAATCTGATTTCCGACTGGGCTTCACGTGTAAATCACACATAATAGCAAAGTCATGAAATGAGCCAATGTCAAGGATATTAGAAGTACACAGAATCTATAAACTAGCCACGGTCTGGGGTACAGAAATCTGATTAGTTGAGACATCCTAAAATCAATAAACCAGAAATCAAAATAGAAGAAATATCTCCAGGTTCTCAGAAGGTTAAAGCCGCAGGCAGGTTTATTGAAACAGAAAGGACAGCAACGTTTCAACCTAACAAGAGGTCTATGTCTAGCTTTCTTTGTTTGGATTAGAATATCAGTGCCTGGTGCTGGTCAGGCACAAAATACAGAAAACAATAAAAATGACCGCACTCCAAGGACTTGGTTTAGGTAATAATAAAATATAACTTTTAATTTATGACATTAAAAAATATTATATTATTTAATGTCATAAATTAAAAGTTATATTTTATTATTACCTATACCAAGTCATTGGAGTGTGGTCATTTTCATTTTTTTCTATGTATATATATATATGAAAAGAGAGAGAGAGAGAGAGAGAGAGAGAGAAAGGGAGAATAAAGGGGCTGTTGCTCTGTGGAGTTGGGCTGTGTGTTTGTGATAAATGTATTGTGTTGTTTCCTTCTAATAAATACATTTTAATGTAGACAAACCTTTTGTAATATATTAATTTGATAATGCACTACATTTATACACCACACAAAGTATAGAGGATTGGTATTGTGATTACTCTGTTGACTAACTGGAAACAAGGTACATGATGTTGGTATGCTAATAAATGCAACATAATAAGCAGTCATATGTATAATACTTGCTTTTTCTTTTGTTAGAAAATGGAACTTGTATTACCATACCTGCCTGGTTAAGGACATTGACAAAAGAGCCTGTGTGGCTAGCTGAGGGAAATATAGCCCTTGATTTGTCTCAGTGATATTCCCTCATTGGGGTGGCAGAATTACATTTCTGCTGGTACATCTTGAGAATGGGTACGCCCAGGATAAGACATGCTGTCACAGGTTTATTTATATTTATATATATCTATACAACACACGTGATCACCAAAGTGGGTAAACAAGTATATAACATATGATTTACCGTAATGAAATAATAGATTGTAAGAAGCTCCCTTGGGTCTTCTTTAGGTAAACATACAGAAAATAAAATCGAAATATGTGAATAAAAATGAAAAATAATGGTGTAGAATATTAAGACACCAAAAAAAGGTGCTGAGCTAAAATGCCCTCACAGAATGGTCATAGACCGCAGGCATATAAGTAATTTGTGGTTGAAAGGATCCTCTTCTCTCTTGTCCTTAAGCGGGATTTAAGAGAGAGACACAGACATAGTGCACCAATAAAATAATATGTTGTAAATTTATTTAAATTAAGGTAATACAAGATGTATATTTAAATCCAGCATATCACAATGTTGTTCTTATCCAGACCGCAAGCTTGAAGGAAATCCCTCAGGGTTGGAACCTGAATATGAAGAAGCCAAATAAAAACTCAAAATACAAATAAACAGAAAAAAATAAGAAGATAAAAACTAGTACAATACTCGCCGAAGTGCTGAATGAGTTTCTCCACCCTGCGCGTTTCATCCTCGGTCAGACTTCGTCAGGGTAAATTGAAGATGTGTTCTGATCTCCTCCATTCGTCTTTTAAATGTAGTTTTGCGCCTTTGCGTTGTGTCTGTAGCCATTCAGATGGTGATCTTGAGAGTTGAATCACCTGGATGTCTCCGTTCCATTTGTGCGTTCCACGTTTCTTAATTAAAATAAAAACTTCCGGTATCGCATGGAATGCACCATGCATTCCAAATCGTGAACCGGGAGTCAATTGTACATAAGGACAAAAAACATAAGAGTATCATTAACCTATCATATTAAATAAGCCTAAAAGCCTCATATTAATTGCAACCAATAATGATAAAATAAAGGTAATATTAGTAATAATGTAAAAAAAAACACAAAACGAGAAAATAAAAAATACCAACGAGAATGCATTAGAAATATCATAAAAAGAGAAATCCAAGGAAAAAAAGTATATACAAAGCAAATAATAACATTGAGAGGGACATGTAGTTGCCATAAACCACTTTAACACAAATATAAGAGCTTATTCATTGTAGTAAAGTTATGCAGCAAGGAAGAAAGTCTATGTAAGTGAATAAATGTCCACAAAAGTGAAAAAAGAGAAGTCCTCAAGGGGGGAGAAAAAGAGTCAGAGGTCGGGCAGCGTGAAAAATGTGGAAGTAAAAATAAATAGAAAAATAACTAAAAAATGAAATAAATAAATGGAAAAAATAACACAAAATAATTAATAAATATAAAATATTAAAATAAATAAAGAAAAATAAATAAAAAAATAAATAAGTAAAAAAATAAATAAAAAAGAAATATGTATAAAAATTTAAGAAAAATATTATAAAAAGCACACCATGTCAAAATCCAGATTTAGACCAAATCCATTAGCTCTCTCTCTGTCTCAATTTCTTAATCAAATCCCCACCTCTATCGTCGAGGATGACCCTCTCCACACCAGTGCATAACATAAACTACATTGGTATTATGGTAATTGATATATGCTTTAATTTCAAAAGTCTCCCCTGTTTGCTTATAAAATTTACACTTTTCTTTGGTAAAAATCTGCAGTCCTTACATCTCCCACATTTATGGAAACCTTTCTGAGTAGTGTACACAGTACTGGAGACCATATCTTCAAAAGGATATTGATACTTTAGAGAGAGTTCAGAGAAGGGCCACTAAACTGGTTCATGGATTACAGGATAAAACTTACCAGGAAAGGTTAAAGGATCTTAACATGTATAGCTTAGAGGAAAGACGAGATATGGGGGGATATGATAGAAACATTTAAACACATAAAGGGAATCAGCACAGTAGGGGAGACTATATTTAAAATAAGCAAAACTACCACAATAAGAGGACATAGTCTTAAATTAGAGGGAAAAAGGTTTAAAAATAATATCAGGAAATATTACTTTACTGAGAGTGTAGTGGATACATGGAATAGCCTTCCAGCTGAAGTGGTAGAGGTTAACACAGTAACGGACTTTAAGCATGCATGGGATAGGCATAAGGCTATCCTAACTATAAGATAAGGCCAGGGACTAATGAAAGTATTTAGAAAATTGGGCAGACTAGATGGGCTGAATCGTTCTTATCTGCCGTCACATTCTATGTTTCTATGTTTCTATGTTTATATGTGTCTTTAATGACTTTTGTTCTAAAAGTACTCGGGGCCAATACATTCTTAAAATCACTACTTTTTCTAAAGATCATTTTTGGAAATGTTGGAATTTGATTGCTTAGAAATGCATCGTCCAATAGAAGAGGCCAATGCTTGTGTAAGACCTTCTTAATCTGTGGAGCATGGGCATTATATTGAGTAATAAAAGATAAGCCAAAATGCTCATTGTACTTTTATCTTTATCCATTAGAAAATGGTTTCTATTTAGATCTTTACATCTACCTGTTTTGTGTTCTAGAAAAGAAGGGGTATACCCTTTTACAATGAATTTCTTTATTTTAAATTGCAGATTGTTCCAAAAAAACAAGTTTCATCAGTGCAGTTTCTTTTTTGTCTCATAAACTGGATACGGGAACACCACGTAGCCAGTTGGGATGATGGGCACTTTTTGTGTGAATAAAAGAATTAGAATCAGTTGGCTTAAAATATGTCTTCGTTTTAATTACAGAACCCGCTATATAGATTGTTAAATCCAGAAAATTAATATGACATGAATTAATTTCTGGAGTAAAAATTAAGGACTGATCATTATTATTGATACAAATTAAAAAATATATTTTAATAAATCTATTGAACCTTTCCAGATAATTAAAATATCATCTATATGTCTCTGCCAGAGCACCAAGTCCACGCTTATGTTAAGGTAATAAATATATTCAGCCATGACAGGTACATTTTGTGCTGAGGTATATTGCCAGAGATCTCTTAAAAGATATTAGATTGAATGAAGATTTGACTGTATCCCTGAGGTTATTCTAGAATTGTGGTGCTCTGTAGGGAAATGAGGATCGAGTCACTTTATTTTTGTATTGCGGTATGCTAAATATCGTGCTGGTACTGGATCGGAGGTTATTGGAGGTGGGAACAGCCGGGTGGAGCATTTTACTCAGGTAGGGTGGGAGCTTCCCAGAAAAGCTCTTATGCACAAGGCTGGAAAGATGAAGAGTATGTCGGGGTTCCAGCAATAGCCAGTTTAGCTCTTTTCACATGTCCCAATAGTGAGTCATGTAGTTACATTCTAGTACAAAGTGGCAGAATGTATTATATAACATTTTAAGTTTATTAAAGTGGCTTTACGATGCAGGTGCATACATATAACTGGCATTAACATTTGTTGCACTATCAATGACCAGCATTAGCATTTGTAGCAGTATTTGTAGCAACTTCACAATCAATATGCTGCAAATTGCAACTGTGTATCATTTTATGTTACATTCTTCTTTTATGTCTTCAAATGCCTCTGGGCCATCCTAGACTATATTTGCCTTCTGTACTAGAGTAGAATCAGATCCAATGCATTATGATTTTATTTTACTTATCGTATATAAACGTATTATTACAATCCTTAACTAAAAAAGTACAGCTCAAGGTTGTGCCCCCCGGGTGCCCATCTCCAAGACCACCCCCAAATCCTGCCCTGGGGCCTGCCTCCAAAGCCTAACCACAGGAATACACACACACACACACACACTTGCACTGATAGAACAAGGATACACAGACTCACACACACACTGACATACATACACATACTGACATACATATACATACATACATACGTACGTATGTACGTACGTACGTACATACATACACTTACCGACATACATACATACATACTGAAATACATACATGTATACACATACTGACAAACATGCATACACACATACTAACATACATACATAAATACATACACACATACTGACACATACATACATACTGGCATACATACATACAGGCATACACATACATACATATATACACACACACTTACTGGCATACACATACATACATACATACATACATACTGGCATACACATTGGCATACACACACCTACATATATACATACATACTGACATATACACATATACAGACACACACACACATAGCTCATTTTCAGCCACCCTCCTGTTTCTTACCTTTTCCTTGCAGGATTGTGGCTGTGGCTAATGGGAGTAAGCATGGCTCTCCCCTCCTTGCCTCCTGTCTCTCTCCCTGTAACTGCCATCCTGGTGGTTAGAGGGCGTATGCTGTTGGAGACGTCTTTTTCTGTGGCGAGAGGTTGTGCTGCAGAGTATTCCCGATGTCCCATCAGCTGGATCAGTATAGAGAGAGTCAGAGCTCCTACAAGAGCTAGTGATTAGCTGGATGCAGGTTCCCTACAATAACGAGATGAGGCTACGTATTGAGGGTTAAGCAGAACTGAATGTTTAATGTGCCAGTTTGGCTTTTATGCAACTTTTTCCACAAGGTTACCACCCATGTGGACCTTGTTGGGCACCGAAAATACAAATTCAACAACCATTAGTTTACAGTCACACAGTTAGACACTCCCATTCATTGCTGTAAATTCATCCTCTCTGCTTGGGAAATAATTGAGTTAATTGCTGTATCAACTTAATTATCTCCAAGTGAAAATTACACTTTTTACTCATTTTTCATAACATCAAAATCATACATCCAATTCCCATAAAACATATTTTCAGAACAAGCATAATTAGGGAATAAACATATCCAAAAATCATACGAATTGGTTCAGGGGTTCGTGAGATAGATGAAAGTCCCATTTCTGCCGGTCTCTTTTCGTATGTTTAAAATACCGAACAGTCATTTTTTTTATTGTTCGTGCCTTTGGTGGTCATGTGCCGCCTCGTTCGTGTAATACTTCTACTGAACGCCCCCTTGTTCGTATGAATCTGTGCAAAGCTAAGTAGTCCTGGAAGTCTCAGCGGTGTTCGGGAGTTTGAGTGTCCGAAAAAAGTTCCAGACACTCGACGACCAAACCCCGATGGATGCGTTCGACAAAACAAGATGGCAGCCGCCACGTGTTCGTGGATACGAATCGGCGACCACCCAGTGAACCACTTAGAACTTTTGCAGTTTGCGGTTTGGCACAGAGTCAGGGAGTTAATTGGCGTCACACGCCTGGTCTGGGTGGTCTCTGATTCGGCAGTTTGTTCAGTTATACGAATGAGTTAGCAGGGTTCTTTGTTTTTCCATTCGTATGTTCAGCATAACAACGGTTACAAATGCAGTGGTTACAATGTTCCAAGTCTGTTGGCCAGGCAATAACAGGGGATCTGTTACAGTCCCCTCCTGCCCACCTGCCGTCACTTCCTCCCAGCACAACTTGCTGCCGCATTTTATTTTAAAGGGGCCCGGTTACGCTTATACAGTTATATGGCCACAGCTCTGATCGGGCCCTATCAGTGTGTGGGCCCTGGTACAGTAGCACTGACTGCAGTTCCACCGCTACACATGGGGCCTGGGTGTAGCGGTGGAATTGAATGATAGGTCAAATTCCTGAACGCCAAGTCAAAATGTATCCAAATCATGAAGCAATAGAAAGCACAATCACAGTCACATCAATTTAGACGTAGCATCATTTTCACTGGGTCGAAGTGGTGTTATTCGTGACCCTAATCCCAAATAATTTTAAATGATGTTGACTGTGACCTTCATGCTTTTTGATCTGTTTTCATTATTGGACTCCTGATAGACACAGTGTGCATGCAACAATAATGCAAACATGAAATAAGAGCCTGAGTCTGTTTAACTTTTATGTATTCTGAAACAGTGAGTTTTGGGGTTTCTGTTAGCCTGTATGCCTATTTTGGTTTAGTTCCTATTTCTGCTCCTGATCCAGGCTATATCTTGCATATTCCAGTTGTCTTGAACAAATGTTGTCTTGTCTACAACTTTGTACTTTTTACAGGGTACCAGATCTGGCCTTGAGTTTAGATCATTGATTATTAATTGCAGATTATGCTAATGCAGTGTACCTATAATCTTAATTTTATTAAGGACAGGAGGCGAATATTTTGCATTAAATTCTCTTTACTAAACTCCAGCAGCACAGATTTAACAATAAAGTTTAGTGAAAAAAAACACATTGCAACAGGATATAAAAGGCTGCTCCCCCTGTAGCTCTCCCTCTTTCTTTGATGTGATATAACAAGAAATACATTCTTAAAAAGCAGTAAACAACAACAATAATGACACTAATGAAGATTCAGACGGTAAACGATCCAAATTCCAAATGGAGGATTTTCATAGAGTGTGAAGACGATCTCATGTATTGATCCATGAAGGTGAATCAAACTGAAAAAAAACAAAAAGACATGAAAGGGACTTGGAAATGAATTGTTTGGCATATATACATTAATATTAACTCAATTTTTTTTAATGGTTATCTAACAAGTAAAATAATCACGAATCTCAATATGTGTGACAATAATTAAAATCACATAATAACCAAATAAACACACCTACATGTATATATTAATAATAAATCCTCTTCTTTGAAGTCCCAAAATGTCCCAATATTGTTGTAGCAAACTAGTATCCAGTTATGTTGAGGTGTATTCCTGTAGTGTCCTTTGCCAGAATAGTGTGTTACTGTATGGGTTACAGGACAAGTCAGTAGGTTCTGATATGCAAAATGTATCAGATTGTGTGAATCACGATCTGATCAACCTAAAATGGCCGACGAGAATCTTGCTACCAAAATGTCAGATGGGGAGACCATGAAATCGCTGTCTCGTCTGCCCCAAATAATAGTGTGTCCTGCACTCCCACCACCCTCAGCACCCATCCAGACCCTTAAATCACTGGGCATAAAACAAATAATATGGCTCAATCGCGGCAATGGCAGCCACAATGCATTAACAAAGGGAGCAGGTCTAAGGGCTAGCTGTGGCAGTCCAGACCTGAAGAGTCCAGGATAAATAGTAATACCAGAGGTAGGGTGGGAGAAAAAAGATAAAGAATATGCAGGGGTAGAAGGGAAGAGATACAACACATACAATAATAGGTATAAACAGTAGCAGTTATAGATAGTATATCAAACAATGGTATAAGAATAAGATATGAAGGAACACAATACTTTGACCTGTGCCAGTAGGAGAAGCAAAGAATAGAGGGAAAGCTACAGAGGGAGGGGCCTTTTTGTAACCTGTTGCAATGTGTTTTAATGCATATGATTTCTATCCCAAACATTAAGACTGGACACTTTGAGATCCAGTAATATGCCTTCCTATGCTTTCCCACAATGCCTTCTGGTAGGTCCCTGACTTATAACTTGCTGAGGATCCCCTCTTACCTGAAACTGTCAACACGTGTTGCTGCTTTTTACCAACAGTCACTACTTACTATAGCACCTGATGCTATTTTTGAAAGTAGTGGCTGTTTAACAACTGCCAATTTTACAAGTAGCAGCAAGAAGATCCCAAGCTCTCATAATTATATTCTCTAAGGAAAGAACTTGTTTTCCAAG
>OW240914.1:9264374-9275474 GCA_933207985.1 Pelobates cultripes | reverse complement strand
ATAACACACTTTTCAAGATTTGTTGTATTAGTTTTGTTATAGATAGGCTATCGTAATATGAATTTTTTATTAACTACAGAGTCATTACTGCATAGACACTAGCACTGCAAGACCTAGAACAAATGGTTCTAGACCTCAGCAGGACATGTAACTACGAGTTGGTGGTCACTGGATTACACTTTACTATTCACTTGGTATGTGACATATTGCACTGATTTGTTACTATGAGTTTATTTTACATGTTTAACTTTGGTTTGAAGAAAAAAAAAAACAAACACTCTGCAATTGCATTTTGCACTTTAATTGGGAAATGTCACTTCTCTGAAATGTATTCCATTGAATAAAACATTAAAAATCCTATAACTTGTATGTATCTTTTATTCATGAAATGTTTAAACATCACATCCCAATTCAGACAAGACACAGCCACAGCAAATATTGTCCACAAAGAGGAGAAAAATGTATAATAATATCAATTATAAACCAGGAAAGGTACATTAGCTTTTTGCTTGTTTCCTAATAATGATCATTTTATAGACCATGGAAGGATGAAAGACTGAGTAGATAATTACAGTAATCTAATAGAGCTGGATTTAAAATTAGATAGAGTAGAAACATGCAGCATCATATCAGGAATGTGCAGAAGACATTTCTCTGAGTAAAAGGGGCATGATATGTTTATCCCACAAAAAAGACCAAACATTCTATGTCAGAGATATCTATGGTATACTCCTTTGTGTAAATGAATAAAGGAAAGTGATGGGTTAATAGATCACATTCCACCAAATATTTAACAATAGCCATGGTTCTGAGATTGTGAGCCATTCTGCAGAAACACCATACGTACAGAAAGGTATCTGAGAGAGAAAAGGAGGACACTGTTCAATAGGGGCATGTGAGCTCTTGCAGGACTTGATCTGCTGCTAATGTCTTGGTGCCAGATACTCTCAAATCCTAGATTATTCTATTCTTTAAAAATATATATATATATATATATTAGGAATACTTTGCATAAAGAGTTTGTTTTATCAAATTCTGCAGATATTTTTATAGTCCTTATTATAAAGAACCCAGTCCTCTGCTATGGGTGAGAATTCCCGAACAAGTCATTCAGTTTTGTTACCTATACTCGGCTGCTGTAGCTTTTCATTCTGTGTCAGGACAGCAAGAATAATAAAAGTAAAATGTTCTAAACTTTGAAAAAAAAGTGAATTAAAAATTGAGCAATAATATTTTATTTCTTAATTCTTAACTTTCCTTATTTTAGAATTTGTGAAGTTTAAAGAAATTCACTTTCTATGAATGCATGTAATATTTTATCTCATTGTCTAACTTTCAGATGAAATGTTAAATGCTGAGGTCTATTTACTAAACACAGACATGGGGCTGGGTTCTCTGCTAACTGAATACTAATCTGCCATAAACTTCACTGGAGGAACTGCCATTCAGTAAGCAGAGTAAAGTATTGCAAAATATAGAGCACAAGGTTTTCTACAATTACCGTTATCTCCTAAATTTCTTTATTCCAATATTAAATCTCCACTTGAACAATGTCGTCATTTTAAGTACTTTATTTCATTCAGCTGTAAGAAATACCCACAACGTACCTTCACAATATTCAGCTTACATTTTCTTGCATAATCTTTAATACATTATCTTGTGTGACTTCAAACTGTAGAAATGTATTCTGAGTTCTTGGCTGATATTATAATGTATGACTCAACGCACTTTGGGACACTTGTTAGAATTCACAAGTGAGTTGCAATGGCTGGATTCCCCTGGCTTGTAATAGTTAGAGAAGGGACGCATGCTTATTCAGTGGAGAAAATAAGTACATTTGGCTTCACTGCTTACTGCAAAACCACTGAAATGTATCTCTATTCAACATATTGACCCGCATTCTGATTCAACCACTAGCCACCATTTTGCTAAGGCTGGTATTGCTAACGTATTGCTAACGTATCAACTTGGATTGAAAGTCACAAAGCCAGACAAAGAGTTAACAAAGTTTGCTTTATTCTGACACACTCTATCAGCAGGTCAAAGTAACAATAAAACACACAAAACGAACATGTAACAAAGAGCTCAAACAGATTGCAGCATACTGGGTTTTATATACCAGGGGCCCGGCAGTACTTTACTTGCCCACTCAACGTATCATATAAAGAGGAGCCAGGCAACATGTTCTGTGCCCACTCACTGTGAGGACAGTCTCCGTTTCTCTCCAAGACTGAACTCCTTGTTTTTCCCCCTCTAAGCCTACATCTGGTTACAACAACATGTTTGCTCGTCCACCCATTGTAAAGCGCTGCAGAATTTGTTGGCGCTATGTAAATAATAACATAATAATAATAAAAATAATCATCTGTGCATGTTTACCTATAGGTCAACTAAGCAATCATAACCTCGACCTCACAGGCACGCTGCTTGGTCTTGGTCTTTGCCTTTGATTATTCATTTACCCTTTACATAAAATCTATCACCAAATCTTGTAGCTTTCAACCTAAAAACATTTCTCTGATTTGCCCCTTTGTCACTCAGGATGCATCTAAGACACTTGTTCTCTTTGTTCCCCGCTTTGATTCTGCTTCTCAGCCTGTGGCCAAAGTGATCCTCTACAGTCCATAATAACACCTCTGCCAGATTCACCGACCTTACATTCAGAAATTCTCACACCTCACCCCTCTGTTAGTCTTTACACTGACTTCCTGTGTCATTTATTATTATTATGATATTTATATAGCACCATCAAATTCTGCAGAACTTTACAATGGGTGGACGAACAGACATGTAGTTGTAACCAGACAAGTTGGACACACAGGAACAGAGGGGTAAAATGACACCAAAAGGTAAGGATATTATTAGACTAGTGACAGTTGCAGAAGAGGAATCAGTCAGGAGCTATTAACAGTTTAATTGATACGCTTTTATGAAGAAGTGGGTTTTTAACGATTTTTTTGAAGAAGTGGAGACTGGGTGAGCCTCTAACGGAGGAGGGAAGCGAGTTCCACAGGAGCGGTGCAGCCCTCGAGAAATCTTGAAGGCGAGCATCAGAGGTGGGAGTACGGACAGAAGATAGTCGTAAGTCTTCAGCAGATTGTAAGGGCCTAGACAGAACATACTTGTGTATAAGGGAGGATAGATAGGTGGGAGCAGCATTATGTAGAGATTTGAAAGCAAGAAACAGAATTTTAAATAAAGCTCTATATTTTATAGGAAGCCAATGTAGGGACTGACAGAAGGGTGAGGCATTGGATGTGCGTGTGGACAGGAAAATGAACCTCGCCGCCGCATTCATTATGGACTGTAACAGCGCAAGTTTTGAGCACGTAACACCACTGAGTAGCGGATTACAGTAGTCAATGCGAGAAAGGACAGTGGAATAGACCAACAAATTAGTCGCATCTGGTATTAAGTAGAGGCGGATGCGTGCAATGTTTTTGAGATGGAAATGAGAGGATGAACATGAGGCTTGAAGGAGAGGTCAGAGTCAAAGAGAACACCTAGGCAGCGAGCCTGTGTGGTGGAGCTGATGGTAGCACTGATGAATTGGAGGGAGACAGACACAGGAGTAACAACACCTGGGGGAGGAAAGACCAGAATTTCAGTTTTGGTCAAGTTTAGTTTAAGGAAGTGGGCAACCTTCCAGTTAGAATTTGCAGAGAGGCAGTCAGAGACACTAGTCAAGAGGGACGGGAGAGATCAGGAAAGGACAGGTAGGTTTGCGTGTCATCTGCATAGAAATGATATTGGAAGCAAAAGGAGCTAATGAGTTTACCAAGGGAGGCAGTATAGATGGAGAACAGTAGTCAGTCAAGGACTGAACCTTGGGGGACACCAACAGAGAGGAGTTGGGAAGAAGAAGCAGAGCCAGAGAAAGAAACACTGAAAGAGCACTGGCAGAGGTAGGTGGAGCACCAGGAGAGAGCAATATCTTGTAGACCGATACTGCGGAGGATGAGAAGAAGCTGTTGATGATCAACAGTGTCAAAAGCCACAGACAGGTCAAGGAGAGTTAGGATAGAGTAGTGACCATGAGATTTTGCAGCGAGTATATCATTGGATACTTTGGTCAGTGCCGTTTCCACAGAGTGCTTAGCGCAGAAACCAGACTGAAGCAGGTCTAGCAGAGAGTTGGACTCGAGGAAGTCTGTCAATCTCGCATACACAATTGTTTCAAGAATCTGGGATGCAAAAGGCAGTAGCGAGATAGAACGATAGTTGGATGGGGAGTTAGGGTCAGGATTGGGCTCAAAGATATCATTCTTACTTACAAAGATCTCCATAACTGTGCACCTGCTTACATATTCTATTAGCAGATAAGCTTCAGCACAGCTTCTTTGCTTCACTGTTGGCTTGTCACTGACCTGTTCTTACATCTGTACCTTTGACTCTTGCCTGCAGGACTAACCCAGAACTGCCCCCTCCATGTGGAATGCCTTTGTGGCGAAAGTATCCACGTCACTGGTTTTTGGAGGAGCCTGTTTGCCAGTCTCCTGCCCTGAGACTGTGGCCCTGGGATGTATTGCCCTTCTAGGAAGGGGGTTGAGGTGGCAGATTGTGTGCCTGAAATTGTCTAGAGGGGGCCAGAGATGTGGGGTGAGGAAATGAGGGAGAGGGTATACATGATTTAACACTTAAATGGCAGAGAATTGAGCAGTGACATAGCAGGGACATGCTCTATACACCTAAACTGCTTCATTAAGATAACGTTGTTTTGATTACTATAGTGCCCCCTTAATGTACATTATTGTTACCAGCCTATCCAGTTATTTATTATTGTAATTGTTTTCACTTGCACTTAAACTATCTGTAATTAAAACAATTTTTTTTTTTTACAAAGGTTTTTTTCCTCTTTGTGTATGTCTAGGTGACTGGGGGAAGGTGAGGGCGCCACAAGATTGGCTCGCACAGGGTGCCTAAACACCTAAGGCCAGCCCTGTGTGTGTACAGTGAGCTTGTCTGTAGTGAGCATGTGTGTTAGTGAGCTTTTCTGTAGGGAGCATGTGTGTGTCAATGGACTTGTCTGTAGGGAGAGTGTGTGCGCATCAGTGAGCTTGTCTGTAGTAAGCTTGTGTGTATATCAGAGTTTGTCTGTACTAAATTTGTGTGTGTACCAGTAACCTTATCTGTGTGTCATTGATATTGTGTGTCAATGAGCCTATTTGTGTGCATCAGTAAGATTGTCTGCATGTGAGTATGCTTTACTGTATGATTTATGATGAAAGGACTAATATTTTGAATTAGAAAAATAAATATACCAATAATATATATAGAGAGAGAGAGAGAGATGTGTGTGTGTGTGTGTGTGTGTATATATATATATAACACACACTACATAGCACAATGACTTATGGGGCTGGCATAGATTTTTTTCCAGGGCTGCTTTGTATCCCCAGTCCAGCCCTGTTTGCTAAGGCTGGGAATGCTTTCTTCTGACACACTCTATCAGCAGGTCAAAGTAACAATAAAACACACAAAATGAACATGTAACAAAGAACTTAAACAGATTGCAGCATTCTGGGTTTCACATATCAAGGGCCCACTGTGAGGACAGTCTCGATTTCTCTATAAGACAAAACTCCTTGTCTTTCCCTCTCTAAGGCTACATCTGTGCTTGTTTACCTTTGGGTCAACTGAGCAATCATAACCTTGACCTCGCAGGCACATGGCCTGGTCGTGGTCTTTGCCTCTGATATTTCATTCACCCTTTACTTAAAATCTATCACCAAATCTTGCAGTTTCTCAGATTTTCCCCTTTGTCACTCAGAATGCAACTAAGACATTTCTCCATGTTCTTGTAGTTCCCCGCTTTGATTCTGCTTCTCAGCCTGTGCCCAGCGTGCTCCTCTACAGTTCATAATAACACTTCTGCAAGACTTACCTACCTTACATTGAGCAAGTCTCACACCTCACCTCTCTGTCAGTCTCTACATTGACTTTCTGTGTCATTTTGGATTTGGTCTAAAACTATCGTACTTACTTACAAAGCTCTCCATAACACCCTCTATTAGCAGATAAGCTAGAGCACAGGCCTGTCCCTGGCAACACCCTCACTCACACCCAGAAGAACCCTGCCCCAGCCACACACTCGCTCACACCCCTAAAATTAAAGTTCCTTTCTATGTCCATTTGAAATTTCGGGAGGATATTCTTTTTATTTCTTATAAACAGGGGCCTGGCAGCCCTTTCTGTGCACACTTACTGCGAGGACATTCTCTCTGTTTCCTCCTTCTTTCCTCTCTGCAATCCCATCTTTGAAACCTGATCCTCTTGTTGCAATTATCTGTATTATTGTATCTGTATTGCATCACAAGATACACAAAACTGACATGTCAACGCCAACTATGCAATTTCTGTCTTGGAAACCTACCTGCAACATCATGGGACTCCCTTACTTAAAGCATTTTTATGTTTATACATACTCTATATCAGAAGTAACTGACCTTTTGCAAGGATTGTGCCATATAAAAGCTTTGAAGTCCCTTAGGGTGTCTGTCCCATTTTTCGAAGGCAACATTTATGCATGGAGAATGATGTAAGTGTTATAAGAATGAATGTGTGCATTGTGTATGTGTGGGAGATGTCTATGGTGTTATATGAGAGTATATGATGGTAGTATGTCTGTGAAGGTGTTTTTGGGATTGCATCCATGTGTTTGGGATGTTTGTGGTATGTATATATGTCAGGCTGTCTGTGTTATTATGTTTATGTATGTGGGCTGCCTGCTGAGTTATATATGTGTGTGTGTTGTCTGTGTTCTTGTGTGTGGGACATTTTTTGATGTTAAGCATGTGTATGGGGGTTGATTATTCTATTTGTGTGTTTGTTGAAAGTTATCTTTGGTATTTTGTGTATTTGGTGTTGTGTGTTTGTGAACTGTTTGTAGTATTGTTTGTGTTTATGATAGCTGTCTGTTCGGTTATGCATGTGTGCGGGCTGTCTGTGATGTTAAATGTTTGTATGAAGTTGCTTGGTGTACTTGTATGTGTGGGCACAACCTGGAGTTTTCTTAACTGTAGTTCACATACACTGGTGTTCTGCTTTATTCCTGAATTCTGAGCTGAAATATACCAAAAATATTGACTAATCAAATTGTGCAATGCCAAGCATATTTGGGTACCTATGAAAAAGGATAAAATGCAATTTGTCTGTATCAAGTCAAATGGGTAATTGATCTGCAAAATATTTACCTATTATTATATTATGTACATAATGTGCAGCCCACTGATTTGCCTATCTTTAGATTTTTGGTTTGTTCTGGTCCCTGAATTAACATTGAACCAAGCTAAAACTACATCTGGCTTCATTTTGTGTGTCCCCCTCAAAAATTTTGTCTTTGGAAAAAAATTATTTGGCATAACTGACATTTTTTTGATGATGTCACAAGTAGGGGCATTCAGGAGATTTCAATCTCCCTTATGCTAATATGGTGGTCACATTGACCCCCATAGAGAGAGTGAGGACATGGGGGGGCTTTGGAAGTGTCGAGGAGCACAGGTCCCTGCGGCTTCTATTTTAACATATTATAAGGAGGGAGCTACGAGCTGGTAGCTCCATCCTTGTACTAAACAGAACGAATAAACAAACGAATACCGACATTCGGTGTTTGTTTGTTCATATGAAATTTCTATTTATTCGTCTTTCTGATGAATGAATAGACAAAACTCCCATCAGAATTTCAGACAATAGCGAATGCCCACGTGTTTAACTTGGCATACACAGGAATTTTACAGTTTTTTAGTGTAGGCAGATGACATTTCCCAGAGGGCTTTCATCTGCGCACACAAAGATGACGGTGCCCAGGACCTAGGTCATGCAATAAAGATAACAAAAATAAATATGGGGGGCTTAGGGGAAATTTGGTGTTACTAAGGGGCAATTAGATGTAGTGGAGTCAGGAGGGGGATTGGATGCGGCCATGAGAGTGACGCTTTAAACATACATGCTAAGATGGCCTGCATCTAATGCCTTTTGTTAATGCACAAGTATTCATGTTTTCACTAACATCTTGGCCTACACAATCCAAACATGTAGGTCTCATTTCTTTGAGCCTTGACCGGAGTTTGCTTGGTGCAATATCCCTTGGTGCTTTCTCAAAGTGATGTTGAAGATCATGTCTCCACTTCAATTTTCTCCTTCCTGTACTATTCCTCTAGTTCTACAGGATTTATCAGGCTTTTACTTCAAACTATTTCAGACATCTCGCAACCATGTACAGGTATGTCACAAGTTATATAAGAAGATCAACTTAATAAACTACCCTTATCAAGTATGGATTGAAGTCCTTGTCCATGATTGTTAAAGTGTCAAAATTCTTTTAAATTTGGGGTGTTAGATGCATGCTCACATTAATGCTGATCTCTCTGATAGTCCAGATGTTTGTGTGACATCTTAGAAACAACTGCCATACTTGATACTAAGCATTTGAAAATAGGAATTCCATATTCTATGGGGCCTAGGTACTATAGTCTGAATGCAATTTGGATTGACAAAATTTGGTAAAAATCAAGAGACCTTTCTTGTATTTGTTAAACGGGCAATTACTAAAGACAAATCTGGGAGAATACAATGATTTGAGATGATTTAACACTTATTTAGTAGAATCTGATTTCCGACTGGGCTTCACTTGTAAATCACACAAAATAGCAGTCATGAAATGAGCCAATGTCAAGGATATTAGAAGTACACAGAATCTTTAAACTAGCGAAGGTCTGGGGTACAGAAATCTGATTAGTTGAGACATCCCTAGCTCAATAAACCAGAAATCAAAATAGAAGAAATATCTCCAGGCACTCAGAATGTTAAAGCCGCAGGCAGGTTTATTGAAACAGAAAGGACTGCAACGTTTCAACCTAACAAGAGGTCTATGTCTAGCTTTCTTTGTTTGGATTAGAATATCAGTGCCTGGTGCTGGTCAGGCACAAAATACAGAAAACAATGAAAATAACCGCACTCCAAGGACTTGGTTTAGGTAATAATAAAATATAACTTTTAATTTATGACATTAAAAAAATATTATATTATTTAATGTCATAAATTAAAAGTTATATTTTATTATTACCTATACCAAGTCATTGGAGTGTGGTCATTTTCATTTTTTTCTATGTATATATATATGAAGATAGAGAGAGAGAGATAAAGGGAGATTAAAGGGGCTGTTGCTCTGTGGAGCTGGGCTGTGTGTTTGTGATAAATGTATTGTGTTGTTTCCTTCTAATAAATACCTTTTAATGTAGACAAACCTTTTGTAATATATTAATTTGGTAATACACTACATTTATACACCACACAAAGTATAGAGGATTGGTATTGTGATTACTCTGTTGACTAACTGGAAACAAGGTACATGATGTTGGTATGCTAATAAATGCAACATAATAAGCAGTTACATGTACAATACTTGCTTTTTCTTATGTTAGAAAATGGAACTTGTATTACCATACCTGCCTGGTTAAGGACATTGACAAAAGAGCCTGTGTGCCTAGCTGAGGGAGATATAGCCCTTGACTTGTCTCCGTCAGGGCCGGACTGGGAATTAAAAGCAGCCCTGGAAAAAAAATATTTACCAGCCCCATAATGCGTCGCGCCAGCATAGTGTGCAGATACAGAGTTAGAACAGATAACTTAAAATTAAAAAGTACTTCAATGTAAAAAGCGCACTCATAGGCTTCAAAATAAACAAAAGTGCAGATTTATTTTAAGCAGACGTGCCTTTGCATGTAATCAATGTTTCAGTCCAACTACCTTGACATATTAAAGAAAGCTTGTTAATGGGACTGAAATGGTAAATGTATGTAGGGCACAACTGAAATTTTTTTTATTTTGAAGTCCTGTGGGTGTGCTCTTCACTTTAAATATGTTATTGTGCTGGAGTATGCACCTAGCAACAAGACTGGGCCAATATCTGCTCATTACATATGGTACATATTAATGAAATTTCTCTGTGTATTATGCATTTATAAATGTACATTAATATGTGTAAATATAATAGGTATATATATATATATATATATATATATCTATATATATATATATATATATATATATAACTAATACACACATTAATATACATGTCATATACTAGTGGCAGATCCAGAGCCTGAGCCTGAGAGGGGCACTTGTAGATTATTTAAAGAAATATTCCATGCACAATAACCACTACTCCTCTGTGTAGTGGTTATGGTGCCAGGAGCGTCGGCACCCCCTCCCAGAGTACTTCGTCAAACCGTTTAAGAACAGTTTGACAACTTAACTGGAGTCTGCTGGGATATGGGACTGTAGTAGGGTATAGGAGCAGTGGTGCAATGTGTGTGAAAGGTTCAGTGTGTGTGTGGGCAGTGTGTAAATGTGTATGGTGTGTGTGTGTGTGGGGGCAGTGTGTGAATGTGTATGGTGTGTGTGTGTGTGGGGCAGTGTGTGTATGGGGCTAGAGATCACTCCTACTACTGGGACCACCAGGAAGTGGTGAGAGTGAACTCTAGCCCGTAGCTCCAGGGCTAGAGTTCACCCTCGTGAGAGCCGGAGCGTTGCCCCAGGTCCTCTCTTCCTCCCCTGCCTACTGGCTGCACGGTGCCTGTGGAACGGGGAGGGAGATCGGCCGGCAGGGGAAAGCCTTGGGGGGGCTTTGCCCCCCCCATCCACCAGTGATATATACTGCCCCTATGTGTGTCTCTTTATCTCCAGCCCCTCTGTGTGCCTTTTTGTTTAAATCCAGCATATCACAATGTTGTTCTTGTCCAGACCGCAAGCTTGAAGGAAATCCCTCAGGGTTGGGACCAGTATATGAAGTAGCCAAATAAAAACTCAAAATACAAATACACAGAAGAAAATAATAAGAAAAAAACTAGTACAATACTAGCCGAAGTGCTGGATGAGTTTCTCCACCCTGCGCGTTTCGTTCTGGGTCAGACTTCGTCAGAGTAAATTGAACATGTGTTCTGATCTCCTCCATTTGTCTTTTAAATGTAGTTTTGCGCCTTTGCGTTGTGTCTGTAGCCATTCAGATGGCGATCTTGAGAATTAATTTAAACTGGATGTCTCCGTTCCATTTGTGCGTTCCACGCTTCTTAATTAAAAGAAAACTTCCTGTTATCGCAT
>OW240914.1:9205476-9254678 GCA_933207985.1 Pelobates cultripes | reverse complement strand
AACTTTTCAAAAATGTCACACAAGTATGCTAGTTTAACCAAAAAAATCTATTTCCACGAACTGTTTGGCATTCTCGTGTTTTTGTTCTTCAAGAACAATTTAGCCTTCTTGCCATATTCAAATGTACGGAACAATACATTGCCATGAGAGTGGCAGTAGTACAACAAAGATGTGTATTCAGATCCCATATCCTCACACAATTTTTTGAAAAACCTTGTTTTTACTTGCCGAGTTTTTATAAAGTTAACCACATTCACCACACATTCTAAAACCAGATTCAATGGAGGACTCAAATGCTTTGATGCTAGTGCTTCTCTATGAATGAAGCCATGGGTCCACAGTGCATCCGGAGATTTGCTTCAAATAAGCGCCTGCAATCCTCCATGACGGCCAGACATCGAATGCCCATGATCAGTACAGGCACCAACACACTTTGTCCATTCCAAATTATTTTCAGCCATAAATGCATCCAGGATTTTGATACTAGCAGTAATACTTTTACAGAACAGAAGGTCCTCAACAATGCCGTCTACGAACCGCACATAGCAAATCAAAGTGTATCCTTGTTATTGTCCGTGGCCTCATCCAGCTGCAAGCCAGATTCACTGCCTTTCAGCTTTTCTATTAATTGATAATTGAGATCCTGTGCCATGTGCTGAATTCTTCGACTGATTGTGTTGTTAGGCAAAGGCACATTTGAAAGCAGTTTCCCCGTAGATTCACCGCTCATAATGCTCACCAAATTAATAGATGCCAGTTGTTCTTCATTGGTATGGGGCTTTTTACACTTCACAACTCTATATGCAACCTTGTATGAGGCTAGCAGAGCATTGTTTGGTATTGACAAACTGCAGAGAAAAAGTTCCTTGTTGTCCTTTTAATTATATAAATTTTTTGGTAAAGAAGTTGCAAGAATTTCAAACCAAAAAAATATGTCTTTTTTATGTGTTTCCCAGACATCATGTTGCCTTGTCCTGACCTCTACATGAGTTCTTATTGATTTGCACAGTTTTTTCATGAATTGACATTCTCACAGTATTGCACTATTCATTCGCACAAATTGACCCGAATGAATCCACAGTGTGGATACAAAGCACAGAATTGCAGTATAAATTCACACCATTTTTTGCGAATTAACCAATTTATAAAAAACTGTGTGAATGAATAGCACTATACTGCTACCATGCTAAAAATGCTGTGGATTTGTTTGCATCAATGCGTTTGTGACATTCAGTCAGCACGAACGGTTCATGATTTAGGTAACAAACTTCTTTCCCTGTGCTATGGAGTTGCAACAATCCATAGTACATGGAAATATCTTGCAGCACCAACCCAGCGCGTCACGGCACACAGTTTGGGAACCACTGACTTATACTGTTCCTATTCTGATAAAATAAATTATACTAAAATATTAAATTATTACAATGGACAATACAGAAAAAAAGAAAACTTGAGGATACAGGCCAAGATACAGGACAAGACAGAAATGATGGAAACCTGGAAAACTGGCATAGTCTGTAAGCATGCTTCAACAGACACACACACAGCTTTTACTGAGAGGACATTTTCTAGAAGACCTGAGAAACAAGTCTTCAGAAAACACACACAGTGCTGATAATGGAGGATGCATTGTCAATAAATGTGCAGTGCTGCTATTAGGAGACACATTTTAAGCCGACACATAATGCTAATATTGGAAAATATATTATTCAGCAGATGTATGGAAGCTGAATTGTTCCCTTCTAGCCTGAAAAATACAATACAGTTATGCACTTGTTTTAAAATATAGAACTGAAATTAAATTCTACTTTTCAAGTAGAACTTTATAAGGAGATTGTAAGATTTTAGAGCTATTGTGCAGAGGTTGTCGAGACTCCTACACCCTAGCACAAATTACCTAAAGCTCCTAGGAAGTCACCTCTAAGAGCAGACTGGACATGTCTGAAATATGTTATGACTAGCCATTATTCAAGAACGGCCGACATATGTGTCCCACCCATGCACAACTGATATTAGCTTAGACAGACAGCTATCATAAATAGTCAGTTTGTGCTGGAAGAAGGGACATTCTAGCACCACAGTACTGCATGTTTACCATTTACAATTGAAATGTGCAAGATATGTCTTCCCATAGCAAATGTTGCATGTAGGTTTTTTTTATTATTTTTTTAATTGTTATTACAATGACAATTACCTGGTATGTAAATGTCCTTATTGTGCCTGTGGATGAGCCACCAATGGCATATAATAAGGGCCTACATGGATGAGACAATACAAATAACCATGGATCTGTGGTATCATTTTTGATACGACATGAGAGAACATTATTACATATTAGAGAACATATTAGAAATCTAAGATTATAATTGACAGACTTTAAGGCATTGCCATAATTTATGACACTATCTGCCTTGTTGGCCACTAAGGTGCCAGAAGAAGTCTGGCGTGGTTTTTGTAATGTACATAAAAAAAACAGGAGTGCTATACCATATTAATTACATTTTAAATTATTGTTCCTGGAGGGACCCACAAAATTTGAATCTTTGGTGATACCTCTACCTATACAAATGGATTCCTTGCAATGGGTGGTCAGTGACAGACTGAGAGCAGCTGATGACACTGTCGGTGCCCAAGGTAAATTGTTCTATAACAGTGCTGGGGCTGAGGGATTACACAATTGGGCCAAGTAGACAGGTGCTGTGAAGCAGGCCCGGACTGGCCATCGGGCACACCGGGCAAATGCCCGGTGGGCCGCGGTGGCCATGGGCCGAGGCCGGCAGGGGAGATCCCAGGATCTCCCCTGCCGGTCTATGCAGGGCCGGCACTATCCGAGCGCCGGCCCCGCTGTTTTCCATGGAGGGCCGGTGGGGAGATCAAAGATCTCCCTCACCGGCCCACATGCTCTCAAACGCGGCCACCGGCGGGGAGAGAGGGAGGGAGACAGCCGCCAGGAAAGAGGACCCGGCGGAGCTCTAACTTGCAGCTCCGCCGGGTTTCTCTCGCGAGATCCGGACCGTTGCTATGGCAACCGGCCGGGTCTCGCGAGAGTGAACTCTAGCCCCAAAGGGCTAGAGTTCACTTACCACGAGGACCACCAGGGATGGCTGGCAGGAGCACGACCCCCCCCCCCCTTCCAGACTACAGGTAAGAATAGAGGGGGGGTTAATATAATGTATTTATTATTATTATTATTATGTATTTATTATTATTATTATTATTATTATTGTTATTTATTATGTATTTATTATTATTATTATTATTTATTATTATGTATTTATTATTTATTATGATGTATTTATTATTATTATTAATTATTATTATGTATTTATTATTTATTATGTATTTTTATTATTATGTATTTATTATTATTATTATTATTATTATTATGTATTTATTATTATTATTATTATGTATTTATTATTATGTATTTATTATTTATTATGTATTTATTATTATTATTTATTATTATTATGTATTTATTATTATGTATTTATTATTTATTATGTATTTATTATTATTATTATAATTTTTTAGTAAAACATTAATAGTGCCATTTACCTGCCTCCCCCAATACAAAATCCTTGCAAACACACACATCACCCTCACCCAGCACCCTAACATTGACACAGCACCCCAACACACACACACAGCACCCTAACACCAGCACCCTAACATTGACACAGCACCCCAACACACACACAGCACCCTAACACTCACAGCACCCTAACACCAGCACCCTAACACACACACAGCACCCTAACATTGACACAGCACCCTAACACACACACAGCACCATAGCACTCACACAGCACCCTAACACCAGCACCCCAACACACACACACAGCACCCTAACACCAGCACCCTAATATTGACACAGCACCCCAACACACACACAGCACCCTAACACCAGCACCCTAACATTGACACAGCACCCTAAAACTCACACAGCACCCTAACACCAGCAACCTAACATTGACACAGCACCCTAACACCAGCACCCTAACATTGACACAGCACCCTAACACTCACACAGCACCCTAACCCCAGCACCCTAACATTGACACAGCACCCTAACACCAGCACCTTAACACTCACACAGCACCCTAACACCAGCACCCTAACATTGACACAGCACCCTAACATACACACAGCACCCTAACCCTAACACCAGCACCCTAACACCAGCACCCTAACACCAGCACCCTAACACCAGCACCCTAACACCAGCACCCTAACCAGCACCCTAACACATACAGCAACCTAGCACACACACACACATCACCCCAACACATACACAGCAACCCAACACGTACACAGCAACCCAACACACACACAGCAACCCAACACATACACAGCAACCCAACACATACACAGCAACTCAACACACACACAGCACCCCAACACACATCACCCTCAAATACACAGAACCCTCGCTCAGTGCCCTAACACACAGCGCCCTCACACACCGCACCCTCACACACACATACTGCACCCCCCCACACACACCACCCTCCCACACACACCACCCTCCCACACACACACTATACTCCTCACAAATGCACACTACACCCCTCACACACACAGCACCCCCCAAACACACTGCACCACTCACACACTCACTAGATCTCCTATACGCACTCCTGAGTCCTTCAAACACACACTAGATCCCCTACACACAGTCGCTGCACCACTTACACACACACTACATTTCTGACATACACACTCAGGATCCCCTATGAACACACTAGATACCCTTTAAGCAAAGTGAGTATTAAAATACAGTGAGTATTCCATTTTAGCAAACCCCTGAGACAAGTTTCAAGCAAACACAATGCAAGCATGTTATTAAATTTGCTTGCGCTGTGCAGATCAAATACAGGGCCCTTTTCTCATGCCCTGGAAGAGCATTGAACCAACATGCTCACTTTGAGATGGGGCGTGCTTGTCATTGGGGATGACAAAACACACCCTATCTGGCCCCGCCCCCTTTTCAGTGGGCCGCTGTAATTAAAAATGCCCGGGCCGAATTTTTTCCCCAGTCCGGCCCTGCTGTGAAGACAAACTTGAGGTTAAACCATTCTATACAGTTTAAACCCAAAAGGTAAGATGGCTCTCAGGATTCCTGACCTAAAATAACTCAATTGAGATTGTTTTTATGGACCTAGAGTGTTCTTTTAATTAGAACAATCAATCACAATTCTATTCAAAATAGTAATACTATTTTAAATGTATATTTTTCTAATTTAATAAATGCAACTATATTATTTTGGTATGTAATGAGGATTCATTTTTATTCTTGTATCAGATGATTCCAAAACACAACCAATCAACTATCCCAGAATTCTTCCTCTTGGGATTCCAGCTTCTGCATAGACCAAGAACAATTCTCTTCTCTGCCATCCTTGTGGTCTACATAATGACTTTAACTGGAAACCTTTTAATCATAATACTGGCTTCAGCTACTCGATGTCTTCATTCTCCGATGTACTTCTTCCTCGGCAACTTGTCATTTTGTGATATCATGCTCACTACATCGATTATCCCAAATTTCCTATATATCTCCTTTAAAAATGGTAGCTTCATGACAATAAGCCAATGCATTATTCAGTTCCATTTCTTTGGTTTTGCTTCATCTACAGAATGTCTTCTTCTCACCATGATGTCTTATGATAGATATGTGGCTGTTTGTAAACCTTTGCATTATGTAACAATAATGAATTCCCTGTTTTGTCTTGGCTTAGCAATGTTGTCTTGGATATTAGGTTTATTTTTTACATTGATTGTTACTATTTTATTAAGTCATTTAGATTTCTGTAATTCAAATCATATTGATCATTTCTTCTGTGATTATTCACCACTTGTTCAGTTTTCATGTTCTGATACAACAGTCGTACGGACTGTGGTACTTATATTGGCTGTTCCAGAAACTGTCATTGAAACTGTGTTTATTATTTCTACGTATGTTTGTATCTTTCTTGCTATACATAGAATATCATCCACCACTGGGAGACAGAAAGCCTTCTCCACATGCAGCTCCCACCTCGCTGTTGTTTGCTCTTACTATGGGACTATTGCTGGTATCTATGCAGTTCCAGCAAGAGGACATTCGTTTGGAATGAATAAGAATGTATCCCTTATGTACACAGTTGTAACTCCTTTGTTAAATCCAATAATATACAGTCTGAGAAATCAAGAAATCAAGAAAGCCATACAATATATTTTGAAAAAAACATGTTAGGATTATAATACATATTTACTTTTTTTTTTTTTGCTTTAAAATACTTTTTGCAATTCAATAAATGCAAGCCTAATAGTTAAACTGACAGCTTGCACAACCCATACTGGTCACAGATAGGACTAGATAACATCTGAATTGCTATTACAATATTTAGCTTTGTATTTTCTAAATCTGATGTATGCTGTTGCAGTAAACCAATATACTCAGCGGAACTTCTTATGTGAGTATGGCAATAGACTACATGTATAACTTTTGCCAGGTTTTCACAATGTTACAGAGTCATATTTGAGTTTTTAGCAACCCATCAATTCAAATCACCCCATTAATTTCGAGCATTTGCAAAAAATTCTGGGGCATCTCACATGGTGTCCAAACTGTGCTCAGCTATGTCTCCTGCCAATACCCCCTATGTATACATTTGCTCAGTGGTTACCCATTAGGCAGCACATGTGGCTACTTAAGTTGGCTTCAATCTGAACCTAGAGCTCTGGTTCTGTCTATGAGGTGCCTTCCCTGAGATGGCAGGAAGATCAAAACTCTCACTGCTTGGCCCTGCACCTTTTCATTTGGATGCAGATCCCTCACTGTCCCAGTGCTGTTCATTGACTCAGAGCTCCACAGACAGTGGTAATGCTGCGGAGAGTTGCATAGGTTTATGATCTGACCAGAGAGTTGGAAGTATTTCAGCACCCCATAGTGCAATGAGTTGTTTCTGTTGAATAAATAAATAGTCAATGTAAATGTACAATTGATGAAAGTAGTATTTATATTCTCTATTGTCTGGGTTTATTTTCATCCAACTATCTACCAAGTGTAGGTCATGTAGTGCTCTTACATTCACACATCAATTACATTGTGATTAGACTTGTGGAGTGCTCAGATAACCCCCATCAACAGATAGTAAAATAGCTCTTGATCAGGTTGTGTTAAGCATTTAAAAATTGTCAGAAATATCAAGTTTAAATAAAAATGGCGAATAGACACTATTTACTACTACAGATGAGATTGCATACACTAAGTAGATGAATATTCCAATGTCTTCAAAGTCTTGGGTGGCAGCATACACCATACATAAAGTGTATAGAATTGAAAGGTGTCTGTGCACTCAAAGGATTAAATCCAAAAGCAGAGTTTTACTGGAGACAGAGGAAACATTTTGGCTTACATATGTAGTTTCTGTACATCTTTCTATGTAATTTGTTGGTTATAAGAATTATAACGTTAACACATGTAACTCTATTGCATGTAATCCTATTCATCCAGTGGTACTAAAGAATGATTATGTCAACTAGAGGCTAACAGGTATATATTAATTAGAAAAATCCATGATGATTTGAAAGTGAAGATTTGTCAAGTCTTTGTTTTGCTCTTTTCTGTTCTATTAAAACTGCCTCCGGCTTGAGCACCTTGCCTGAAGAATTTCTTGTTTTGAAATATGCTAAACTTGGCAAATTATCAGTAGTTCAAATCTGCAATTGTTATCTGCAGTATATAAACTTTGAATTATATGATCCTTCAGCTAAATGCCATTTCAAAAGTTTTGAAATCCGAACAGCATTATCCAGATATATTTCTGTTTTTAGTAAAATGAAACTAAATTAAACCAGCATATTTACTGTAGCGGGACCCCAGGGTTACCCGGCTGGTTACCCCCACTATTAAAGTATCAAGAGACCCAATTCCCTCACTAATTAGAAACTATATCCCTGTATGTTATGTTTTTGCACGTATTTATCCAATTGCAGTTTAAACATCTGTATAGACTCTGATAAAACCACCTCTTCAGGCACAGAATTCCACATCCGTATAGTTATAAAAAACTTTTTCTTTGCCTTAGATTAAATCTCCTTTCTTCCAGCCTAAATGCATGACCTCGTGTCCCATGTATAGCCCTGTTTATGAATAGATTTCCAGATAATAGTTTGTACTGGCCCCAAATATATATTTGTATAATGTTATCATATCCCCTCTCAGGCGCTGTTTTTTCAAACTAATACTAGTAGTGTCATAGCAATCTAGAAAATGGAGATAGGACAGAAAGGAGATGGGCTTTAGCTCAGTATAAGGGGGTGATGATGGGAGAGGGCAAGCTTAGTACAGAGAAGGTATGTAATATTGATAAACATTCCCCAAAAGTACAAGTGACTCATGATAATATTAAATGTATGCTTACTAATGCAAGAGTCTAAATAACAAAATGGGGGAACTAGAGGCAATAGCATACACTAAACAATATGACATAATAGGCATAACTGAAACATGATGGGATGAGGCCAGTGGCGTCGCTAGAGGGTGGGGGGGGGGCAGAGGGGGCCAGGTCAGGCTGTCCCCCCCCCAATTTAAATCAAAGTTATATGGCCAGGCTGAGCCAGACAGCGCAACTGTTTTTATTATCAGAGAAGTTGTGACAGCCAATACTGTCAATAAAGGAAACAATGTATGTTGCAATGTTGCATTAGAAATCCATGATATGACAATGTTAAATGCATAACATGCAGTCTGCTATGACAATATAAAACACATTTCTTCATATTATTAATGTTATTAATTCACCCATGAAGAGATGAGTTTTATATTGTCATGGT
Source organism: Pelobates cultripes (assembly GCA_933207985.1). Classification (NCBI taxonomy): domain Eukaryota; kingdom Metazoa; phylum Chordata; class Amphibia; order Anura; family Pelobatidae; genus Pelobates; species Pelobates cultripes. The sequence continues at coordinate 9,245,855 of OW240914.1, read as the reverse complement.
AAACTGTTTATAATGAATTTTACATTGTCATGGCAGTCTATTGCAGCTTGCACAGAAGCCATTTTCTTTGTTGGGAGTATGAACAGATACAAACCAGAAATATCTAGGGTATTGAATTATGAAATGTTTAAACTGACAGGTTCAATGACAGGTTTTTATAATAGTGACCATCATCCATTTTTAACTCTATCCCACACCTACATCAATTGTTGAAGTGAGTGTGAACTGAATGGGTTAGGGTGAATAATGCTAGTTGTTACGGTTACCTCCGGGCTAGCTGGAGGTTAGACCACTTGGATATCCTGGTTCCTGATGTTGGAGAGGTAGAATGTCGCTCCTATCAGCATCCACGAGGTTCTCCTGAAAGTGTAGAATAATCCCACTGGCTATGGCACAGCTAGGATACACTATTCCCTACAAAATGAGTCAAGGCTGCGATTTGAGGGTAACATGAACTGGCTTTAATGGCACTCAGGCGGGACAATTTATGCAACTTTCCGACCAAGGGACAGCCCCCTCTGGACCTGATGGTACACAGGACAATGACATAGTTTATCCAATGGAAACACCGTGCAACTGTGAAAATGTCCCCACCTAGCTTGGAGATAATTGGCCTTAATGGTTACAATGACCTAATTATCTCCAAGCACATGGAAATACCACATTTTACACCCATAATAAAATAACATAAAATAAATAAAATATATAACTTTAATATTTTAATATGAAAATAGTTATTTTGCCCAATAGCTCATATCTGAGCGCACAAGATGTATGAATCGCGCTCAGATCTCACGAACGATGTGCCAGAGTTCTGATATATAAGTCTGTTTGTACAATCTTGGGCCAAACAGATGGGACAACTGGCCTCTCAGCGGGATTTGTGCAGTCCCATTGCCAATTACAGTTCCAGAGATTTTACTGCCAAGTACCACTGAACCCTCGCTGGCAACAAGATGGCCACTGCCTCATGTTCGGTTTGCAAACGGCGACCACCTGGGGTTAGGTTATTAGCTTGCGGTTAACCGCAGAAACCACCACTTAATTGAGTACACACGCTGGGTACGGGTGGTCGTCGTTCGACAGTTCTTTTAGTTTATTTAGTACGGTCCTCGTTCGTCTAATTGGAATATACGAATGAGGCCACCTGGATTCCAATTAATTAGGCTGTGGTTAACCACAAACCGCAGCTCCTGGGCGGTCAATTGTTGGCACACTCCACCGTTATGGTGGTCGATAGTTCGTTAGGACTTTCGCTGGTTTCGCTGGAGACACATGACAAGACTGGGTGGTCTGCTGTTCGTATATTCGAATGGGTAGCACTGTTCATTCGTGTATCTGAGAATAGGGAAATATCCAAACAGTGATAACAAAATATTATCCATAGTAGTGGCAACAGTAACCAAAATGTAGAAAGTATTGCTCTTGTGGCAGACAGAGGTGCTTCTGTAACACTAGTGTGACTGAATGACTTTGAGAGTTAAAAAATGGATGATGACAATTATTAAAAAACAAAACAGTGGAGGTGAGATTTATGTTTTAAAAATGCCCATCATCCATTTTTCAAGTCATTTAGTCAGATTACTGGGTCCCCTCCATGCAGACCACTCTACTCTAGTTGATCGGGGATGCAAATGGGACTGAGAGACTTGAGTCGCATGTCATCTCTGCCCTCAGTTTGCCGGTGCTATCTATGTCCCCAAACAGCTTGACGACGGTGTGGCGGTGCCTTCTCTGTCCCCAAACAGCAGGCAGGTTATGAATGAGGAGCAAATATAAAGCCCTATATTCCTTTTTTATTTGTGTCCAGTATACAAACTGTGTATTTTTCAATTGTGTTTAAAATGCAAGTTCCTATTCAGAAATAATAATGGTGCAGTGCTATGGGCAGCCATGCATAATTATGATTTAACGTGCAATTTAAATTTATCATTAAAATGGGCCCTGGGTTGAAGCCACAGCACAGACAAAACGAAAAAGCCCTGACAGCTGCTTATCGGGCCAACCTTGTCATCAATTTAAGAGGTATGCGGGGCTGAAATTTAGAATAGTATTTTTAGTTTTACATGTTTTGTTTTTCTATTTGAAATTGAAATCTGGTTGCAGGGGCAAGTCCTGTGGCTGCAGTTTAGTTAAGATGCTTATGATCTTTGGATATATATATATATATATACACACACACACGTTTTATAATTACCCCACCCACTTTCATCACTGCCCCCCATGTGTCCCCCCTAAATATAAATGCTGGTGACGCCACTGAATGAGGCACATGACTGGGCACACACTATTTAAGAAGGATATAAAAAACAGGAAAGGTGGTGGGGTATGTTTGTATGTTAACCATGAGTTAAAGCCAAATCTTAAGCAAGTGGAATGTGATGAGGAAAGTGTGGAAGCTTTATGGGTAGATATCTGCTTGGGGGGAAAGAAGGGAAACCAACTATTGGTTGGGATATGTTATAAGCCACCTAATGTTAATATTGACGAGGAATAACAGCTGTTTGAGCAAATTGAGAAAGCTGCAAATCTGAGTAACACTTTAATTACTGGAGATTTGAATTCCCCGGACATAAATTGGGACAGAGGGACTAGGAGCTCAGTAAAGGGAATTATGTTAAATGACACCTTCATGTCACAACTTGTACAAGCACCAACTAGAATGGACGCTTGTCTGGACCTGGTTATAACAAACAGCGTTGATCTTTTTACCAACATTCAAGTAGGTGAGCACTTGGGAAATAGTGATCACAATAAAGTGTCCTTTGAAATAAACTCAAAAAAACAAAGGCACATGGGGAATACTAAAACATATCATTGTAAAAAGGCCAATTTCAGTAAGTTAAAGGGAGCTTTACAATATATTGACTGGCATAAAATCTTTAGCGTTAAGAACACTGAGGATAAATGGAACACCTTCCAACAAATATTAAAAAGGTACATTTCTCAGTATGTACCATTGGGTAATAAATATAAAAGAAACAAAATCAAAAACTGTGGCTTAGTGGGAAAGTGAATCAAGAAATTAAAAATAAGAAAAGGGAATGCAAAGCCTTTAAATCTGACAAATCAGAGGCATCCTATAAAAGATATAAGGAAGCCAACAATGCGTGCAAAAAGGAGATTAGATTCACTAAACTTCAAAATTAAAAAATGATAGCCAAAGAGAGCAAAACCAACACCAAAGCATTGTTTAAGTACATAAATTATAAAATCGCTAAAAATTAAAGTATAGGTACACTAGAAACCGGGTTGGGGGTGTTAGTTAATGAAGACCAGGTAAAGGCAGAACTTTTAAGTAACTATTTCTCCTCTGTGTATATTATGGAAGAACCTATGGCAATAGATATGTAAATGATTGCTGTAAAAAACATGCAGAAAAATTGTAATTGAATGACTCAAAACAAGGTGCCACAGCAACTAAAGGAAGTTAACCCCTTAAGGACGGAGCCAAATGTACACGTTGTGAACGAAACAAAATGTAAACAAAACCTGGCATTTGCGCTACATGTCTGTCCAACCGTAATACACCTCTTTCATATTAAACTCACCCACCCTTATTATATATCATTTTATTCAGGGGAAACAGGGCCTTCATTTAATATCAAATATTTAGCTTTGAAACATAATTTAATATGATAAAATTTTATTTTTTTAGTTCTACATGACATTTTAACGGTCAATGTCATAATACTGTTTGCTTTTACGGCAATAAAATACACATATTTGTATTCAGCAAAGTCACATGTGTAAAACAGTACCCCCTATATACAGGTTTTATGGCGTTTTGGGAAGTTACAGGGTCAAACATAGCACGTTACATTTGAAATTGAAATTCGCCAGATTGGTTACGTTGCCTTTGGGACTTTATAGTAGCCCAGGAATGAAATTTACACCCACAATGGCATACCATTTGCAATAGTAGACAACCCAAGATATTGCAAATGGGGTATGTCCAGTCTTTTTTAGTAGCCATTTGGTCACAAACACTGGCCAAATGTAGCGTTAGTATTTGTTTGTGTGTGAAAAATGCAAAAAAGGACAATTTTGGCCAGTATTTGTGACTAAGTGGCTCCTAAAAAAGACTGGACATACCCCGTTTGCAATACCATGGGTTGTCTACTGTTGCAAATGGTATGCCATAATAGGGGTAATTTTCATTCTTGGGCTACCATAGGGTCTCAAAGGCACCAAAACCAATCTGGCGAATTTTAATGTGAAAAAAAAATGAAACGCAAGCCTTATATTTGATGCTGTAACTTTTGAAAACACCATAAAACCTGAACATGAGGGGTACTGTTGTACTCGGGAGACTTCGCTGAACACAAATATTTGTGTTTCAAAACAGTAAAAAGTATCACAGCAATAATATGGTCCGTGTAACTGCTGTTTGTGTATGAAAAATGCAAAAAATTTCACTTTTACTAGCGATATCATCGTTGTAATACATTTTACTGTTTTGAAACACTAATATTTGTGTTCAGCAAAGTCTCTCGAGTAGAACAGTACCCCCCATGTACAGGTTTTATAGGAAACAGAAAGTTATAGGGTTAAATATAGTGCTAGCAAATTAAATTCCCTTTACTTTCGGCATGGGTTGTCAGGCAGGTTCCGCTAATTGTAATTAATTAAGATACCTAATTATGTAAAAATATTACATAAATATATATGTAGAATTAAAATATGTATATATATATATATATATATATATATATATATATATATATGTGAAACTATATGTGTATATATATATAATATTTTTAAAATATTTTTATTTATATATAGGTATATATATATATATATAGTGATATATACGTATATATTTATGTATGTAGATATATATATTATTTCGTTCTACGTGTGTTTTGATATAAATATATATATATATATATTAATATCACAATACAGTTACAACGAAATAACACACATCTGTATATTTTGTAATTATTTTTTTAAATTATTTTTTTAATTTTATTTTTTAACGTATTTACATATTTAATGTTTTTATATTATATATGAATATATATATAACAATAATTATATATATATTTAATCAGTATCAGTCTACGTGTAATTTGATATTAATATATATATATATATATATATATATATATATAATTATATATATATATATTAATAGTAAAATACACCTAGACAGCGTATGTGTGTGTATGTATATGTGTATATATATATATATACTTAGATCATATATATATAATATATATATGATCTAAGTATATATATATTTTTTTTACACTTAATTAATTTATTTTATTTTTATTTCCAGCCAGCAGGGTCACCACCTGTAATTACAGGCAGCCCCCCTGCTGGCAATACAGAAGCCAGCTAACCCGGCCATGTGATTGTGAGGTCCTGGCAAGGACCTCACTTTCACATGGCCAGGGGGCACCGGAGTAGGAGGATCTACAGCGGGGGGCTACCTGGGAGTCCCCCCCACCATGATCGCTGGCGTGGGACCGCCGGCGACCGGGTAAGTAAAGAAAAACCGGAGGGCCCTCCGGTCTTAAGGGGTTAAAAGCTATATGCTGCCACAATTATGTATATAAATACAGATTAGGGCACAGCATAGAACTAAAAATACAGTTTCAAATCTCATATATGGGGATTCAGTTCCACCACATATTCTACAATACCCCAAAATTGGTGTATCCTACACTAATTCAAGTGGTAGGTGGTGCTAATGCAGAAAGAGGTTGATTTCAATAATAATAATATGTTGTAAGAGCATTGCGAATATATATACTGCAAAATTAATGTGATATTGCAAAGCTTGCAATATTCTAAACAGACATTAAACTTTAAGAAAACAAAAAGAAAAATAATAATGCGTAAAGAATAATGCTTAAAAAAAATGCAGTGTCAAGTAAAGTGATAATACTCTGATATATTAAATCACATTGCATATCACATATCTGCTATATGAAAAGTATAATTAAGGTGACTTAACTGTCCAAAGCCCCCTCACATCTATTTTATAGAATCTATACTTTTCAGTTGTCACCTCCAAAGAAGCCTCTGAAACTGGGTGCTCATCCCAAAAGGCATCTGATTCCAGACAGGCCTATCCATGTGGGGTCTAGGACCACATCATCCTCCACATCATCTTCCATCCACTCCTCAACCCTGCCCTCCTTGCCGGTATGCACATTGCAGAAAGCCACAGCAGTTGGCACCTGTGTTTTTCCAGCATGTAAACTCTGCAAAGAACATATAGGAATTGTTTTAGAATTGTATCCAGGCAACAGTTTTTCCTATAAGCTGACCTCTCAGTTTGACTTGTGAGGGTATTGCCCACGAATTACAATACTGTTATATTGGTATTTGACAGTTCTATTTGACTGTCAGATATGAAGTACAGGCCGCAAATGTACTATTTAGCACACAAACACATTTGAATTGGTCACACTGCACTGTAACCACTGTATTTGACGGTTCCATTTGGCTGTCAGATATGAAGTGCACACCCCAAATTAACTTTTTATCACCCAAAACAATTTTAATTTTTCAAAGTGCGCTTTAAGCACAGTGTTTGACAGTTCTATTTGACTCTCAGATATGAAATGCACCGTAGGACACAGATGTACTATTTAGCATTAGCACCCAAAAAAAAAATTTGTTTTTTTTTCAAAGTGCGCTGTAAGCACAGTATTTGACTCTCAGATATGAAGTGCACCACAGTACGCAAATGTACTATTTAGCATTAGCACCCAAAACAATTAGAATTTTTCAAAGTGCGCTGTAAGCACAGTGTTTGATGGTTCTATTTGACTCTCAGATATGAAATGCACTACAGGCCACAAATGTACTATTTAGCGGCACAATAATTTGAATGTTTAAAACTGCTATGTCACAGCACTATTTGACGGTTCTATTTGACTCTAAGATATGAAGAGCACGCCACAAATTTACTGTTTCGCACAAAAACAATTAGAATTTTTAAAACTGTGCTGTAACCACAGTATTTGACGCTTCTATTTGACTCTCAGATATGAAGTGCAGGCACCAAATGTACTATTTAGCAGATTAGCACCCAGAAAATAATGTTTACAATTGCGCTGTTACCGCAGTATTTGACACTTCTATTTGACTCTCAGATATGAAGAGCAAGCCCCAAATGTACTTCTTACGAGCATAAAAATAAGAATGTTTACCAGTGCGCTGTAATTGCAGTATTTGACGGTTCTATTTGACTCTCAGATATGAAGTGCACCGCAGGCCGCAAATTTACTATTTAGCACCCAGAAAATAAGAATTTTTACAATTGCGCTGTATTTGACTCTCAGAAAATGAAGTGCAGGGCCCAAATTTACTATTTAGCAGATTAGCACCCAGAAAATAAGAATGTTTACAATTGAGCTGTAACCGCAGTATTTGACGCTTCTATTTGACTCTCAGAAATGAAGTGCAGGGCCCAAATTTACTATGTAGCAGATTAGCACCCAGAAAATAAGAATGTTTACAACTGCGTTGTAACCGCAGTATTTGACGCTTCTATTTGACTCTCAGATATGAAGTGCACCGCAGGTCCCAAATGTACTATTTAGCACCTAGAAAATAAGAATGTTTCAATTGCTCTATAACCGCAGTATTTTACGCTTCTACTTGACTCTCAGATATGAAGTGCAGTGCCCAAATTTACTATTTCGCAGATTAGCACCCATAAAATAAGAATTTTTACAACTGCACTGTAACCGCAGTATTTGGCGCTTCTATTTGACTCTCAGATATGAAGTGCAGGGCCCAAATTTACTATTTAGCAGATTAACATTTAGAAAATAAGAATTTTTACAATTGCGCTGTAACTGCAGTATTTGACGCTTCTATGTGACTCTCAGATATGAAGTGCACCCCACTAATATACTTTTTAGCACCCAAAAATCTTTACGTTTTAAAACAGCACTGTAACAGCAGTATTTGACGCTTCTGTTTGACTCTCAGATATGAAGTGCACCCCACTAATGTACTAGTTTGCAGAATTCTTTCCTAATCTGTCCCTGAAAGTGGCAGCATCCTCTCCCTACACTAATAAGAGCTCATGTGACGTGCGGCAATAAGTGACTCCAGCTTATATATAGAGGCTGAGTCACATGCTGCACTGGCCAATCACAGCCATGCCATTAATAGGCATGGCTGTGATGGCTTCTAAGAGCACACAAGTCAAACACTTGTTGATTGGCTGCCCAACCCGAACATACAGTGATATGTCCATGTTCGGGTCCGGGGTCCAAAAAACGTAATGTTTGGTACGAACCCAAACTTTACAGTCCGGGTTCGCTCAACTCCAATAATAATATAATAAAGTAAAATACTGGGAAAGAAAAAGAATTATAACTAGGCATCAGAAGGAATCCAAATACACAGTGCACAAAAATAATAACAACAATATACAGAAAAGATATGCAAAAAGTATTTACAGGGAGTCTAGTTCTTTACAGAGTGGAAATAAGTAGGGTCCAAGCAAAGAACCCCCCACAAAGTAGTGGGGAATAGATGGAGCTCATCTGATAGAAAGAAAAAACTGATGTTAACAAAGGACATTTAAAGCAACAGGAGCACTGTAACAGAGAGGAATGCTCTACAAAAAATAGCTAAGTAGGCCATAGGGAGAAACGTAAGGTAAACATTAGAGGGTGAATAAACTTACAAGATTCGCCATCCGGTGGGTGCAAAAAGTAACACACCTACATGTTCTTTTGAAGAAGAATCATTTCCCTATTACCTCCTTTCACTAGAGGGGTACCCTTTCAAGGACCTCCTGGTACCTGAGTTGAGACACATTGTGTCTCATTTCCCTGAAGTGTCGAGCTACACAGGTGTCTGCTTTAGGACTAGGGATAGTGGTTTTGTGTTGTGAGATGCGGTCTTTTAATGCATGTATGGTTTTGTCCACATAACCTAAACCACATGGGAATTTAAGAAAATAAACAATGAAGTCAGTTTGACAGGTGAAGAAACCTCTAAGTTTTATTTGTTTACCTGTCCTCTGGGGTGTGCAGCATTCACCCTTGATAATGCCACTGCAATGATTGCAGGAAAGGCAGAGGTAGATACCAAAAAATGGGTTTGGACAAAAAAGTCTGTTTACTAGGAATAAAGCTGTCCACTTATACTACAGTGTTACATATGGTACGGCCTCTCCAATGTGCAAATATAGGGGGATCTTTGAAAAGATGGTCGATCTGTTTGTCAACCTGTAAAATATGCCAGTTTTTACATACAATGTCCTGGATTTGAAAAGAGAATGGTGCGTATGTACTTACTTAAGGGATTCTGTTCGATTTATCTTAGATGTGGAGGAGAGCAAGTCCTCTCTGTTCAAGATTTTGACTTTAAGTTTAGAAGCTTGAAGAAATCATGGGTTGTACCCTTTCTCAATAAATTTTTCTGATATATGTGTAAGACGCATGTCCAACATACTTTCATTACTGACGATTCTGCAAACTCTGAGAAATTGGCTGTAGAAGGATGAAAACTATGTGCATTTAGAAGGCTATCAGAGTCCGTTGGTTTAGAGAATAGATCAGTGCTCAAGCTGTCAGGAAAACATTGGCATGACATTAAAGAGAACTGCTCAATTTAAAAAAAAATGTTGATAAGTAAACAAGACATATAAAGTATAGTAGTGCCTCAAACCCTTTTCCCCAGGAGGCCCCAAAATAAATGAGGTGAGGAGCATAGGAAAAAGCAGACAAGGCCAGACAAGAAATTGACTACGGGAAGATAAAAACAGGAAAGGGTGCATCATAGTTAGCAATAATCCATTAGCTTTATAGCCCATCCACAATAATTATCTAGAGATGGAAGAGTGAGTGACCATGTGCACTTTGTAGCTTGGTCCTGGAGCCTTACTTCACCCTATGCCTGACAAGGCACAGCACAGTCCTAAGCTTTAGAGGAATACTCCATGCCTTCGAGCTTACATAGGAGCCAGTAGTTCAGGCCAAGCATCAACTAAGGTCAGGGGCTGTCTGCAGTACCTCTAGCTCTTCTGTAGTCCCATGGTCAGTCAAGCAAACCTTGCTGCCTGCCTCACTGCCATATTAAGCCCTTTTTCACAGTGGGTCTTGATGACTTCTATAATGTGGACTGAGAGCCAGCTGTCACACATGATTGCAGTGGGATATATGAATGCAATCAGTCCAGCCTCCAAAGAACCAGTCCAGCCTCCAAAGAGTCAGTCCACCCTGGACATGGAATCAGGTGGATCATGACTTGGATTAGAGACACACATGGTCTTCCCCATGTTGTATGAATCCTTGTTGATGCCAACAGCTTAGAGGACTCTGTCCCATGTTCCTGCTGGGTCAGGGCAATTGTTCGCCTCCCCCAGCCATGGTGCACTGTTCTCGGGTGAGTAAGCTCCTAACAAGGCACCCAACTGCTGCTCTGTATGTTGAGTACCTCAAGGGAGCCAAAACTGTCCAGTGATCCTCTCTGAGCTGAGAAGGCAGCAGTAAGTTTTACATAACAAGTTAGTGGGGGAGCTCATTTCAAAAGTGCCTTTCCTCCATGTCTGTCAGGCCCCGCGTCCTGGTACTTTTTTTTAAGGGAGTGCTTAGTGTCAAGTTTCTGTTTGAGACTAGTACTTTATCCCGCACCTTGTACTTGGGTGCATCCTGTCAATTCTTGTTAGTTAACTTACTGTAGGACTCCTGTAAGTGCATGAGTCTCAAGAGGGCAGCCCCAAGTAAGTAAAAGTTATAAGTGATTTGTTGTATGAAATTGTTTACCTTTGGGAAAGGGTACATATAATATGGAAGGAAAGCTGGATGATGCCCATTTTTGGCAATGAACAGGCTGGAGTAAGAGGAAGAATGGGCAGGGTTATTGTAGGTGAATTTTGATGTGGGTAACAGAGTTGCTCAATTATTAAGAAGTAGCAATAAGTTATCAGTTACTGCTCAAGTATATGGTTGACAATTTAGTCTGCCCATTAGTTTATAGGGGAATGCTGTGGATAATGTATGTTCAATCTGAAGGGGGTTGCACAGGGAGTCCAAGAACTTAAGCTTCACAGTTTTGGAAATGAAGACAGTGGAAATGAAATGTGCATCTGGTGAAAATGAAGCAGCAATGAATTGTCTTATTTTGGTAATCTTTCAAAGGTTTTCAGAAATCTTAGATTTTTACAATTAGTGTACACTATGAAGGGTTTAATGGTTCTCTCAATTCTTATAGTGCAGTCTTTGTTGCTAGGAGTTCCTTTTTTCTGTGGGGTAGTTTAACTTTGCAGGGTTTAGAGAAAAGAATGGCATCTAGTTAAGCACCTCTGTTGCGCTCTGTTGTCGAGATAGTATGTCAAATATTGCATAGTGTAAGGTGCCTATTTCTACAATAAAGGTAAGGTTGCGTTCAATATAAAGAGGACATGAGTGGTTGTAGTTTTAAGGCAATTGAAACACCATAGTTTTTAGTTAGATAGGTTAGGTTTCTGACTATAAAACAATCAAGTATGTGGGTAGCTAGAAAAAAAAAAAGTATTATATAAACTATAACAGAGAGCGAGTATAAATAAGCCATGAAAATGCATAAAAATTAAGTGCACTTAAAATTTACTAAAAAATTATTTAATAATAGAATGATAAAACTTTATAATAAAAAGTCAACAGAAAATAGGCGATGTTTGTCAGGAATACAATTGATCCAACACGTAGTATTATTATCACACTTAGGAATAATGATAACCGGACCTTAGAATGGCCGGACTTAACGTACCAGAGAATAGTCAAAATACTAGCTGAGGTCAGGAACACAGAACAAAGCACAGTTGCAAGGAATAGCCAATAGTCAGGGAAACCAGAAATCAGGGAAGTCAGAACAAAGCCAAAGTCAATACTCAAAGAAATACGATCAAGAACACACTCTCTTGGATAACCAGCAAAGGCAAACCACGACAGGGCAATGAGTAGAAGAAATTAGTGAGTTTAAATATCCCTCTTGTGAATCCAAATGGCAGCACCCGGTCTTTGACCCCAAAACGAGCGAGCGTCAATGTCGCTACCAACGTGGACAGGCGTGGGGCTACATAACAGGCGTGGGGCTACATAACAGCAGTCGGTGTCCACCGGCATATTGCAAAAGCTCGGCCTTATGGTGTAGGACCGCCAAGCAGCACTTCTCCTACTCCTGGCAGAAGTGCGTAACATGTAGAGAGGATCTATATCTGACATTACCCCCTACCGGAAGACCGCTCAACGGCCGGGCAGGACCAGGTATGAGAGGAAATTTGACGTGGAAAGCACAAATTTTGCTGCCAGCATGTATATCAGCGGCAGGAACCAAGGAATGATCAGTGGGTCCATAACCCTTCCAATCAACCAGGTATTGCAAGGAACACCGAAAAAAATCACAATATTCCCAACATATTATTGATAAACCTTCTTGTTCTTTTACTATTTACTGCGTTTATAGAGCTACACACATGTAATTTTGTTAACCAAATTTATTAAAGGTTATGTTTTAATATATTTTACCCACTCTGTCCCTTAACATTATTGTTTACCTAGAAAATTATGGATTAAAGATTCAAAATCTGCTTTTAATTAAACATGCTGACCTATAGATATTGTATTTACATATACTTTTTACTTGATGAAATAAATAAGATTCTTGTAATTTTTAATTGTTGCAAACCAGGGAGTTCTAAAAGCATCTTGACAATATAACTCTCTTGAGAATTCTACATGGAGTCCCTTGTGCACTACAGGCCTCTTTATATTAATTATTGCTTCAAAATTTGTAATCTTTTGTCTCATTTGTTTTCTGTTCTCCTTTATATGATTGTAAAGCAATGCAGAATATTTTAGCACTTTATAAATGGCAATAATAACATTTGTTGTCAAAATACAATTGTTCACATTTTGAGAAATATTGAAATAAAGATGTTCCACTGTTTTCAGTCAAGGAATCAATACAAAAGGTAATAAATCTAAAGAGGATTGTTTTTTTATTTTCAAAAAATGTAAATTATGTGAATATGCGTTTTGTAGGTTTCAAGAACAAAATATGCTTAACCCCTTAACATGACATTATCAGATTCTCAAATTAACATTTAGGTCTGCAATATGATCACTGGCTCTTTATGCCAACCTTTTTAAACAATTCTTCATTAAGCTTAGAAAACCTATTTCGGTTCTACAATTTATAACACATGGTGTACTTGGAGAATTTTTGCAATTTGCAGTTTAGCTTATTTTTCCTAATGATTTTTAGTTTAGTATTAATGTTGTTGTGTTGTATTTACTAAACTCCACATTTTAGTGAATTGAAATCCGAATGGTAAAATTTAGATAAAAAGCAAACAAACTGTGAATAGAACCAACGAGAAGAATGTCTCCTCATCAGCTGTACTAGACGAAATTCTCGCTGTTTGGATTTGAGTGATAAAATCTAGAGTTTAGTGAATAATACTTGTGAATTCACCTTTGTGAATTGCTATAGTTTTGATGTTTACTGATGTTTATCAGGATATGAGCAATTTCAGAAAAGCATGAATGATTAAATATTAATTAGAGGTTTTCATAAAAAAAAAAAATACTCAGCATGGTAAAAACAGCACTAACCAGGCTCTTTGTATAGATCTGAAATAACATTATAGTATTTAACAAATATTATAATTATATGAGATTGAAATAAAAGCTTCAAAAAAACTAAAACTTAAACTTCGTGCTCATTATTGCCATTCCGCAAATTGTGTAATTACACATTTTATTTTATTCAGAGACTTGAAAGAGCATTGTAAAAATGTACTAAATGGACCTTCACAATGTATATAATTTGAACAATTGTGAAATGGATTGTATTTTCATTTTTTTGTTTCATTTTTTTTTACATAAAAATGTACAGACATGACATTGTACAAAACACAAGACAAATATAAAACATGACAATACAGAACATTAATCATCTATATTCTATATGTTCTGGTAAGAATACATTAAACTAACTAACATTGCCCTGGGATGAATGTAAAGATAAGAAAGTATTACAATTTGAATTATTTAAGTTACGATATGCTTTTTAAAGGGATCCAACTTTTTAATCCAATCACCCCACATAGAAATTATCTTTGAGTGCCAGATATCTTTTCTTGCAGGGCCCATTTCCAGTTTGGCTTGCCAAATAGTTTGTTCACATAGGTCATGTTTTTTTTGGAATAATTAAAGAATTATAAATTTCTAGCTGTCATGAGCTTAGCTGCAGTCAAAATGTTAAAACCTGTGGGTAAAGTGCGTCTGTGTAATGTTTTTTAGTTTAAGATAACTTATATTGGACCTGTCTTAAACTGAGAGAATTAATATATTTCTTGTATGAGATCGGATATATTGTATTATTCTATTTGTTGATACAAAGTATTGTTATTATTCTTTTGTTTTTTTTTATCTGGCGCAGCCCTTTTTTCTTGTTATCCATTGTATTCCAAGTTTTCCTCTCAGAAGGTTTTGAGGGTTACCTTCTGTTGGGCTGCCGCCTATCACATCTCCTTTTTTATTAGCACTGACCCCTTTCCTATTCTTTAAATACTGGAATTGCCTTTGTACCAGTTAACTGGATTAATGTTGTCTATATTGATCTCTAAAATCTTCAGATGTAGGGGGCCAATAGTTGGTTTGATATGGTAAGTGTTTTTTTTTTTTAGTTTTATTCCCATCGTCTAATATATCGGTAAGAGTCTTTATATATGGGGCTACTTTTTTTCTGGTATTTATGTCAACCATGCAACTAAAACAGAGACGGTATGTCTTTAACCAACTGATTTCATCCTTCCAGCCAATATTGATACATAGATTTTAATACCTGCATTAAATAATGACATAGGACTGTAATTAACTAGCAATTGTTCATCTTTAGTTTGTTTTGGGATAGGAATGATGTTTGCATCACAAGCTCCTTTGAGTCCTCACTCCTCTGTTTAATGCGATTAACCCCTTAAGGACACATGACACGTGTGACATGTCATGATTCCCTTTTTTCCAGAAGTTTGGTCCTTAAGGGGTTAAAGGGTAAACCATTTTGGTGTAATGTTTTCCTTTAAGTGTTTAAAGAAAAGATTAGTAAAACTGTCAGGCCCCGATGATGTCCTTTGTTTTAGTTTATTTATGCTTCTTATGACCTTTTCCTCTTTTATTGAAGCATCTAATATTTATCTTAGGGCATCAGTTGAGGGAGATTAAGTTCTTTGAAGAAGCTGTCAAATGGGGAGTTTTAAACGTGTGAGCAGGTAAAAGACTTGCCAATCTTGTATGGTGCTTGTACCAATTTTCCTTTGTCTTTTATTTTCGGAATTAGTCTATTAGCCTTCTAATTGTTCTGTCTTTTTGTCCTAAGATCATTTACATTAAGCTTCTATAGTGACCTGTTTGCCTTCTGTCAGTTCTCCTGTAGCCATTCAGCGGGCAGCGGCTTCTGGCGGCTGCACGCCGCTCGTGGCAGCTCCACCTGAACCCCTACCTGGTGGCAGCTTCACTTTGCTCCCCACCGTGAGTGGCGGCTTCTGAGGTCTGCTCGCCACCCACAGCTCTTTCATTCACTGCTGGCAGTGCTTCCCACGCTGCACACTTAAGTGCAGCGTATTTAAATATGCACCTGACTCGGCCCGCAATGATGACATTACAGGTCAAAGTGAGAGGTACAAATACCTCCCATGTGTGATAATTTATTCCAGTTGGAGACTGGCCAATTAGAATCACCTTAACCCTATTTAAACTTACATCATCCTTTCCTTGTCACCCTGTTGTGGTCTTCTGACATTTACTGTGTTTGATTGTCTGGTTACCGAATTTTGGCTTGTCTGACCGTTTATCCTGCTTTTTCTAATCCTTGACCCCGGCTTGTTTAATCGTTGTTCTGTGCATCTGTTCTCATCTGACCTTTAACTCTGACTCTTCACTGTTTGCAAAGCCCAGCTACTCTAAGGACTTGTACTGCAATTCCTGTGTCTGTGGTCTGTCAGTTAGGTTCCGGAGATCATGACACCTTCACTGTAAATTGATTGTTAATCTCTTTTTAAGCTAAGATTATTGTATCTGTTATTTCTATTGATGACTACAGATTATTTTATAGTTTTACATTATTTAAACTAATACAGGGAGTGCAGAATTATTAGGCAAATGAGTATTTTGACCACATCATCCTCTTTATGCATGTTGTCTTACTCCAAGCTGTATAGGCTCGAAAGCCTACTACCAATTAAGCATATTAGGTGATGTGCATCTCTGTAATGAGAAGGGGTGTGGTCTAATGACATCAACACCCTATATCAGGTGTGCATAATTATTAGGCAACTTCCTTTCCTTTGGCAAAATGGGTCAAAAGAAGGACTTGACAGGCTCAGAAAAGTCAAAAATAGTGAGATATCTTGCAGAGGGATGCAGCACTCTTAAAATTGCAAAGCTTCTGAAGCGTGATCATCGAACAATCAAGCGTTTCATTCAAAATAGTCAACAGGGTCGCAAGAAGCGTGTGGAAAAACCAAGGCGCAAAATAACTGCCCATGAACTGAGAAAAGTCAAGCGTGCAGCTGCCACGATGCCACTTGCCACCAGTTTGGCCATATTTCAGAGCTGCAACATCACTGGAGTGCCCAAAAGCACAAGGTGTGCAATACTCAGAGACATGGCCAAGGTAAGAAAGGCTGAAAGACGACCACCACTGAACAAGACACACAAGCTGAAACTTCAAGACTGGGCCAAGAAATATCTCAAGACTGATTTTTCTAAGGTTTTATGGACTGATGAAATGAGAGTGAGTCTTGATGGGCCAGATGGATGGGCCCGTGGCTGGATTGGTAAAGGGCAGAGAGCTCCAGTCCGACTCAGACGCCAGCAAGGTGGAGGTGGAGTACTGGTTTGGGCTGGTATCATCAAAGATGAGCTTGTGGGGCCTTTTCGGGTTGAGGATGGAGTCAAGCTCAACTCCCAGTCCTACTGCCAGTTCCTGGAAGACACCTTCTTCAAGCAGTGGTACAGGAAGAAGTCTGCATCCTTCAAGAAAAACATGATTTTCATGCAGGACAATGCTCCATCACACGCGTCCAAGTACTCCACAGCGTGGCTGGCAAGAAAGGGTATAAAGAAGAAAATCTAATGACATGGCCTCCTTGTTCACCTGATCTGAACCCCATTGAGAACCTGTGGTCCATCATCAAATGTGAGATTTACAAGGAGGGAAAACAGTACACCTCTCTGAACAGTGTCTGGGAGGCTGTGGTTGCTGCTGCACGCAATGTTGATGGTGAACAGATCAAAACACTGACAGAATCCATGGATGGCAGGCTTTTGAGTGTCCTTGCAAAGAAAGGTGGCTATATTGGTCACTGATTTGTTTTTGTTTTGTTTTTGAATGTCAGAAATGTATATTTGTGAATGTTGAGATGTTATATTGGTTTCACTGGTAATAATAAATAATTGAAATGGGTATATATTTGTTTTTTGTTAAGTTGCCTAATAATTATGCACAGTAATAGTCACCTGCAAACACAGATATCCCCCTAACATAGCTAAAACTAAAAACAAACTAAAAACTACTTCTAAAAATATTCAGCTTTGATATTAATTAGTTTTTTGGGTTCATTGAGAACATGGTTGTTGTTCAATAATAAAATTAATCCTCAAAAATACAACTTGCCTAATAATTCTGCACTCCCTGTATATAAGCTAGATAAATCTTTACCCTTGTTTTTTCACTAATAATTTTATACGATAGCCCCTTATAGTGCATTTATATGCACACAATATTGTTGGAGGATCACTTACAATATTATTATTATAGTGAATGGATATATCTGTTTCTCTTTTAATAAGATCTAAATTATCTCTGTTACTCAGCAAGTAATCATGTAGCCTCCAATCCAGTTTATTTAACGTGTAATTATCTGTAATCTCTAAAACAATTGGGCTATAGTCTTGCCGGTTAAAGGGACACTATAATCACCAGAACAACTACAGTTTATTGAATTTGTTCTGGTGTGTAGAATCATTCCCTTCAGGTTAGATGTGCTTCCTGGGGCATTCCTGCCATTCAGTGTCTCTTTGCTCTGCATGCAGACACTGAACTTTTTTCGTAGAGATTAATTAATTCAATACATCTCTATAAGGAGATGTTGACTGGCCGGGGTTGTGTTTGGCTTGTGCTGGTGCTACTCCTAATCTGCCTCCTTGACAGTCTCAGCCAATCCTATGGGGAAACATTGTGATTGGCTCAGGCCACCACTTCTGATAATGTCAGCAGGCAGCGGGCATTCCCTCCAGTGGCCATTGGAGTAATTAAATGACCTCCATTTAAATGACCTCCATTTTATGCAAGTTTTATCATGAGTTCATCATCAGTCTCATAGACATAAGAGGTTAATAATTAAGTTTTGAGCGAAGATTTTTTATTATACATTATTTTTTATTTTTTATGTGCACATTTTTCAATGTCATTCTTTATCTTTAATTTTTAATTTACATTTTATTTGAGTTTATGCAATGAGACGGACGTGGTCCCTTTAAGAAATGGTTACAGTATTATGTGTGAAAACATACAGTTCTATATGTGTATATGGTGCAGGTTCTATAATTAATTTATCACCAATCTCATTGACATAATAGGTTAATAGCAATGTTTTAAATAAAAGAAGGTTATTCACCTACTATACATTTTTAAGCTGTTTTGGTTTTGGGGACATCTATATGCATATATGAGTACCTATTAATAATTCCCATATAACTATATTGGATATCCTACTTTTACCCTGATTGTTTACCTGCTGTCTAATCATGTATATATAGATATGTGGTTTTCTAATTAAATGACAGTTTGGGTTTAAAATAAATTCAGGCGGGTATAACGATAGAAACATGTAAGGAATATAAATGTACTTTAAATAAAGATCAAAATAAGGAGGTTTATGTTCTGGAACATTGTATGAATGATTGTAGTAGATTGTAACTATTGTATCAAGATTATATTTTGCATTTGCGGTGCTTTAAATGATAAAGATGGCATCCATTGAAACGCGTTTGGACAGGACTGCACGCTCACCACTAAGAACCAACATCAAGGCTGTGCTTCCCTGGCTGGATCGAGTACATTACAGCTTCTTACTGACTCGGTACGCCAAGTGATCCACTTCTTATGCTTTTGATGAATCGGGTTTCATACAGACAAAGTAATAGTCTGTTTTAGATTTCACATGCTAGTTTTTTATGTTTTATGATTAAAATAAATTATTTTTTTTAATACTAAACCTGTGCTGGTGTATAGTTTAGGATCTATTAACTAATTGTTGTTTACATTTCCCTTTCATGTATTGGAGTTGGACTATGGAATAACAGTATCCAGGGAGATCACCTGGATCCAACTAATTATACAGACTTATTACTGGACTTTATTTATACTTAAGTCTGTTGCATTTAGTTTTTACATTTAACCTTTGTGTGAACATTTTTCATTTGGCATATATATGTATATTTTTTAATAGAGCTTATTCTACTGTAAGCATGATTTTCTAGTTAGCTATTGTGCACATAACAAGAAATTCAGGGTATTTTGTTAGTTTTTCTGATATATCTTATTTAATAGGTGGTTAGGTCTCCTATTGTTTTACCCTCTCTCCCATCTGGTGTATATATTTAGCAGTTTTTTTCTGGCACTCCACTTTTGCAGACTTTATTTAATGTGATGGCTTGCTAGCAAGCACTGGCCAGCCACCACATATTTAACCCTTATGCTACAAATGATTTTTAACTATTTGTTTTTGCTGGCTACTAGTACTGCTATAGGGTAAATAGTTCATATTTATTTTTCATCCAGGCCTGGATTTGAAGCTTTGACATGGTTGAAAGCTTGAAGAATGTCTAAATTGTGCACTCCAAAGGGCTTTTCCCCATTCAGACTTTAATTAATAACCACGTAAATAATACTTTACAATTACAGTACTCATTCACCTATTTTTTTTTAAAGTATAACTTTTTTTAATGATAGAATTTTACAATTTAATTCAAATACTCTTTTAATACTTAACAAGGATATCTTCTGATTCTTATCCCAGATGTTTCCAAGATACAACCAATCAACTGTTTCAGAATTCTTCCTCTTGGGATTCCAACTTCTCCACAGATCCAGAATAATTCTCTTCTCTGCACTCCTTGTGGTCTACTTGATTACTTTAACTGGAAACCTTCTGATAATAATCTTGGTTTCATTTACTCAATGTCTTCATTCTCCAATGTATTTCTTCCTCAGTCACTTGTCATTTTGTGATATCATGCTTACTGCAACGATTATCCCCAGTTTCTTACATATTACCTTAAAAAATGGTAGCACCATGACAGTAAGTCAATGCATTGTTCAGTTCAATATCTTTGGTGTGTCGTCAGCTACTGTAAGTCTTCTTCTCACCATGATGTCTTATGATAGATATGTGGCTGTCTGTAAACCATTGCATTATATAACAATAATGAATTTTCAATTTTGTCTCAGTCTCGTGGTCTTGTCCTGGATATTGGGTTTTGCTATAACACTGATTGTTACTATTTTAATAAGTTATTTATCTTTCTGTAATTCACATTATATTGACCATTTCTTCTGTGATTATGCTCCTCTCGTTCAGCTTTCATGTTCTGATGTTACAGTTGTACAGACGGTGGTATTTATAATCGGTATTCCAGGATTTGTCATTGAACCTATGGTAATTATTTCTACATATGTTTGTATCTTTCTCGCTATACAGAGAATATCTTCCACTATTGGGAGACAGAAAGCCTTCTCCACATGCAGTTCCCACCTGGCTATTGTGTGCATGTATTATGGGACTCTAACTGCTATCTATGCAGTTCCAGCAGGAGAACAGTCATCTGGAATGAATAAGATTGTGTCCCTTATGTACACCATTGTGACCCCTTTGCTGAATCCCATAATCTACAGTCTCAGGAACCAAGAAATCAAGACGGCCTTTATAAAGTTATTAGAAATAAAGAGATGTTAAAATATGATACATACTTGTTATATTAATTTATTACTTTAATTTACTGTAAAATTATAAATAGTGAAAATATATTAAGTTCACTTAAGTAACAGTAGCGTAATGATGTAATCTATGCCACACTTCACATTGAGTGCACAGCTGGGGAACCACGGGGACCTGCCTTGAGAGTCAAAAGCTCGGAGAGAAATGAGGAGATGCCAACAATAGCCAGCACCAGTGAAAATATCCGCAACCTCTGTAATAAACTTACTCTGAGAACCCACTATATTGAAGACTGGACAGGCCGCTCCTGGATCCTGGAGGGTCTGAGAGTGCAGCGAATACAGGAGGAAGGAAGAGGTCTGAAGCTCGGCACAGGCTGGGTAAGTGATGTTCATGGAAGTAAGTTCTCTTGGTCTGAGAAACCAATAGAAAGCTAGATAAATGGCGGTATTTATGTTGTGATTTGTGTGTTGTTCAAAAGGTGCTGCATCGATGAGATAGGGCCGCGTCTGGAAAAAATGGTAATGGTAATCTAGAGGGTGGAAGAATAGTACTCGAGTTTTTAACACCTTACATCATGATTCTAATTTTATAGGATGACAGAAAACTGTTGAATATAATTTAGTAGTGTTCAAATAATTTTAAGTGAAGGTGGCAAAAATAAGTAAAATTGACCGTTGTTCCATAGAAACTTGTTTACAATATAAAATTCTAGCCAGAACCAGTTAAAATGTAGATGGTCTACAAAATTCCTGTAATCGACAGCGAGATAAGTGATCAGTGGCAATGTTCTTAAAGGGACACTCCAGGCACCCAGACCACTTCTGCACATTGGAGTGGTCTGGGTGCTAACTCTCACTACCCTTAACCCTGCAAGTGTAATTATTGCAGTTTTTTATAAACTGCATAAATTACCTTGCAGGATTAACTCCGCCTCTAGTGGATGTCTACTAGACAGCCACTAGAGGGCACTTCCGTGTCCATAGCACAGGAAACCTGTGCTAGAGCGTCGCTGGATGTCCTCATGCTGTGTGAGGACCTCCAGCATCGCTCAATTCCCCATAGAAAAGCATTTAAAAGCATTTTCAATGCTTTCCTATGGAGAGCGCTAATGCGCATGCCCGGCTTTGCCGCGCATGCACATTAGGTTTCCTCAGCCGCCGGGCGGGATCAGTCTCGCCCACTAGCTGATGTAATCACTGGGAGGAGCGGCAGCGAGCAGAAACCACCGCCAAGGGAAATCGGCCGGGTCTCAGGTAAGTGACCTAAAGGGGTTTTCACCCCTTCAGCTACCAGAGATGCATGGTGGGACGGAGAGGAGTCCTGCAGTGCCAGGAAAATGGATTGTTTTCCTGACACTGGAGAGTCCCTTTAATTCCTGGGATATGGTCACATACCAAGAAAGTAGTTATTAGCAGCTGACCAAGTCAGTATTCTCATGAAGCACATTATGGTCAGGGACTCCGAACATCCTTTGATAATGTAGTATGTTGCCAGGTTATCTGATAAACACCCCATAGTTTGATCTGCCCATAATGCCCCTCGAGTAACTGCAGCTGACATGATCGGGTAGACTTCAATTAAGGCTGAAGTGGTAGAGAATTCCAGGATGTTCTTAGTATCCTCTGGCCAACCTGCCCATAACCACTTATGGGAAAATTGCTGCGAACCCGGAAGTGGCAGCGACGTCTGTCCAAATTGTAAAGGAGTCAGTTAATAATGGGGTGAAACATTCTTCCCCTTTCCATTTAAGTAGAAAGTCTCTCCACATGTATCAATCAAAGGTGGCATGTTAGTCAAGCGAAATATAGATATTATTCAACTGAAAATGGTGAAAACTTAAGTAATCAGGATATAAAAGCAAGACCTTGTGGAAGAAGTTTCATTGCAAGGCAAAGGGAACCCAAAGGAGATTATAGTTCTTTGTGATTGTATTAACCAAAATTCAGTTATACGGTTACAAATAACAAATACCTATACATTTTTTTGACCAAATGATGAACTTAGATACGTGAATTAAATATTTTGTGGCTGAATGTGGGCCAAATGGTTACCCGTTATTTGGAACGGTATGAACACCTACATTTATACTTTTTTTTTTACTTGTAGTAGTATAGAGTATCGTAGTGTACAGAGTGTTGTAGAGTATAGAACAAGCATGTCAAACACGTGCCCCCAGGCCGCATGCGGCCCACAATGGACATCTTTGCGTCCCGTCGAGCTGTGAGTACATGCTTAGAGTTAAAGCAGAGTAGGCACCTGCTTTCTCCATTTTGCAGGTGCCTACTCTGCTAAAATGTACCTGGCCTGGAGGAGAGGTCGCTGGAAGCGCTTAGTCTTCCTGCTCCTCACTGTACCCTCGGACGCGCCATCTGTAGTGATGCCGGGCGCCGGAATATGACGTCACATTCCAGCACCTGGCATCACTAAACTGTGCGCGTTAGGGAGCAGTGAGCAGCAGGAAGGAGATCTCCAGATAGAAGATCCCCACTGGACCCCAGGGATAAATACAATGATGTGAGTGTGTGCAAGAATGTGTAACTGTGTGTGTGTTTGTCAGTGAGAGTGTGTCAGTGTGTGTGTCTGTATGTCTGTCAGTCAGTGAGTGTGTGTGTGTGCCTCTCTGTTTGTGTCAGTGAGTTTGCGTGTCTGTCTGTGTGTGTGTTAGTGAGTTTGTCTGTTTGTCAGTGAGTGTGTGTCTGTCTGTCTGTGTCAGTGAGTGGGTGTTGTGGCGAAACCAACCTCGCCACTGTGAACTGGAGAAGCCTGGTTGCTCGCCTGCTCCCTTTAGACTATGGCCCTGCAGATTAAACCATTTATTTTCCCTGCAGAAAGGCTTATTCGTGTGATCTGAGTGCCATTCATCTAATAATGTGCACTCAGATCAAAGCTATCTGGGGATGTGTAGAAATGTGTGTTTTATGTACTAAATGTATCAGTATGTAATTTTATGTCTTTTACTGTCTTTTTGTCTGCCATGTGGGTAATGGAGTTTTGCCTCTGTCCTGGGAGATAATTAGATTCCTTCCCCAATTATCTCCAGGCCAGAGGGGAGGGATTGTGAGGCTTTGTGGGAGGTAACTCATGTGTGATTGGTGTATTGTGTAATTGTTGTAAATCCCTCCCTTGCATGGGAGAATCCTTTATAAGCCTGTTGTGTGAATAAGTCAGGGTAGTTCCTGTTTTAACCCTCAAAGTGAAGTGTCATCTCATTATTGGGGGAAGGATTTATTGTATGCTGTTCCAGTTTGACTGCTAGGAGAGTAAACCTATTCGTATGGTTCCTATTCAACTGTCTACAGCATTCATATGCTTGAGAAAAGGTATACGCTTCTCTGGTTCGGTGATTGTGGTGTCTGCTGCAGTGCTTGGAGTCCTCAGGAAGCTCTAGGAGCATCTTTCAACGGAGGTACCCAGTCGGGGTGCCAGGTGATCCGTTACAGGTGTGTCTGTGTGTGTGTCAGTGAGTGTCTGTGTCAGTGAGTTTGTCTGTCTGTGTGTGTGTCAGTGAGTGTGTATATGTGTGTGTGTTTCTGTCAACTTTATGTGTCAGTGAGTGTCTACGTGTCTGTCAGTGAGTGTGTCTGTGTGTGTGTGTGTGTCAGTGAGTGTGAGTGTGTGTGTGTTGGTCAGTGTTGCGATGGCCACAGCTGAACAGTGGAGGACCTGGAGGTTCATGGAGGCACGCAACGTCACGTCACATTCCAACGTGACATTGACGCTCCACTGTCACAGGGTTTCAAGAAGTAGAGGGAGGATCTGCTTTGGCACAGGGTGTGGACAGCGCATGTGAGTGGAGTCTGCTTGTTTGCTAGAGGGGGCTGCTGGGATTTAGTAGAGGGGAGTGCTGTGGTTTAGTAGAGGGGATGCTGTTTTTTATTTTTATACTGTACTTTTTAAAATAAACTTACGTTTCTATGAAAATTAAACCCTAATCATGGTGGTTTTAAGGCACCTTCAAGTGTGTCCGATATTATGGCGGGTCCACCCGCGCAGCTTGATACCTCTGCGGATATGAAGACGACACTATGTCGCAAGCTATGACCAAAGCCCTTATGGGACTAATGTCTGACTCAATATCTCAGACGCTCACACATGCCCTGATTCAAGCGCAAAAATCTGCGCAACCGACGGCAGCCCAAGTTTTGCCAGTCACGTCTCCTTTACAACCTCTAGCTGGCCGAAAGGCCGTAGCAAAGGTGAAACACTCCTCAATGCCACAGATGGACAGCCATGCACCTGTCACAGATGGCGCGACTAATATGCCACCGCGCAAAAGAGCCTCTAGCCGGGCAAAATCGGCTAGATTGTGGAAACGGGCAAAGGCCCAAATAGATTCTGAGTCGAATCTCAGCGACATTGAGGAGGAGGCATATATAGATTCGGAAGATCCATCGGATCCCGAATCAGATAGCCCGGTCGAGGACTACGGCCATTCCATGCAGTATGTTGTCACGCTTATTTGTAAAGTGTATCTGTCACAGAAGTGCCCAACAAGGACCTGGGTATTTTGCAGTCCTGGGCCTGCTGTTTCACCTCTGAGCCACCATACAGCTCAAGTAATGGCCTGGAGTCTGATCTTGCCTTGTATCCAGCACTGGAGGTTGGAATCCTGTCACTCATGGTTCAACTGTGGCTGATCACTGATTAGCCAGGTATAAGACACTGCAGTGTCAGTTCATTGACTCTGGTTCATGTGTTGGTGTTCCAGTGTTCTCCAGTTGGCTCCTGACCTTGGCTTGTTATTCGTGTATCCTGACTTCTGGCATCCTCTGACTTTGACTTACCCTCGTTTACCTTGACTTCTGGCACCCTCTGACCTTTGGCTTACCTACAACGATTATCTTGCTTATGTCTGTACCTGTACTGCGACTTGGAGCATTATCCTGCATAGCCTCCGTGCACAGACTCTAAGGCCAGGTGAATTCTTATGTGAACACCTTGGCCTGTGTTTAATTGCAAGGATGAGCACATATCTCTGCCTACCGGACTTCCAACCTAGGTAAGCCATGACAGCATCGCAGGATGTTGTGGAATGTAGAGTATTGCAGTATGCAGTGTATTGTTGAGTGTAGCAATACAGACTATTACAGTAAGTAACAGGGTACAAAGTGTGGTATGTAGTATACATAAAGTTGCTGAATATAATAGTATAGTGTATTGCTGTATGCAACAGAGTATAGTAGCAGTACACAGTACATTAGAGACTACAACACTGTAGAGAATTTACTCAATAATAATACCAGTATTTTATGTTGGAATCACAGTGAATTGTGCATGTCGTCTTTTACCAGCGTTTGATCAAATGTTGACCATTTTCTCACAGAAGTGAGATACGAGACTACACTTCCCTTGCAGTAGGAATCAAACCCAGGTCAACTGCTTGGAAGGCAGCTATGCTCACCACTATAAAATCACGTTCTCTTGCGTTGGCCGGGAATCGAACCTGGGTCAACTGCTTGGAAGGCAGCTATGCTCGCCACTATACCACCAACACTTGATGTTTTCTAGTTCACTTGCGCTGGCCGGGAATCAAACCCGGGTCAACTGCTTGGAAGGCAGCTATGCTCACCACTATACCACCAACGCTTGATGTTTTCTAGTTCCACCGACACCACAAGCCATACAGTCGCATTTTCAGACGAGCTTCCTGATCTCTCAAGAACAGTCGCCTAGTCTCAGTACACATTTCGCTGTACAAACAGTACAAACTTTGCAAGCACACTGTTTATTGGAATAAGATGAAAAAAATCTATTGCAGAAATTTTAACTTGACTTTGCAAGCACACTGTTTATTGGAATAAGATGAAAAAAATCTATTGCAGAAATTTTAACATTTACAGTACACATTTACCTGTCACAGCACTCTGATTGGTTGGTTTGAAATCCACCAATCAGAGTGCTCTGTGTCATGAATTTTCCCACGCTGTGTAATTTGACTCATAACTCTCTGATTGGTGGATTAGAGTTATGAGTCAAATTACACAGCGTGGGAAAATTCCAAAGAACTTTCCCACGCTGTGTAAAATGATACAGAGCACTCTGATTGGTGGATTTCAAACCAACCAATCAGAGTGCTGTGACAGGTAAATGTAGAGACTTACCTGTCAGTCTCTTCATTTACCTGTCAGAGCACTCTGGAAGATTTAGAAGAAAGAAAACATTGAATGGTAAGTTTTTTGGTTTTTTTACAGGTACTTAGTTAAAGGTCCCCTCCTCATTATTTTTAGGGTGAGGGGGGTAGGTAGGGGGTTAATTTTTTTTTGGGGGGGAGAGGGTGACTAGGGGTTTGGGGACCCCTAGTCACCTGGGGGGGGAATTTTTTTTAGGGCCCCCACCCGCTGCTCAGGGGTGGGGGCCGGGGGGAGGACATTAGGTCCCCCCCCTTTTTAGTATTTAGGGCCCCCACCAGCCACTCAGGGGTGAGGGCCTGGGGGGGGGGACCTAAGGTCCCCCCCCTTTTTAGTATTTAGGGCCCCCACCCGCCGCTCAGGGGTGAGGGCCGGGGGGGAGGACATTAGGTCCCCCCCCTTTTTAGTATTTAGGGCCCCCACCCGCCGCTCAGGGGTGAGGGCCGGGGGGGAGGACATTAGGTCCCCCCCCTTTTTAGTATTGTGATTTATTTGCCCCCACCCACCGCTCAGGGGTGGGGGCCGGGGGGGATGACCTTAGGTCCCCCCCCCTTTTTAGTATTTAGGGCCTCCACCCGCCGCTCAGGGGTGAGGGCCGGGGGGGAGGACATTAGGTCCCCCCCCTTTTTAGTATTTAGGGCCCCCACCCGCCGCTCAGGGGTGGGGGCCAGGGGGGAGGACCCCATTGTGATTTATTTGCCCCCACCCACCGCGCAGGGGTGGGGGCCGGGGGGGGAGGACAGTAGGTCCCCCCTCATTATTTTTATGGCCCCCACCCACCGCGCAGGGGTGGGGGCGGGGTGGAGGACAGTAGGTCCCCCCCCTCATTATCTTTATGGCCCCCACCCGTCGCACAGGGGTGGGGGCAATAAGTTTTTTTTGTTTTGTTTTTTTTTTACAGTTTTTACAGTGAGCAGCCACTGGCTGCTCACTGCTTACTAGACATGCCCCTACTTGCTGCATAGCGAGTAGGGGCAGAATTTACTAATACTAAGTAATCTTTACTTAGTATTAGTAAATGTGGCTGAAAGACCAATTTAGGTCTTTCAGCCTTTTAGTAGATAACTCCCTAATACCGTGGGAATTAGGGAGTTATCTACTAAGCGGCTGCAAGATGCAGTTGCGGATCGGAGTTTGCTCTGTCCAGGTGTTAGTCCCCTTGAAACAACTTGTGGGTTTTAAAATTCTCCTGCCTATTGAAGTCAGTGGCGGTTCGCCCGGTTCGCGGGTTCGCGAACATTTGCTGAAATTCGCGTTCGCCATTCGCGAACCAATAATTTCATGTTCGCGACATCACTAGGTGTGACAGGTTATCTTGGGGCTAAAATACCTTATTTGGAGGGTGTGCATTCCAGTTTTCCAACTTGGAATTTTCACAGATGGTCATCATGCACCCATGTCCTATTTGGGACATTTTTGAAGCCGGCCAATGTAATTTAACCCCATCAAATGATATAGTTTTGAAAAGTAGACACCCTGGGGTATTTCAAATGGTGGTATTTTAATACTGTACATTCACTAATTCTACCACCATTTTTTGTCAAACTTTTGGGTAGTCATTTTTGTGTGTTATTTTTCCCTCACTTTAGGCATGGATTCTCTGTTTCTGTTTTGTGTTACTGACAAAAAAACACCCAATATGTGTTCAACATCTCCCGAGTACAACAGTGCCCCCAATGTACAGGTTTTATGGGGTTTTGCAAACTTACAGGGGTCAAATGAAGGGTTTTCCCCTTTTCCATGTTTGCACATTGAAATTTGCCGGATTGGTTTGCCTGGCCTATGTTGCTTTGAAACCGTATAGCAGACCAGGAATGAAAATTAACCCCATCATGGCATACCATTTGTAAAAGTAGACAACCCACAGTATTCAAAATAGGGTATGTCCAGTCTTTTGTAGTAGCCACTTAGCCACAAACGCTGGCCAAAATTAGCGTTCATATTTGTTTTTTTCATTTTTTTACACAAAAAATGGCCTTTTACTGGTGATTTCATCGTCGTGATAGGTTTTACTGTTTTCAACACTCATATTTCTGTTTAGTGAAGTCTCCCAAGTATAACAATACCCCCATGTACAGTTCTTATGTTTTTTTGGAAAGTTACAAGGACAATATAGGTCTTGCCAACTTCAGTTTGTCAGATTGGTTTGCTTGGTCTGTGTTTCCTTTTGAGACGATATGGTAGCCAAGGAATAGGAATGTGAAATAACCCCATCATGGCATATTATTTTCAAATGTAGACAATCCAGGTGTGAAGGACTGTGTCTACATATACCACAGAGCTGTACAATAGGTAAGCAAGGCAATTAAAAAAAAAATGTTTGGCATATGACAGCAGTAAGTGAAGAGGGCCCAGCAAAAATTAGCTCACCATACAAAAGGGATGAGGGGGAAAAACACAAAGGAAACTGAGGGGATCAAATTATCTATAACCAAGGATACAGAGAGAGGAAGGAGCTCACAAAGTAGGAGATGGTAGAGGAAGCTTGTAGGGTATAATAAAAAGACTGTTATTATTGATTTGATTTAACCCCTTAAGGACCAAACTTCCGGAGTAAAAGTGTATCATGACATGTCACACATGTCATGTGTCCTTAAGGGGTCAAGGATTGCAAAGTCCAGGAGAGTCAAATGTCCCACAGAATGCATTCCACATGGAGGGGTCAGGTTTGGATCAGTCCTGCAGGCAAGAGTCTAAGGTACGGATGTAAGAACAGGTCAGTAACAAGCCAAGAGTGAAGCAAAGAAGCTGTGCTGAAGCTTATCTGCTAATAGGGGATGTAAGCAGGTGCACAGTTATGGAGATCTTTGTAAGTAAGCACGATATCTTTGAGCCCAATCCTGACCCTAACTCCCCATCCAACTATTGTCCTATCTCGGTACTGCCTTTTGCATCCAAGATTCTTGAAAGAATTGTGTATGAGAGATTGACAGACTTCCTCGAGTCCAACTCTCTGCTAAGCACTCTGTGGAAACGGCACTGACCAAAGTATCCAATGATCTATTCGCTGCACAATCTCATGGTCACTACTCTATCCTAATTCTCCTTGACCTGTCTGTGGCTTTTGACACTGTTGATCATCAACAGCTTCTTCTCATCATCTGCAATATCAGTCTACAAGATATTGCTCTCTCCTGGTGCTCCTCCTACCTCTCCCAGCACTCTTTCAGTGTTTCTTTCTCTGGCTCTGCTTCTTTTCCCCAACTCCTCTCTGTTGGTGTCCCCCATGGTTCAGTCCTTGATCCCCTACTGTTCTCCATCTATACTGCCTCCCTTGGTAAACTAATTAGCTCCTTTTGCTTCCAATATCATTTCTATGCAGATGACACGCAAACTTACCTGTCCTCTCCTGATCTCTCCCCGTCACTCTTGACTAGTGTCTATCACTGCCTCTCTGGATGGTCGCCCACTTCCTTAAACTAAACTTGACGAAAACTGAAGTTCTGGTCTTTCCTCCCCCAAGTGTTGTTACTCCAGTGTCTTTCTCCCTCCAAGTCAACGGTGCTACCAACAGCTACACCACGCAGGCTCGCTGCCAAGGTTTTCTCTTTGACTCCGACCTCTCCTTCAAGCCTCATGTTCAATCTATCGCCAAATCATGTCATTTTCCATCTCAAAAACATTGCACGCATCCACCCCTACTTAACGCCAGATGCGACTAAGGTGTTGGTCCATTCCACTGTCCTTTCTCGCCTTAACTACTGTAATCCGCTTCTCAGTTGTCTTACGTGCTCCCAACTTGCGCTGTTACAGTCCATAATGAATGCGGCGGCGAGGCTCATCTTCCTGTCCGCCCGCACCTCCCATGCCTCACCCTTCTGTCAGTCCCTACATTGGCTTCCTATAAAATATAGAGCTCAATTTAAAATTCTGGTTCTTGCTTTCAAATCTTTACATTATGCTGCTCCCACCTATCTATCCTCCCTTATACACAAGTATGTTCTGTCTAGGCCCTTACCATCTGCTGAAGACTTACGTCTATCGTCTGTCCGTACTCCCACCGCTCCTGTGGAACTTGCTTCCCTCCTCTGTTAGATGCTCACCCAGTCTCCACTCCTTCAAAAAAATCATTAAAAATCCACTTCTTCATTAAAAAGCGTATCAATTAAACTGTGAATAGCTCCTGACTGATTCCTCTTCTGCAACTGTCACTAGTCTAATACTATCCTTACTTTTTGTGTAATTTTACCCCACTCCCTCTAGCATGTAAGCTCTCAACCCCTCTGTTCCTGTGTATCCAACTTGTCTGTTCCTGTGTGTCCAACTTGTCTGGTTACAACTACATGTCTGTTCGCTGCGGAATTTGATGGTGCTATTTAAATATCATAATAATAATAATAATAATAAATGACACAGGAAGTCAGTGTAAAGACTAACAGAGGGGTAAGGTGTGAGAATTTCTGAATGTAAGGTAGGTGAATCTGGCAGAGGTGTTATTATGGACTGTAGAGGATCACTTTGGCCACAGGCTGAGAAGCAGAATCAAAGCGGGGAACAAAGAGAACAAGTGTCTTAGATGCATCCTGAGTGACAAAGGGGCAAATCAGAGAAATGTTTTTAAGGTGAAAACTACAAGATTTGGTAATAGATTTTATGTAAAGGGTAAATGAATAATCAAAGGCAAAGACCAAGACCAAGCAGCGTGCCTGTGAGGTCGAGGTTATGATTGCTTAGTTGACCTATAGGTAAACATGCACAGATGATTATTATTATTATTATTATTATTATTATTATTATTATTATTATGTTATTTATGTAGCGCCAACAAATTCTACAGCGCTTTACAGTGGGTGGATGAGCAAACATGTTGTTGTAACCAGATGTAGGCTTAGATGGGGAAAAACAAGGAGTTCAGTCTTGGAGAGAAACGGAGACTGTCCTCACAGTGAGTGGGCACAGAACATGTTGCCTGGCTCCTCTTTATATGATACGTTGAGTGGGCACGTAAATTACTGCCGGGCCCCTGGTATATAAAACCCAGTATGCTGCAATCTGTTTGAGCTCTTTGTTACATGTTCGTTTTGTCTGTTTTATTGTTACTTTGACCTGCTGATAGAGTGTGTCAGAAGAAAACAAACTTTGTTAACTCTTTGTCTGGCTTTGTGACTCTCAATCCAAGTTGATAAATTAGCAATACCAGCTTTAGCAAAATGGTGGCTAGTGGTTGAATCAGAATGCGGGTCAATATGTTGAATAGAGATACATTTTAGTGGTTTTGGTGCTTAGACTAACTCTGCAAGTAAAAAACAGTAAGCAGTGAAGCCAAATGTACTTATTTTCTCCTCTGAGATAAGCATGCGTCCCTTCTCTAACTATTACAAGCCAGGGGAATCCAGCCATTGCAACTCACTTGTGAATTCTAACAAGTGTCCCAAAGTGCGTTGAGTCATACATTATAAATATCAGCCAAGAACTCAGAATACATTTCTACAGTTTGAAGTCACACAAGATAATGTATTAAAGATTCTGCAAGAAAATATAAGCTGAATATTGTGAAGGTACGTTGTGGGTATTTCTTACAGCTGAATGAAATAAAGTACTTAAAATGACGACATTGTTCAAGTAGAGATTTCATATTGGAATAAAGAAATTTAGGAGATAACGGTAAATGCAGAAAACCTTGTGCTCTATATTTTGCAATACTTTACTCTGCTTACTGAATGGCAGTTCCTCCAGTGAAGTTTATGGCAGATTAGTATTCAGTTAGCAGAGAACCCAGCCCCATGTCTGTGTTTAATAAATAGACCTCAGCATTTAACATTTCATCTGAAAGTTAGACAATGAGATAAAATATTACATGCATTCATAGAAAGTGAATTTCTTTAAACTTCACAAATTCTAAAATAAGGAAAGTTAAGAATTAAGAAATAAAATATTATTGCTCAATGTTTAATTCACTTTTTTTTCAAAGTTTAGAACATTTTATTTTTATTAACTTGTAAAAAAGCAAAGACATATTTTTTTCTCTTTCTTGCTGTCCTGACACAGAATGAAAAGCTACAGCAGCCGAGTATAGGTAACAAAACTGAATAGAATAGAATAGAATAGAATAATCTAGGATTTGAGAGAGTGCCTGTAATTGTAATTGTTAAAAGAACATTTTGAGGATAGAAATATAATTAGCTACACTATGCAAAACTGGGATACTGAATACATTATTCAGACTAAATAGGAGAAACCATGCAAAAAGTGT
This sequence comes from Pelobates cultripes, assembly GCA_933207985.1. Taxonomy (NCBI): domain Eukaryota; kingdom Metazoa; phylum Chordata; class Amphibia; order Anura; family Pelobatidae; genus Pelobates; species Pelobates cultripes. Next base: position 9,212,560 of record OW240914.1, on the reverse strand, counting down.
GCAGACAATACAGCCCTCTATATTTTACACTCAATACACAATCTGGACTTTAGAAGAACTAATAAGAAGCAAGATATAAAATATATAAAACTTAACGTCAGAACTAAGTAGAAGTAAAAGAGGAAGCCATGGCCCTGCATATAAATGTGTTTTAAATGATATCACGACAAGTTGAGTACATTATCTCCCACGTATTGTTTGGTGGGGAATACTTCACAATGAGAAGGGGTTTATTTTGGAAGTTTTCTGGCTGTTCATAATAGGAAATACAATTCCTATGGAGAGGTACATACGCAGTATTTTTATTTTGATAGAAAGCATTAAAGGGAAACTCTGTCACTTGTCTGGAATTAACGACACTCAATAAAACCTTGAAAATCACCTGTAACTTGTGCTAATCTTTATCATGAGATGCTCTGTTTTCTTTTATATTTTTACTAAAGATTTAGCAAATTACATCGTAATCCAGTTGAGACAAGATAAATCCAGGGTAAACATTGCAAATAAAGAGAATAAATGGAAACATTGTTTAATCTACATATATACACTGATTAGCCACAATAATAAAACCGCCTGCCTAATATGGTCTAAATCCCCCTTGTGCTCCCAAAACTGCTCTGATACATTGAGGCATGGGCTTCACAAGACCTCTGAACATGTCCTACGGTATCTGGCACCAAGACATTAGCAGCAGATCAAGTCCTGCAAGAGCTCACATGCCCCCTATTGAACAGTGTCCTCCTTTTCTCTCTCAGATACCTTTCTGTACGTATGGTGTTTCTGCTGAATGGCTCTCAATCTCAGAACCATGGCTATTGTTAAATATTTGGTGGAATGTGATCTATTAACCCCTCACTTTCCTTTATTAATTTACACAAAGGAGTATACCATAGATATCTCTGACATATAATGTCTGGTCTTTTCTGTTGGTTAAAAATATCATGCCCCTTTTACTCAGAGAAATGTCTTCTCCACATTCGTGATATGATGCTGCATGTTTCTACTCTATCTAATTTTAAATCCAGCTCTGTTAGATTACTGTCATTATCCACTCAGTCTTTCATCCTTCCAAGGTCTATAAAATGATCATTATTAGGAAACAAGCAAAAAGCTAATGTACCTTTCCTGGTTTATAGTTGATATTATTATTCATTTTTCTCCTCTTTGTGGACAATATTTGCTGTGGCTGTGTCTTGTCTGAATTGGATGTGATGTTTAAACATTTCATGAATAAAAGATACATACAAGTTATAGGACTTTTAATGTTTTATTCAATGGAATACATTTCAGACAAGTGACATTTCCCAATTAAAGTGCAAAATGCAATTGCACAGTGTTTTAACTTTTAACAATAAATACGTTTTTTTTTTTTATCTTCAAACCAAAGTTAAACATGTAAAATAAACTCATCGTAACAAATGTCACATACGTAGCAATATGTCACATACCAAATGAATAGTAAAGTGTAATCCGGTGGCCACCAACTCGTAATACAGAGTTACATAGTTACATAGCTGAAAAGAGACTTGCGTCCATCAAGTTCAGCCTTCCTCACATATGTTTTTGCTGTTGATCCAAAAGAAGGCAAAACACTCAGTCTGAAGCACTTCCAATTCTGAAACAAACTAGGAAAAAAATTCCTTCTTGACCAATCAGCAATTATCCTGCTAATTAGAAATTATATCCCTGTATATTATGTTTTTGCAAGTATTTATCAAATTGCTGTTTAAACATCTCTATGGACTCTGATAAAACCACCTCTTCAGGCAGAGAATTCCATATCCTAGTAGTTCTTACTGTAAAAAAAAATCTTTATTTTGCCTTAGACTAAATCTCTTTTCTTCCAGCCTAAATGCGTGACCTTGTGTCCTATGTATAACCTTGTTTATGAATATGAGTCAGAGCCAACGCATCCAGACTGTTGATGTGGTGTAAAGCAGTAACTTTACAGATTGTGGCTTCTAATAGATAGAGCTTGCAGCAGGAACTTTGCCATGATTTGTGTAGATGTATTTCTATTAATATGGGGCAACATGTATTAACATAAAAAGCACACATGATATTACTATATAACAATGTCCTGCTGAGGTATAGAACCATTTGTGCTAGGTCTTGCAGTACTAGTGTCTATGCAGTAATGACTCTTGTCCATGTAGTTAATAAAAAAAATACATATTACGATAGCCTATCTATAACAAAACTAATAAAACAAATCTTGAAAAGTGTGTTATCTGTGTCTCATATATACACTGTCTGTGTGTGGGGATAGGTGATCCAGTATTAACATATCTAGTCCGAATCAATGAATAGTTCATTCTACTGGGGCCTCTCACTGGTGACATTTTGTCAATCTGTACTATACTTGGATGGAAGCTCAACCGTCTCTTATTACTTTAGATTAAAAAAAAGCTTGAGGAGCATTCCATTGGCATCCTATACGGAGACCCTTGGACACTACCTACAAGGAAGAGTTTACAGAAGGAAAAGTCATAGAGTCCTGTTGCCGTATAAATCCAGGCTTTATCTAACTGCCCAATGCTAAGAATATTTTTTTGGGAGAGTAGCAGGACTTGCACAACGCAAAAAAATGGATTTATTTAAATCAATTTCTCTGGATTTGCTGTTTCAGTTTCTCCGAAGGACTTTCCCAGAGGAAATCCTTTGGATAAACAATGGACTTGACAGAGTCCTAACCTCAACATCTGAGGAAAGGGATTTAGGGGTGATTATTTTTGATGACTTAAAGTTAGGCAGACAATGTAATAGATCAGCAGGAAATGCTAGCAGAATGCTTGGTTGTATAGGGAGAGTTATTAGCATTAGAAAGAAGGAAGTGCAAAAACAATTTAACTTCAGGCAGGTTATGGCGTGCTGACGCACCTCCGTGACAGCACAGCAGTGACGGAATAGGTGGGCCGGTCTGACAGGAGCTGCAAGCTCTGATGCAGCCATCTTCGGGTGACTCGCTCCCGCATTTATGCTGAGATCCATGTGAGTTTCTCTGTATCTCTCTGCCGCTCTATTCTTATAATCTAAAACCGAAATCCACAACGTACTGTGTGCCGAGTTGTAGTCTCTTATTCACCTTTTTTTTTACTAAAAATCTGCTAACACGAGCAATTGTGCCCTTCACCACACAACTGTGAATCTCGAACCCAAGGGGATTTTGCTGAGACTAAGTGCCAATCTGTTTTTCCTTCAATGAAATATAAGATAGGTCTCCCATATATTAGTTTTTTTTTTTTTTAAACCAATGTAAAAGGAGTAATTTATCAGATAATTGACAGGCACAATTTGTTCAGATGTTAAATAATTTCTGCAGGAAAAAATAAGTATGAACGCCTGAATTAACTTAATTAACCCAATCAACTCAGGGATAATTTCTCTGACAAACTAGTCTAGCTATTTGAGGGTTTTAACAATTCAATCATACTCATACCGGGGTTTGGAAGATAAAATTATCCTTATTCATAATGGCATCAAAAAAATCAAACTGATGCTAAATTATCCTCCCAAAAAGAGTTAAAAAAGAGGCTTCACAGGACAAATCCATGACCACCTTCTTTTCTCCACAACAGCATAAAAACGTAAAACAGAAATTTAATGACATAGACGTAAGTCTTGAAAACACTGAATTAGAAGGTACTATCAATACTGATAAGGATCAAATAACTTCCTCTTTTCTACATACTAGTCTAAGATCAAACCTGGAAGAAATTAAGAGGGAGTTGGCCACAACAGCGGCTGAGATCAAATCAGAGATTAAATTGGAGATAAATGTCCTAGCAGCTAATATGCAAAAATTTGAGGGACAATTTAAAGAAATTGACTTTCAAGTTAAATCCCTCAGGGACGATTGCCAAAGGGCTCGCAGTAAAATTGCCAACCTTGAACTTAAAATCAACAATATCGAAGATAGGAGTCGTCGGAAAAATCTTCGGTTTCGTAACATAGTGGAAAAGGGCTCGCAAGAAGATACAAAGCTGATATTGTTGGATTATTTAGTGGCCTTGGGTATTGCTTTTGATCCACACGACCAAATAATAGAGAGGTGCCACCGGTTGTTTAAACCTCAATCTATTCAGAAGGACCTTCCAAGAGACATTATCGCTTGTTTGTTTTTTCTGTAATCTTAAAGAAGTGATTTGGAAGGCTGCAAAAGAAAACCAAATCAAATCTGGGGGTTTCCAAAGCATAAACGATTTTTGGGACCTCTCACTTAGGTTAAAAAGAAGGTCGCATGATATAAGATAAGCTGTTACACCCCCTAAAAATCTCTTTGACCTATGAGTGCAAAAGAGAGAATTTTCGATTCAAATTTGGCTTTGACAGAATGGATGAGAACCAAGAAATTATTGTAGCAAATGTAAATAATTTATATTATTATTAATATAAGTGGAACAATTCTTGTTTTTTTGTCAATATGATGATGCTGAAACTGTTGAATTGTTACCGATATCAGGTGGAAAAAAGTGGAAACATTTTCCATCTGTTTAATTGGTGAACATGGTGTAATGTGTAAACCATTTGGTATTATAATTTACTATCTAATAAGTATTATAGTTTGTATTTTACATTTTTTCCTTTAATTTATAACTGATGATGAATAGTTAAGTTCTACTATATCTTAACTATGACCTGACATTTGACTACATTTTTATGTAGTATTTAGGCTGTTTATGTAGATATTTGATTGGCGGCTTGTTTGAATTGTCATAAGTGTGTAAAATTACCTTTAAGATTTAGTAGTTAACTTCATATCTGGGCTTTATGCACTTATAGTTCACAGACATGTATGATATGTTTCAGATTGTGGTCGCATCATAAATTTAATGTTGGTGCGGATTAAATTCATATTGGTAATTGTAACAATACTTACAAGAATTCCCCTTTATTCACTTGGTGTAATGATGATCCTGATTAGTTGAAATGTAAATGGTGTAATGGGGTTAACCGGGAAAAAGTGGGTATACTTGACACTATGACACTTCTTTACCAATTTTGTAATTTAGTTTGAATTTCAAATATTCCCTTATAACTTACAATTGGTGATGACACTAAAAATTTTTGGTGTCTCTGCAGATTATGCTACCATGTGTTTGTTTTATGGTTTAAAAGATGTATGGGTTGGACCTGTTTGCGCTTCCAATCCTTAAGGATGTGTGTGAATTGTTTTTTTTTACCCCAGAGCAAGAGATACCTTAATGAAATTCTTGACAAAAATTGATGATAAAGCTTATGTCTGTAAATGTCCAGGGTCTTAAATACCCTGCAAAACCCCTAGCAGGCCTTTGAACCATGGTTTAAAATCGAGTCAGATGTAGCTTACATCGATAAATGTTGATAAATTAACAATTGCTGACATCATGCAGGGCGATAATATAGTGTCTTTTCAATGCATCACAGATAATTTTCATATTCCACGCAGTGAAATTTTCACCTGTCTGCAGTTAAAAAGTTTTATTCATAAAAATGTTATTAAATCTACTGCCTCATATGCAAAAGAAATGGAACTTATTTTTGGTTACCGTTCTATCAATAAGGTTATATCTGTCGCTTCCGCTCTCTTAGATTGTTTTAAACTGCCTACCTTTAGATTGATTAGGACTTGGGAACATGAATTAGAACTTGAAATTTCAGTAGACGACTGGCATTCTTCTTTAATTCAATTAAACAAGCATGTACATTGTGTAAATGTGACTGAATGCCACTTCAAGGATCTCCATCGATGGTATTACAATCCGACCAGATTAGCTAAAATGTATGATTCCCATGATCCTACATGCTGGAGATGTGGCAGTTATCAGGGTACATATATTCATATTTGGTGGTCATGCCCCGTAGTTAGATCATTGTGGACATGGGCATTTAACATCTTTACCACTATGACAGATCATAAAATTAACAAAAATGTTGTTTCTGCTCTTCTACACCTAAATTGGAACCTTAACTCACATAGAGATATTTGTTTTGCCACACATTGCCTAGTCGCTGTTAAAATTATAATTTCGCATCAGTGGAAATCCTCTATTCCGTTTCAAAAACGGTTATTGATTAATCAAATTATGTTTCAAATCAATATGGAATATGAACTCATAAATAATTTGACAATTTCGTTAAAAAAAAAAAGTCTGGTATTCCGATTGGCTAGAAAGATACCAACATATTTTTTGCTAGTCCCAGCTTTAGACAATATCTCTGTTAATATTATTCAATAAATCTCTAGTTTTTAAAATACAAAACTGCTGCAGATGCCTATGAAAAAAATTTATTCAATTGTCATTCTTCTTTCTTCAAGTTTATTCACTTGCTCTGAACGGGGGTTGGTTTTCTCTTTTGTTTACTTTGTCTTTGAATGTTGTCTTTTATCTTTGTTATTGTTTGTTATTCTAGGCTTATGCCTCAAGTATATGCCATCTTGATGCAATATGTTATTATTAATTATGTGATTGTGCATATAACTTGAACTTGTGCATAGGCTATGGATTATTGTTATATAAAAAATTATGTTTCAATAAAAATCGATTTAAAAAAAGAAAGAAAGAGGGAAGTGCTCATGCCATTGTACAGAACACTGGAGTATTGTACACAGTACTGGAGACCGTATCTTCAGAAGGATATTGATACCTTAGAGAGGGTTCAGAGAAGGGCTACTAAACTGGTTCATGGATTGCGGGATAAAACTTACCAGGAAAGGTTAAAGGATCTTAACATGTATAGCTTGGAGGAAAGACGAGACAGGGGGGATATGATAGAAACATTTAAATACATAAAGGGAATCAACACAGTGAAGGAGGAGACTATATTTAAAAGAAGAAAAACTACCACAACAAGAGGACATAGTCTTAAATTAGAGGGGCAAAGGTTTAAAAATAATATCAGGAAGTATTACTTTACTGAGAGGGTAGTGGATGCATGGAGTAGCCTTCCAGCTGAAGTGGTAGAGGTTAACACAGTAAAGGAGTTTAAGCATGCGTGGGATAGGCATAAGGCTATCCTAACTATAAGATAAGGCCAGGGACTAATGAGAGTATTTAGAAAATTGGGCAGACTAGATGGGCCGAATGGTTCTTATCTGCCATCA
>OW240914.1:9130763-9205376 GCA_933207985.1 Pelobates cultripes | reverse complement strand
TCATGACACCAGGAAAAACATTTAATCATCCGAGATCTGGAAAAGTGTATAAAATTAAATACCATATTACATGTCAAACTACCCACGTAATATACAGAATGATATGCCCATGTGGGCTAATATACGTGGGTAAAACGTCTAATGATCTGAGGGAGAGAATGCGTGGACATCGTTCGACTATCCGCACAGCACTCAGCAGTGGAATAGCGACGACTCCCGTGTCACGACATTTCCTTGAGGCAAGTCACAATTTGACAGTTCTACGCTTTATTGGTATAGACCATGTTCCCATCTCCCCGAGAGGAGGGGATAGAGATTTGGCTTTACTTAAACGTGAAGCATATTGGATCCATACTTTAGGAGCATTATCACCCAATGGGTTAAATGAGAAAAATGCTCTATATTGTTTTTTGAATAGAAGATAATTAAGTAACATATGAAGTATTTGTGGGATATTATGACATTGTGTTCTTATTATGAGAATTTTTGTAACTAATGTTGCATTACTTAAATTTACATTGTTAAGAGATTTTGTGGCATAAATAGGATACACTGACTGTCTTTATATACATATTCTGCCAGTAGACATTAGGAAAGTGTAAGACTCAGTAATCAAGATTTGTTGTTTGTTAATAGGATTATAGGATAATAATATTGATTTTGTTTCTATTTACATATTTTGCTAATAGACATTTGGACATTGCAAGACAGAAAAATCAGGACTTGTTGCTATTTAACAGGACTATTGGATATGGTGAATATTTTTTAGGTTTACTTATTATTATTAATATCATTAGTTTTTATTTTGTAAATAGCCTTGTGTGTATTTAATTAGCACTGGGTCACTTTTTCAAACCTTAATTGAGTCAAGAATCACTTGGTTTATATTCTGTTTAGATACGTCAATTATGATGTCACCTGTTCTTGCTTTCAATCTTTCACCTTCCAATAGGAATTTTGTTGTTACATATATAATCACGGTTTATTCATTGCATGAATTGTCGTGAGAAAAGTCTATTGTGACTGAAACGTCGAAATTTTTGTATTCTGCACAATAAAGCAGTATTTATTTTGATATAAAATGAAGACTCCAGAGTGCTCTCTACTTGGATGCTATATATATATATATGTAACAAAATACAATTAGAATGACATTATATATATATATATATATATATATATATATATCTATATAAAATACAAATAACCGCAAATAAATATATATATTAGATAAATACATATAAATACATATAATTAAATAAAAGATTACATTAGTATACACATAGAATTTAAATACCTATAAATGCATATATATTAAAATTCAACGTGTATATTTAAGTAATCTTTTGACATAATTATGTGATGTAATTAATTAAAATTTGATTGACATGCCTGACAACACAGGGAGAAAGTGCAGAGAATTTAATTCGCAAGCACTATATTTGACCCTGTAACTCTCCAAGACACCATAAAACCTGTACATAGGGGTTACTGTTTTACTCAGGAGACTTCACTGAACTCAAATATTAGTGTTTAAATTTGTTAAATAGACAAATTTATTACATGTAAGACCAAAAACGTCGTGTATGTGCTAGAGTGCCCTTGTGGCCTACAATATGTGGGCAAAACATCTAGATGTGTGGCCACGAGAGTACTGGAGCACATATATAACATTAAAAGAGGATTTAAAACTCATAGCGTCTCTTTACATTTTTAGAACATCATAACCAAGATCCAAGTGGGATCAAGTTTTATCGGATTCAGACTGTAACTAAACATTGGAGAGGGGGTGATATTAATTCAAACCTGAGTAGATGTGAAATGGGTTGGATTTTTAATTTAGACACACTATCCCCCAAGGGTCTTAATCTGGAGTTTGAGATGAGTGTGCTAATTTAACATGTCTTATTTAGTTGTTTTATAAAACATCTTTTTATCAAACTATATTTATTATGAAAAAAAATATTTTCTTCTTTTTTGCAGAAAATTATGTATTTTACTAATGGTCTCTCCCTCCTTTTTTAGATCTTTTTCATTGATGTATTGGTATTTTTAGTATATGCTAATCAATATAAGAAATGATGATATATAGTTTTAAAGTATAAATAGATGTTTAGTTCTTTGTAATATAAGATGAAATATGCCAGGATGGTCCCATATATGTTATACCTAACAAGAGACTTCTCAATATGGCGATTGCTACTTTGGAAGTACATTACACATCACTTCTGGTTCCAGAAGAAAATGTCTGATGTCAGACGCAAATGGACGCAAAAGTGGGCGGGATAAGAAAAGCCGTCCGCCGGAAGAAGGAAGTTGATGAACTGAACGGAAACAGAAAATTAGGCGCCAAATTTGAAGATTGAACTGGTGTGTATATATATATATATATGTATATATATATATATATATATATATATATATATATATATATATATGTATATGTGTATATATATATATTTAAGGAAAGGTGACCAATGGATTATGCACTTTGAGAAAGACTTGAAAGAGTCGAAACGCATCAGTGCTGTGATTTTTGTTTTTTCACTTTTATGCACTTTATATCCCTGTCTTTATTTTATATGTTATTTTTTTCAAGTACATCAATTCTAAAAAAACAAAAAAATGAAAATGTAGGTACACTGGAAACAGAAATGGGTTTGTTAGCTAATGAAGACCAAGAAAAGGCCAAAATTTTAAATAACTATTTTTCTTCACTATATATTAATGAGGATCCTATGGCAAGAGATATGCAAATGTTGCAAAAAACTTGCAGATAACTTGTGATTGGATGACTCGAGACAAGGTACTACAGCAGTTAAAGAAAATTAATGTAAATAAAGCTCCGGGGCCTGACGGTATTCACCCACGAGTACTTAAGGAGCTAAGTGGGGAAATAAGTGAAGCTCTGTATTTAATTTTTCAAGATTCTTTTGTTTCAGGTATTGTACCAGAGGACTGGAGGAAGGCAGATGTTGTTGCTATATTTAAAAAGGGTTCTTAATCCTTGCCTGGAAATTATAGACCTGTGAGCTTAACATCTGTGACTGGGAAAATATTTGAAGGGCTATTAAGGGATAATATTCAGGAATTCATTGGGAAGAACTTTGTTATTAGCAATAATCAGCATGGTTTTGTGAAACATAGGTCATGTCAAACTTACCTAATTGTATTCTATGAAGAAGTAAGTAGAAGTAAAGATCAGGGTGTTGCAGTGGATGTGATCTACTTGGATTTTGCCAAGGCATTTGATACGATTCCTCACAATAGGTTAGTCTTCAAACTAAAAGAAATTGGTCTTGATGAATATTTGTGTTCTTGGGTGGAACATTGGCTTAAGGATAGAGTACAACGAGCTGTCATTAATGGTAAATTTTCAGGTTGGACAAAAGTGGTAAGTGGTGTCCCTCAGGGTTCTGTTTTGGGACCTCTTCTATTTAACATATTTATAAATGATCTTGAAATAGGCATTGTAAGCCATGTCTTAGTGTTTGCAGATTACACAAAACTTTGTAAAGTAATAAAATGTGAGCAGGATATTGCTTTGCTGCAAAGGGATTTGGATAGATTGGGGGACTGGGCACTAAAATGGCAGATTAAATTTAACGTAGAGAAATGCAAAGTTATGCACTTTGGAGTTAAGAATGCACAAGCAATTTACACCTTAAATGGTAGTGAAATAGGGATAACCACACACGAGAAGGATTTGGGAACTGGTATAGACAACAAATTAGGCAGCAATATGCAATGTCAATCTGCAGTTGCTAAGGCCAGTAAGGTTTTGTCATGTATAAAAAGGGGCATAAATTCTCAAGATGAAAATATAATTTTACCTCTTTTTAAATCGCTGGTAAGACCACACATTGAATATGCTGTGCAATTTTGGCACCTGTTCTAAAGAAAGATATCATGGCACTAGAAAAAGTGCAGAGACGAGCTACAAAATTGATGAAGGAATGGAACATTTTAGTTATGAAGAAAGGATAAAAATGTAAATCTCTTTAGTGTGGAAAAACGGCACCTGAGAGGGGATAGGATAACATTATGCAAATATATTAGGGACCAGTACAAACCTTTATCTGGAAATCTATTCATAAACATGGCTATACATAGGACAAGAGGTCACACATTTAGGCTGGAAGAAAGGAGATTTCATGTAAGGCAAAGACAAGGTTTTTTTTACAGTAAGAGCAATGAGGATATGGAATTCTCTGCCTAAAGAGGTGGTTTTGTCAGAGTCCATACAGATGTTTAAACTGCAATTGGATAAATACTTGCAAAAACATAAAATACAGGGATATCATTTCTAATTAGTGGGGTAATAGCTACTTGATCCAAGGAGGCATCTGATTACTATTTTGGGATTAAGAAGGAATTCTTTCGTAGTTTGTTGCAAAATTGGAAGCTCTTCAGACTAAGTTTTGTGCCTTGCTTTGGATCAACATCAAAAATATATGTGAGGAAGGCTGAACTTGATGGACGCAAGTCTATTTTCAGCTATGTAACTTTGTATCTATGTAACATAATTTCTGCATTTGAGATAATTTAATTATAAAGTAATTTCTTCACGCTGTTATTTTCGTAGACTCATTACACGTATACTTCATTAGATCTTTGCTACTGTCACATTTATTTTACAATAATTACATAGTGTATCCTGGGACTAAGAGCTCTGAAGATATTATATATAAAATCAAAGGTTAGCAGATAGAATACTTGAATAAAACAGTTTATAAGATAAACTTTGCCTGTACCAACGAATAAACAGGGCCAGACATCTGTAATGTTTATCATACCTGAAAGGATAAACCATAAAATAGTATAGGTCAACTAAAACAACACTAGTAATAGATCATTGATAAATAATGAATATGGGCAGCTTCACACAGTAGAAGAGCGACTAAGTTATGTGAAGTTAATAAACATACAGATAGCAAGCACTCCTAATAAGAAACAGAGTATCCATATGAAAGATATATAAGTGGTCATTTAATAGTATAACAATGGCTACAAGGAGCAGAGGTGAGGTAAAGGTTCTTCAAAAAAGGCAGCGGCAAGAAGAAAGGTCTTAAAAAAAGGCAGCGGCAAGCATACCTGAAAGGAGCCAGATTGTACCAAAAACCAACAGGCTCTACATCTTATTACCAAAGCATACTATTATATATTTGTCATGTATTGTATTGATATCTCCTGCCCCCAAAAATAATAGTGGAGCAAAACAAAACCTGGAATTTGAGCTATACGTCTGTTTAACCATAATTTACCTCTTTCATATTAAGTGCACAGGACTTTCATTTCACATCTATATATGAAACATAATTTAAAAGGAATAAAATTTAAAGAAATGTTATTTTCCAAGTTCTGAATTACATTTTAACTGTGAATGTCATTCTATTGTTAGCTTTTACTGCAATAAATTACACATATTTGTGTTCAGTGATGTCTCATGAGTATAACAATGTCCCCTATTTTCAGGTTTTATGCAGGTTTAGAAAAGTTACAGGGTCAAATAAATGGCTTGCCCATTTCAGTTTTTATACTTTGAAATTTGCCAGATTGGTTTGCTGGGCCTATTTTGCATTTGAGATCACAAGAATGAATAATTGCCCAGGAATGATAATTACCCCATCATAGCATATCATTTGCAAAAGAAGACTACACAGGAAATTCAAAAAGGGGTTTGCCCAGTTTTTTTTTAGTAGCCACTAACAAACCCAGGCCAATTTGGTGCTCATATTTGTTTTTTGCATTTTTCATACATAAAAAGTTAATTCACAGATGATATCAACAACATTCTCTGGACTTTCTGCCTGGGTTGTCAGGCAGATTTTTCAATATATAATTAATAAAAAAACATAATTATGTAAAAATAATACAGAAATATACATTTATATATGTAATTTATATCTAAGTGTATATTTATGTTAGGATACAATAGGTTAATAATACTTTGTCGATAATCCTTTGCAGGCATTAACAAACGCTGGGTTTCTTTCTTTGTGATGCTTTGCCAGGCCTTTTCTGCAGCTGTCTTAAAATTGTTTGTGGGTCTTTCTGCCTTAAAGTGACACAATAGTAACCAGAACAACTACAGCTTAAGTAGTTGTTCTGGTGTCTGCTGACAGTCCCAGTAAGCTTTTTAATGTAAACACTGCCTTTTCACTGCAGGCCATCCTGCAAACCAGCTGATCTGAGTCATGTGATCAGTTGTCATACAAATCACATGATTCAGACTGGCTACAGAAGGACTGCATGAGTTTCCAGGCATTTCCCCAATTGGTTCCTTCAAGAAGGGTAAGTATAAAGGCTGCAAGCAGGGCTTGATTGCTAGGACGTGCCATAATGCCTTAACAGCATTAAAGCTCTCTTTTTGAAAGACAGCAAAGTTTGCCCTAATGTCAGAAAGGAGTTAAATGATTTTTATAGTGTCAATCAATACATTTTAATCAATAAGCATTACAATTTTCAATTAAGTGGCAGCCATTTTTCATTTATAGCTCCCTTCAAAAATCATTTAAATGTGGGACTTATTATGAATGTCTTTTTTGCTCTTTCTTCAGATGATTCCAAGACAAAACCAGTCAGCTAATCCAGAGTTCTTCCTCCTTGGGTTCCAGCTTCAACGCACCTCTAGAATAATTTTCTTCGCTGGTGTCCTCACAGTGTTTATGATGACAATAACTGGAAATCTTCTAATGATAATGCTGGTTTCTAATACTCAATCTCTCAGATCTCCCATGTACTTCTTGCTCAGCCACTTGTCCTTTTGTGATATAATACTTAGTATGACTATTACCCCAAATTTATTATATGTCACCTTACAAGATGGTAGCCCCATGACAGTTAGTGGGTGTATTACTCAGCTATATTTCTTTAGCTTGTCTTCAACTACAGAATGTCTTCTTCTCACCATGATGTCCTATGATAGATATGTGGCTGTCTGTAAACCATTACATTATGTAACGATAATGAATTTCACATTTTGTCTTGGACTAGTTGTGTTGTCTTGGACACTGGGTTTAAGTCTCTCAATGATGGTTAATATTTGTTTGTGTCATTTACAATTTTGCATTTCAAATACTATTGACCATTTCTTCTGTGATTATGCTCCATTCTTTCAGCTTTCTTGTTCTGATACAACAATTGTACAAACTATGATATTTATAATATCTACTCCAGAAATTGTAATTGAAACTATGTTTATCATTTCTACTTATGTTTGTATCTTTCTCGCTATACATAGAATATCATCCACCACTGGGAGACAGAAAGCCTTCTCTACATGCAGTTCCCATCTCACTGTCGTGTGCACATATTACGGGACTCTAGCTGCTATCTATGTATTTCCATCAGGAGAACAGTCATTTAATATGAATAAGATTGTGTCCCTTATGTATACAGTTGTGACCCCTTTATTGAATCCTTTAATATACAGTCTGAGGAACCGAGAAATCAAAGCATCTTTAAAAAACTACTTGGGGAAAAAAAATGTAGAAGTTTAATATATTTTTCATTTTTTCTAAAGATCCAGGATTTTTAGTAGTCTGGCTCATGGTATTGGATAGTAGAGCAGATGTACAGCTTCATGGTCATCCTTTCCCTGCAGTTAAGCCTCCAAGAAACGATAATACCAGATGCCCCAGACGTGGCCTATATTTATCAAAGGAATCCACCATCATCACTTGTGCAACACCAAGATTACACATATATCATGAGTGTAACAAGAAACCACAGAGCAACAATGAAATAATCAATGACAGGCTTCTTCCTTGACCAAAGTCTTGTGATTGTGTGTGTGTGTTGGGGGGGTGGGGTGGCAAAGGTGATTTGTTAGATTGGCCGAGTGTGATATTGGTGAGGTTTGACAGAGTGCAATGTGTGTGAAATTCCTCTGTGGAGAGTATGGGAGAGGATGTATTGAAGACCCCCACTAATTATTTCATAAAACAAAAAGTAGTTTGTATCCCTTTTTGCAGGGATTGGCGTACGATCTATTACTTTCTAGTGACTGAGCTTGCTGCAGCATACCAGAGTAAATAAATAGTCAGTGATTTGGAGGAGATCAGAACACATCTTCAATTTACTCTGACGAAGTCTGACCCAGAACGAAACGCGCTGGGTGGAGAAACTCATCCAGCACTTTGGCTAGTATTGTACTAGTTTTTGTCTTCTTATTTTTTTCTGTTTATTTGTATTTTGAGTTTTTATTTGGCTACTTCATATACTGGTCCCAACACTGAGGGATATCCTTCAAGCTTGCGGTCTGGATAAGAACAACATTGTGATATGCTGGATTTAAACATACATCTTGTGAGTGCAATTTAAATAAATTTACAACATATTATTTTATTGGTTCACTATGTCTGTGTCTCTCTCTTAAATCCCTCTTAAGGACAAGAGAGAAGAGGATCCTTGCATCTACAAATTATTTATATGCCTACGGTCTATGACCATTCTGTGAGGGCATTTTAGTTCAGCACCTTTTTTTGGTGTCTTAATATTCTACACCATTATTTGTCATTTTTATTCACATTTTTTGATTTTATTTTCTGTATGTTTACCTAAAGAAGACCCAAGGGAGCTTCTTACAATCTATTATTTCATTAGGGTAAATCATATGTTATATACTTGTTTACCCACTTTGGTGATCACGTGTGTTGTATAGATATATATAAATATAAATAAACCTACGACACCATGTCGTATCCTGGGCGTACCCATTCTCAAGATGTACCACCAGAAATGTAAGTCTGCCACCCCAGTGAGGGAACATCACTGAGACAAGTCAAGGGCTATATCTCCCTCAGCTAGGCACACAGGCTCTTTTAAAAATAAAAACAATAAAAGGCTGCGCACTTTAGATAGAGTCCAATAAAAGGAAAAAGAGAGAAAAGTCCAACTGGTATATTCCTACAGGTGTCCTTGGTTGGTGGGTCTTCTATTTATGTGGTGGTTTCACTCGTTTATGAAAAATAAAAAGAGGAAAAAAGGACATCCAATGGTATAGTATGTAAAATTCAGATATAGACGTAAAATTAATAGTATAAAACTCACATTTACCAGAGCTAATGTCCAGCTCTGGAGTAAAGCATGTACAGCGGTTTTAATCCCCGCTTATGGGATATAGGCAGGTTCTTCTCCGTGGATGGTATCCAATTCTCGGGATAAAATAAACAGCCAATAGTGCTCACTGTATGGCAAATAATAATAAAATAATAAAAGAAATGTACTCACAAAGAAAGAGCAGACCCACTGCTCTTTGATGATAGCTTGGGTGGATTGATCCCCACCTACGGATTTCTTTGGGTACAGGAAACTTCCAGGAATTTTTAGGTTTCTTTTAAAACCATAAAAATATTTCAAATAACAATAAAAAAGGCCAGGGTAAAAATGAATGATATGTGTCTATAAAAAAGATAATTGGCACAAACAAATGACCAAAAATACTTTAATATATATAAAAACACAATTTAAATATCCGTAACGCGTTTGGTCACAAAGGGACTTTATCAAATGGAATAACATGATTTACCTGGCACATAGATGTTATATAAGAGCATAATTGATTGAATTTTGGCGCCAAAACTTAGTTTGACCAATCAGAATTAAAAACACTTGTACAACTTTAAAATACATAATAACTTATTCAGCACATAGTTTTTAGTAATACAACTTCATTAAAATATATATACATTTAAAACGAAGGTAAGGAAGTATAATTTAGGGTAGTTTAAAAAAAATCACGTGACCGGCGGCACTTCCGCATATCGGAAGTTCCGCCGCTAAGCAGCATGGGAAATGTAGTTTTTTAGCGGCGGCCGT
Source organism: Pelobates cultripes (assembly GCA_933207985.1). NCBI lineage: Eukaryota > Metazoa > Chordata > Amphibia > Anura > Pelobatidae > Pelobates > Pelobates cultripes. Next base: position 9,195,554 of record OW240914.1, on the reverse strand, counting down.
TTTAAAAGTCCTAAAAACGGACTTAGTTGGGTTCCTAAATTAGAATAGTGTGGCAGCAATGGATAAAGTTGAAAAACGAAGGGGCTGTATAAAACAAAAAGGCATTTTGAAAAGGTCACGTGGTTTTCGGCAATAATAGCCGAAAAACCTTACGGGAAATGTAGTTTATAGTAAAAGCAAAAAAAAAAAAAAACAAATTAGGATAATAACATAAGGAAAGAGCATGACACTTATAATACTTATTGCAGAGGAGTTGATTAATAAAAATTAAAAGTTAAAAGACATAAATTTAAACAAATCCACCTTCTGTTGGAAAAAAAGGGAAAGGTATCCAAATTAAAGAGCCAGATTAAATAAAGGGTGATAATAAAAGGATGTTATAAATAAATTGTATAAAAAACATAATTTAAAGGAACAAACATAGGAATTCATAAAAAATTATATAAATCAAAATCTGCATTAAGGCCATGGGGTATAAGAGTCTGGAGTTTATACACCCATTCCATCTCTGTTTTTCCAAGTAACTTTTTTATATCACCTCCTCGCCAGGAGGTAGAGCATTTTTTTTATACCAATGCACTTTAGTAAACGAGGGTCCTTATTGTGCATAATAAAATGTTTGGATACTGTATGATTTAGGTATCCATTTTTAATATTTCTGCAATGTTCGCTCAGTCTTATCTTTAGGCACCTTGTGGTCATCCCCACATATTGGAGGCCACACGGGCACTCGAGCAGATAAATAACATTTTTTGTATGGCAGCTTATAAAATCATAAATATCATACACTTTTTTTGTTTGATTTGACATAATTTTTATAATTTTTGATGAAATGACATGATCCACAGTTTTACATACAATGCATTGTTTCCATCTAAAAAAACCTTTTGTCTTAGGAAAAAATGATACACTTTTTGAAGGAGATTTTTTTGTAAAATTTGTAGTTAGAATCGATTTAAAATTAGGTGCTCCTCTAAAAACAATGTTCGGATGAGTAGGTATAATGGAATTGAGTATCTCATCATGTTTAAGTATGTGCCAATGTTTTCTTATTATTTTTTTGACATCGTTGCTTTTATTATTAAAATTAAAAATAACTGGAAGTGGTATAGTTTCATTGTTTTCTTTGTTTTTGTATATCAAAAGATCTTTTCTTTCTTTTTGTTTGACTGTGTTAATATTCAGATCTGGTTCTGAGTAATTTTTTTCAATAAATTTATTTTTTAAAAACTCTGCTTGTTCATAAAAAATCTGTGAGTTCTGAGCAATTTCTGCGAAGGCGTAAGAACTGACTTTTTGGGGCACTTTCTAGCCACGGCTTATAATGACAGCTAGACCTGTCTATGGCCGTGTTAACACATACTTTTTTAAAATAAGTTTTTGTTTGAAGTTGTCCATTGTTGATAAAAATATTTAGGTCTAAAAAGTTAATAGATTGTTTACTGAATTCGTGTGTGAGGATGATGCCCCTATTATTAGTATTTAAATAATTGATAAAATCAATAAGATGTTTTTCAGGTCCATCCCAAATAAAAAAAAGGTCATCTATATATCTGAAATAGGAGACTAGGTTTGCCCGCCAAGTATGATTGCCCCATATGGCTTCATTCTCCCAATCAGCCATAAACAAATTGGCGTAACTAGGGGCAAACCTAGTCCCCATAGCTGTACCTCTTTTTTGTAAATAAAAGGAGTCTAAAAACCAGAAATAATTGTTATTTAAAATAATATTGATACCTTCTATTATAAAATCTATTTGAGTGTTAGGAATCCTAGCTTCTTGAGTTAAAATTTATTTTATAGCTTGACAACCAATATCGTGAGGGATAATGGTGTAAAGGGACTGGACATCACATGTGACTAGTATAAAATTATTTTTCCAGGTAAAATCATTTAAAAATTTTAAGAGTGACATGGAGTCTTTTAAATAGGATTTCATAAGTTTAACCGAAGGTTGGAGAAGGGTATCTATATATTGGGAAAGGTTAGTTAAAAGTGAACCTATGCCCGAAACGATAGGTCTTCCTGGAGGGTGTTGTTCATTTTTATGGATTTTGGGAAGAAAATAAATAACCGGGGTAATTGGATGTTTCTTGTTTAAAAAATTGTATTCATGTTTGTTTAGAATTTTTTGATCTAGACCCTTATTTAAAAAATTTGATAAAATAGTTTGGATATTTTTAATCGGATCATTTAAAAGTTGTTCGTATACATTGCCATCTTTTAATTGTCTATGGGCTTCATCTACATACATTTTACTGGATTGAATGACTACTCCTCCCCCCTTGTCAGCTGGTTTAATGACAATATCGCAATCTTTTTGAAGTTCTTTGATTGCTTGTCTTTCACTATTCGTGAGGTTGTTGGGGTCATATTTTTTGTATTTGATTTTTTCTAAATCTTTAAGAACAAGTTTCTCAAATAAAATCAAAGGAGCTGATTTAAAATGGGATGGGTAAAATTTAGATTTTTCTCTCAAATGTGTATTTAAAAAAGGACTATTTGCTGTCTCTGAGGGAAGGGCTAAAATAGAAGGGGCAGGTTCTTCGTCATTTTTACTTATAAAAAATCTTTTCAGTGTAGCTTTTCTAACAAATTTATTTACATCAAGAAAAGCTTGAAATGAATTAAAAGAGGAAGTGGGAGCGAATTTAAGACCCTTACTTAAAACAGATAATTGTGCAGCTGATAAAACTTTTTGGAAAAGGTTAAAAATGCCATTGCAGGAATTAGTGGAAGGTGTTATTATCTTTCCAATCTTTCTCTTTTGTTCTCTTCTTCCACTTCGTCTTCCTCTAGGTTTAAAGTTCTTTTTTGAGAACGTGATGGGTATGGTGTCTGGGCTAGTGCAGGTTGGTGAGTGCGTATCTCTAAAAAATGGTCCTCATTATCAAAGTCAGAGTCGACTGATAATAATTGATATCTATTAGTATGATTTGGGATTGTGGGTGATTTTGAGTAATTGGAATACTCATTATGATCATTAGTATACCTGGATCTTTGTGGTTTTGGTGAAAAATTAAATCCAGAGGAATTGTGATATCTCTGTGATTGAGGTATGGGATTGTAATTATCGTGAGGGAATTTCCTTTGTTTATACGAGGGTAGTTGGTATGTATTCCTCTTATTTTGGTATGGTGATTTAGAAGGAACGTGATTTTGGTGAGAAGACGTATATTGGGGTCTTATTGTGGATGGGGATTGGTGATGGGGTCTGCGTGTAACATAATTGCGATATTTGGAAGATGGTTGGTATGGTACATTGTTGTGAGAGTGAGAGTTGTTATACATGTAATTTTGATAATTAGGTCTTGAGGGGTAGTTTTCTGAAGTGTACTTCTTTTTAAGATGGTAAGTTCTTACTTGTTTACTAGAATAGTCTGTCTTATCTCTAATGTATTTTTTAATTTTCAAATGTTTTTGGTCCACTTCAACTTTTTCAATTTTATTCTGGATTAGTACAGAGTTTTGTCTGTAGGCCTTAGTTTCAGTGAATGGTAAAAGTTTGTCTCTCAGGTCATTTATTTCAATGTCTAGAATAGACAGTTTTTTACTCTTTTTTATTATTAATGTTTCCATTAGGCCAAATGTACATAATTCTAGTTTGTTGTTCCATTCTTCCATGAACTCAAGATCATCTTGGTCAGAAGTGGGCAGTTTTAAGAGTCTCAATCCACAGGGAGTAATTTGTTCATCTATATATTTTTTAAAAGTAGCAATTTCCCATTTAAGCTTGATTTCTGTGGATAAGGCTCTCTAATTTCATAAATAAATCTTGTTGGTTAGAATAATGGGGAGTTATTTGTATAGAGTTAATTGCTTCTGTATTGAATACATTATTGACATCAATTGTATATTTGTTCCTGAATTCAAAGATAGACATATTGTGAGAGTTAAAAAGCAGCTATCCCAAAGGGAATTCGAATATTTTATTTGCAACACAGGCTCTTTTGTCAATGTCCTTAACCAGGCAGGTATGGTAATACAAGTTCCATTTTCTAACAAAAGAAAAAGCAAGTATTGTACATATAACTGCTTATTATGTTGCATTTATTAGCATACCAACATCATGTACCTTGTTTCCAGTTAGTCAACAGAGTAATCATAATACCAATCCTCTATACTTTGTGTGGTGTATAAATGTAGTGTATTACCAAATTAATATATTACAAAAGGTTTGTCTACATTAAAAGGTATTTATTAGAAGGAAACAACACAATACATTTATCACAAACACACAGCCCAGCCCCACAGAGCAACAGCCCCTTTAACCTCCCTCTCTCTCTCTCTCCCTCTCTTCATATAGATACATATACATAGAAAAAAATGAAAATGACCACACACCAATGACTTGGTATAGGTAATAATGAAATATAACTTTTAATTTATGACATTAAAAAAATATAATATTTTTTAATGTCATAAATTAAAAGTTATATTTCATTATTACCTAAACTCCTTGGAGTGCGGTCATTTTCATTTTTTTCTGTATTTCGTGCCTGACCAGCACCAGGCACTGATATTCTAATCCAAACAAAGAAAGCTAGACAAAGACCTCTTGTTAGGTTGAAACGTTGCTGTCCTTTCTGTTTCAATAAACCTGCCTGCGGCTTTAACATTCTGAGTGCCTGGAGATATTTCTTCTATTTTGATTTCTGGTTTATTGATCTTGGGATGTCTCTGTAATCAGATTTCTGTACCCCAGACCGTGGCTAGTTTATAGATTCTGTGTACTTCTAATATCCTTGACATTGGCTCATTTCATGACTTTGCTATTTTGTATGATTTACATGTGAAGCCCAGTCGGAAATCAGATTCTACTAAATGATTGTTAAATCATCTCAAATCATTGTATTGTATAAACACAAACAATACTACAAACAGTTCACAAACACACACCACCAAATACACAAAATACCAAAGATAACTTTCAACAAACACACAAATAGAATAATCAACCCCCATACATATGCTTAACATCAAAAAATGTCCCACACACAAGTACACAGACAACACACACACATATATAACTCAGCAGGCAGCCCACATACATAAACATAATAACACAGACAGTCTGACATATATACATACCACAAACATCCCAAACACATGGATGCAACCCCGAAAACACCTTCACAGACATACTACCATCATATACTCTCATATAACACCATAGACATCTCACACACATACACAATGCACACATTCATTCTAATAACACGTACATAATTCTCCATGCATAAATGTTGCCTTAGAAAAATGGGACAGACACCCTAAGGGACTTCACAGCTTTTATATGGCACAATCTGATATAGAGTATGTATAAATTTAAAAATGCTTTAAGTAAGGGAGTCCCACGATGTTGTAGGTAGGTTTCCTAGATAGAAATTGCATAGTTGGCGTTGACAGGTCAGTTTTGTGTATCTTGTGATGCAATACAGATACAATAATACAGATAATTGCAAAAAGAGGATCAGATTGCAGAGAGGAAAGAAGGAGGAAACAGAGAGAATGTCCTCGCAGTAAGTGTGCACAGAAAGTGCTGTCAGGCCCCTGTTTATAAGAAATAAAAAGTATATCCTCCCAACATTTCAAATGGACATAGAAAGAAACTTTAATTTTAAAGGTGTGAGCTAGTGTGTGGCTGGGGCGGGGGTCTTCTGGGTGTGAGTGAGGGTGTTGCCAGGGACAGGCCTGTGCTCTAGCTTATCTGCTAATAGGGGATGGTATGGAGAGCTTTGTAAGTAAGTACGATAGTTTTAGACCAAATCCTTACAGAAAGTCAGTGTAGAGACTGACAGAGTGGTGAGGCCCCTCCAAAAACCAGTGGCGAGGTTATTTTCACCACAAAGGCATTCCACATAGAGGGAGTAGGTCTGGATTATTCCTGCAGGCAAGATTATTCCTGTAGGAACAGGTCAGTGACAAGGCAACAGTGAAGCAAAGAAGCTGTGCTGAAGCTTATGTCACGATTCCGGAAGCTAACACGCTAACAGGTCACAGAGAGGAAGGGTGCTATACCGGTCCTTAGAGTGGCTGGGCTAAGCACACTAAGAATGGTCAGGAGACAAGCCAAGTAAAGGGAGCCAGAAAACGGGAGAATGAGAAACAAGCCGAGATCAAAGGAGTGGAGAAGACAGGATAATCGGAATAACGAGCCAAATAATCGGAAACCAGAGAGCAACACGAGAGAGCAGCACTACAGGTATCACAGGACCACAACAGGGCACTGAGGGACAGGAAAGGTAAGTATAAAAACCCTTGATTTAATTCTGATTGGATAACTTCCAATCAGAATTAACAATAACACATGGGGGATATCTATACCTCCGGCTGTGATTGTGGTACTGTTTCTTTAACGCCGGGTCACTCACGTGACCCCGGCGTTTGCATAATTCAGTTAACTCCCAGCGTGCAGCGTTATACATGCTGCCGCTGGGGGGCGTGGAGGACGCAAGCGGCGAGCGGCAGAGAGGAGACGCCGCTCGCTGACAGGTAAGAGGAGGGGAGACCGCGGGCGGCGATGGACTGAGGGTGAGTGCTGCAAGTGGCGTGCAGCCTCCCCTCCTAGCAGATCCCTGACATAACCACCCCTCGAGGCCTGCCCAATGGTCGGGAAGCTGAAGGCTTCAATGGAAACCGCGCATGAAAGGAGCGGATCAAAGAGGGCGCATTCAAGTCAGAGGCAGAATCCCAGGACTGCTCCTCAGGGTCGTAACCCTTCCAATCAACCAGATACTGCAACCGACCCCGAGAAAAACGAGAATCAAGCAGAGCACCCACTTCGTACGCGTCACTAGAGACAGCACCTGAGAGAACCAGAGAATCAATTACAGAGCAGGGGCTTCAAAAGGGAGGTGTGAAAAGTGTTAGGTATACGCATGAAAGGAGGCAAGGCCAGGGAGTAGGACACAGGATTGACCCTACGCAATACCTTATAGGGGCCAAGGAACCTGTGTGCGAATTTCATCGAGGGGACCCTTGTTCTTAGAGGACAACCAAACCCTATCACCCAGGACATAAGAGGGAGCAGCACCCCTACGATGATCAGCAAATCTCTTCTGAGTAGCAGTCGCACGAGAAAGAGTAGCATGGACCTGATCCCACGTCTTCCGTAAGGAGGTGAGGTGCTCGTCCAAAGCGGGTATTCCCTTGTCGGAGAACACGCCGGGAAGGACAGAGGGTTGGAACCCATAAGCAACCATAAAAGGACTTAAGCCAGTGGACGAATGAGTCACAGTGTTCCTGGCGAATTCAGCCCAGGGAAGGAGGTGAGACCAGTTGTCCTGGTGTGCATTCGTGAAGCAACGTAAATATAACTCCACAAATTGATTCGCCTGTTCGGCCGATCCATTAGATTGTGGATGATAGGAGGAAGTAAACTACAAGGAAATCCCCATCTCAGCACAAAAGCCCCTCCAAAACCGAGAGACAAATTGAGGACCCCTGTCGGATACGATATCCTGTGGTATACCATGCAAGCGGAAAACCTCTTTGGCAAATACCTGAGCCAACTGAACCGCAGAAGGTAGTTTTTTAAGTGGAATAAAGTGTGCCATTTTAGAGAACCTATCAGTCACAGTCAAAATTACTGTCATTCCATCAGATGAAGGAAGATCCACAATAAAGTCCATGGATAAGTGGGTCCATGGTTTCTTGGGTACGGATAGAGGCATTAGGAGTCCCGGGGGTTTGACATTAGGGGACTTACACTGTGCACAAACACGACAAGCCTGCACATAATCCACTACGTCTTGCTTAAGTGAAGGCCACCAAAACTGTTGAAGGAGACCCTTGTATGTTTTGGTAACCCCTGGGTGACCAGCCGTTTTGGCGGTGTGGAATAAAGCTAACAATTTCTTTCTATCTTTTTCTTTCACATATAATCTACCAACAGGTGTCTCAGAGGGTGCTTGGGTTTGGTATGCCTTGATACCATCAAGGAAAAGAGATGAAAAAACCAAACGGGTAGCAGCTATTATCTTAGATGTGGGTACAATGGGTTCTGGAGTGGGGGCAATAGACTCCAAAGGTTCGTATTGTCAGGAGATAGCATCAGCCTTGATATTACGGTACCCAGGTCTATATGTGATAATGAACTGAAAGTGTGAAAGAAATAAGGACCATCTGGCTTGACAAGAGGACAACCTTTTAGCATCAGCTATATATGAGAGATGTGAAATCGGTGTAGCGCTATATACATACATATAGTAGGGTTGAGCCTAATAGAATAGTCAGGCTTCTAAATGAGGGCAATTCCAATATCTTATGTAGTCCACCTAAAATAAGCAAAGAGAACTCTAATAGTGTAACACTGTAAATAAAAATGATAGTGAGAGTCAAATATAATAACAAACTCACATTCTTCTAAGCTTAATGCCAAGCTCAGAAATAAGTGCGTGTAGGTCCGTACAGGCGACCTTCCCCTTCTTCTTATCAGGTGTTTATCTCAGATCGTCTCTAGGACTCAAGTGAAACAGATATATAGTGTAGAATGTCTGTATACAATATTACTACTTAAAGTATATAGTATACTCACAAAAATGGAGCCTCTATATCGGCTCTGTCTCTGCGCGTTGAATAAAATGTAGAACTTTTCAAAGCAGGAACCAGAAAAAGCCCATATAATAATTAAAAAGTATATTAATAATTTATTACATTACAAGGGTATAGAAAAACCCTCTATAGTAAATTAAAACGCCAAAATACAAAGCGCAGAAAAATGTAAAATAAAAAAATAAATAACAAATGGGCATAACAATATCGTACACTTCTTTCCAGAACGCGTTTCACCGTAACTCCGACGGCTTCCTCAGCTGGATTCAATAGGTCTTCCTAAAGTGCAATGGTCCTGCTTATATAGTTTCCTTCTTCTGTTCTGCCATTTAAAAAAAGGCGCGCTTGTTCGGTACACGCCCGATCAGTATATGCGTTCCACGCCTCTGTTTACATCCGGATCACTTCCTCATTTGACATCATCCCTCTCAGTCATGTGATCGGGTATCATACACGGATACCGTTTTACATATCAAGGTCAATGATAGGAAAGGAAATAGTAGAGGGGAATAATAAGCTTATGTAGTTACACAAAAACAATAGTCGGATAAATAAATATATCTTATATCCAATGAAAATGTATCTTATAAAAGTATGTGAACAGAAAGTCTGCCACGAATTCTCCTATTACTACTCAAATATTGTCCTAAGGGAGCTGTTACAACGTTAATTGCATTCTCTCTATATGTACTCACATTATATATCTGTAGTTAAACAGTAGCAAAAAACTTGTTACATAAAATAACACAGCTAAATTAACATTGTATCGTAATAGTTTCTCGTTATGAATCACTGTCACTTTTCACTGAGTTAAACCCGGGAATTCTACAGTTGTAGGAGACTTGTTAAATATACTAACATAAATGAGTTAACATTGTGTCATTATTTTCTCATTATAGCTCACTGTCACTTATTACTAAGTTAAACTCACGGCATAAAATAACACAAACGAGTCATACAATATTTCATAATTATGTATAGTAAATCGCAGTCACATATAACAAAGCACTAGATCTTATAAAATATACAGAGACTATCTACAAACGCTAGAGAAATATATCATGGAAACGGAATAACAATTAAAAATAATTTAAAATAAAATGCGGACAGATGGATTATATATAAAAGCTCACTCAAATTATCTCTTAATCGTATCAAAAATCTATAAAAAATCTATGGTAAAGTTGAATATCCCTAAATTATCCTTCTAAACATGAAGATTATTGCACATAGGCTTATATAATGTAGAAGACATCATTTATAAAAAGTCGTATATATAAAATAACCATAAGTAAAAACCATAATAATAAGATATTTGAACTGTAAAAAATATTGAAGATTGGGACAAGCTCAGCTATCCTTCCAAAAAATGGCAAATTTCAAAATCCGCGTTAAGGCCATTAGGGATAAGGGTATTAAATTCAAAAATTATACGCATTTCTTCCCTGCTGAGTTTCTGATTAAAGTTACCTCCTCTACAATCTTTTGAAACTTTTTTAATACCTAAAAGTAATGTACCTAAGGGGGACTGATTATGGAATTTTTTATAGTGCGCTGGTACACTATGATTGTCAGCACCTCTCATGATATTTCTGCTGTGCTCCTCTATCCGAATATGTAGGGCTCTGGTTGTTTTCCCCACATAATTCAGACCGCAGGGACACTGCAGGACATAAATAACATTTTTTGTGTGGCACGTTATCATTTCTTTTATTTTAAAATCCTCCTTACTTTTAAAATGAATTAAAGTTCTTTTCTTATTCCCTGTCCTCTTACAGGCTAGACAATAGCCACAACCATAAAATCCTTTCCCTTCATTCAAGAACGTATCGTTCATTTTCCGATCTCTAATAAAACTAGAGGTTAGAGTGCTACGAAGGTTCCCCACCCCTCTATGTATGAAACGTGGTTTTTCTGTTAAAATCGTAGCTAAATCAGGATCTTGGCGTAAAATAGGCCAGAATTTATGCACTATACTTCTAATTTTGCCATTTTCTAAACTATAATTACAGATAAAGGGTACATCTTTCACATCCTGTTTCATCTTTTCTCTATATGTTAAGAGACCTTCCCTTTCTGTACCTCTCACTTTCAACCTAGCTTCTTCTAATTTATTTTCCTCATATCCTTTATCTAAAAAAGCCTTCTTAATTCTAATCGATTGATTTTCATAACTACCTACATCTGTGCAGTTACGCCTAATACGTAGAAATTGGCCCCTCGGTGCATTCTCCAAACAGGGCGTGAAATGACAACTTTCTTTGTTAATGAAACTATTAACATCCACTGATTTAAAATAATTTTTTGTTTTAATTACTCCATCCTCTATAAAAATAGTAAGATCTAAAAATGCTATTTCTAAATTGCTCCATGTGCTGGTCAATTTAATCCCCCAAGTATTAGAATTTAAGAAGGTAAAAAATTCTTGTAGCGACTCCTCATTACCCTTCCAGATAAAAAGGATGTCGTCAATATAACGTCCATAGGAAACCAAGCTCACACCCCAGCCATGCCCATCATACACGAACATACGTTCCCAATATGCCATAAATATATTTGCATAGCTGGGGGCGAACTTGGTCCCCATGGCAGTACCATTGGTCTGGAGGTAAAAATCATCCCCAAACCAAAAGAAATTGTTTTCTAAAATTAGTTTAATGCCTTCCAACACATACTCTATTTGAGTGTCTCTCATATCCGTACAATTCCTCAAAAACCAATCTACGCATCCATATGTGTGTGGTATATTACTATATAATGCTGTCACATCACATGTGACCAATAGCCAGTCTCTTTCCCAAGCGTTTGTTTTTAATAAATTCAAAACTGCTGTTGTATCTTTTATATAGGATCTAGTTTTTAAAACTACAGGTTGCAATTGTACATCTATATAATGGGATAGTCTACTAGAAATTGAGTCAATCCCTGCTACTATGGGTCTCCCTGGTGGGTTTTCCACATTCTTATGGATCTTCGGAAGGAAATAGAAGACAGGCGTTTTAGGATATGGAATATTTATATAATCGAATTCTTTCTTATTTAAAATTTCTAATTCCAGGCCTTTTGTCAAAAAGGTCCTGAATTTTTGTTCTATAGTATTACTGGGGTTGACAGGTAATTTTTTATAAGTGTTGACATCCATCAGAATACGTAATGCCTGTTCTATATAAAAATCTTTGGACATCACTACTATTCCTCCCCCCTTGTCCGCTGGTTTAATTACGATGTTATCATTATTTTTCAATTCTCTCAAAACTTTTCTTTCTTTTATCGACAAATTGTTATTGAATTTGTCTTTTATCTTTATCTTTCTAAACTCATTGAGGACCATCGTTTCAAATGTAATAATACTCTCTGAAATCATTTGTTTCGGAAAAAAATTCGATTTCTTTCTCAAGTCTGTATGTTTAAATCCATCATCCCAATCTTGTTGTCTCTCTAAAGGATTTTTTAGAAAAAAAATTTTTAGACATAAATTTCTTTTGAACTTGTTCAAGTCCACATAGAAATCAAAATGGTTCTGATGTTTACTTGGGGCAAATTTTAACCCTTTACTCAAGGTGTTAACCTCATCGTTTGTTAACTCTATGTTACCTATACTGTAAATACCCAAGCTTTTCATAGTTTCTGGGTTCACAGGTAATGTCTTGATAGTCTCTATTTCCTTTCTCTCCTGTCTCTTTTTGATAGCTTTACCTCCTCTCCTTCCTCTAGTACTGAATCTCTTCGTCTTTTTGAATATGTAGTTTGGTCTACCTCCTGTTCTCTCTTGTGTCTCTCTATTTGTCGGCTCCTCCAAAAATCCTGTTCCGGTTCTTGTCCTTCCAGGACCTGATACCGGTTCCGATTTCTTGGGGATTCCTGTCTCAATAGGGGTTGTCTGTCTCTTACTTCTCTATATTCTCTCCGTTCATTGTTATGTATATTATCCTGATTGGGGGGTCTATGATCCTCTCTCTTTCTTCTATATTCATGTGTGTCCTTATATTTTTCCACATTTCTCCTATATGTTCCATTCTCCCCCCATTTATTCTGATGGTATTCATATTTTGGTTTTTCTCTATAGGGCATTGCTCGAGATCTATATCCATTTTTTCTTTCATTTTCTTCTTGACCATTCGCATAGTGTGTCGTCCTATAATTCTCTCTATAAACCGCTTTTTCCCTATATCTATTAGGTAATACCATATTTCTTTGTTTATTCTCATATTTATCAGGGATATAATAGGAATTCATATTATCCCTCTCAGTTTTAGCGATCTCTCGATCTCTCTGTTGTCCTTGATATTTAGAGAAAGACCTCACTTGCTGATTTTGATAGTCCCGTACATCTCTTTGGTATTTGCTTTTTTTAGTTTCTACTACCCCTCTCTCTATGCTGTCTAAATTGATTTTAATTTCTTCTGTTAGACTGTCAAATTCCTCCTGATTTAGTGCGTTTAAAATTTCATCTTGACATTTGGTGATCTCTATATCTAGTTCTTTCAAATTTTCCCTTCTTCTTCTGATAATCAATTGCATAGAAGTGAAGGAGAAACCTTCTAACATGGTGTTCCAGTCTTCCATGAAGCCTGCAACGTCATTGTCAAAGGTGGGCATTTTGAAATATCTTAACCCTCTCGGTGTAATCTTTTCCTCTATATATTTTTCTAACGTAGCAACCTCCCATTTTATTCTCAGTTCCTTCTGTAGGAGTCTCTCTAATTTAATGCTCGTTTTATCGGGTGCGACTCCTCTTTGATTTTCTAATCTATTGCTCCAATTAGCAAATTCCCTCGCCATGTCCTTCTGCATATTATTTCTTTTGTCAAATAAAGCCATATTGTAAGCTGCCAAGTGTAAATAAAGAAAGAAAATCACAAATAAAAATACAAGTAATACACTGGCGCTATAATTAAATTAAACACTCTTTAGTCTAACAAAAAATGTTATATTTAGACCAAGCTGCTGTAACACCTAGATGTAATCTTTCTTATTTACATCAATATAGGAAAAAGGTAAAAACAATGTGAAATTGGTGTAGCGCTATATACATACATATAGTAGGGTTGAGCCTAATAGAATAGTCAGGCTTCCAAATGAGGGCAATTCCAATATCTTATATAGTCCACCTAAAATAAGCAAAGAGAACTCTAATAGTGTAACACTGTTAATAAAAATGATAGTGAGAGTCAAATATAATAACAAACTCACATTCTTCTGAGCTTAATGCCAAGCTCAGAAATAAGTGCGTGTAGGTCCGTACAGGCGACCTTCCCCTTCTTCTTATCAGGTTGTAACAGCTCCCTTAGGACAATATTTGAGTAGTAATAGGAGAATTCGTGGCAGACTTTCTGTTCACATACTTTTATAAGATACATTTTCATTGGATATAAGATATATTTATTTATCCGACTATTGTTTTTGTGTAACTACATAAGCTTATTATTCCCCTCTACTATTTCCTTTCCTATCATTGACCTTGATATGTAAAACGGTATCCGTGTATGATACCCGATCACATGACTGAGAGGGATGATGTCATATGAGGAAGTGATCCGGATGTAAACAGAGGCGTGGAACGCATATACTGATCGGGCGTGTACCGAACAAGCGCGCCTTTTTCAAATGACAGAACAGAAGAAGGAAACTATATAAGCAGAACCATTGCACTTTAGGAAGACCTATTGAATCCAGCTGAGGAAGCCGTCGGAGTTACGGTGAAACACGTTCTGGAAAGAAGTGTACGATATTGTTATGCCCATTTGTTATTTATTTTTTTATTTTACATTTTTCTGCGCTTTGTATTTTGGCGTTTTAATTTACTATAGAGGGTTTTTCTATACCCTTGTAATGTAATAAATTATTAATATACTTTTTAATTATTATATGGGCTTTTTCTGGTTCCTGCTTTGAAAAGTTCTACATTTTATTCAACGCGCAGAGACAGAGCCGATATAGAGGCTCCATTTTTGTGAGTATACTATATACTTTAAGTAGTAATATTGTATACAGACATTCTACACTATATATCTGTTTCACTTGAGTCCTAGAGACGATCTGAGATAAACACCTGATAAGAAGAAGGGGAAGGTCGCCTGTACGGACCTACACGCACTTATTTCTGAGCTTGGCATTAAGCTCAGAAGAATGTGAGTTTGTTATTATATTTGACTCTCACTATCATTTTTATTTACAGTGTTACACTATTAGAGTTCTCTTTGCTTATTTTAGGTGGACTATATAAGATATTGGAATTGCCCTCATTTGGAAGCCTGACTATTCTATTAGGCTCAACCCTACTATATGTATGTATATAGCGCTACACCAATTTCACATTGTTTTTACCTTTTTCCTATATTGATGTAAATAAGAAAGATTACATCTAGGTGTTACAGCAGCTTGGTCTAAATATAACATTTTTTGTTAGACTAAAGAGTGTTTAATTTAATTATAGCGCCAGTGTATTACTTGTATTTTTATATATGAGAGATTCTTATGATTAGTTATAACCAGGATTTTGTGTCTAGATCCTTCTAATAAGTACCTCCACTCTTTAAAAGCCATCACAATAGCTAATAGTTCCCTGTTCCCGACGTCGTAATTCTTTTCCGAATCAGACAGTTTTTTAGAAAAGTAACAACAGGGATGGAGGGGTTCGTTATAGGATAGTCTTTGTGATAATACAGCTCCTATACCTGATTCTGAAGCGTCTACTTCCATTATAAAGGGAAGGGAAGGATCAGGATGGTGTAGCACAGGGGCAGTGGCAAATGCCTTTTTGAGAGCTTCGAAGGCTTTAATGGCTTCAGGAGTCCAAACCCTGGGGTGCAACCCCTTTTTAGTTAGTTTCGTGATAGGAGAAATGACTGATGAAAAGTTTTTAATAAACCTGCGATAATAATTGGCAAAGCCTATAAATCACTGCATTGCCTTAAGGCCTTGAGGAAGAGGCCAAGACAATATGGCTTCTAATTTAGAAGGATCCATGCTGAACCCCTGTTCAGAAATGATGTACCCTAGGAATTGTACTGATTTCTGGTCAAATAAACATTTCTCCAATTTACAATAAAGACCGTTCTGTAGCAATCTCTTAAGTACCTTCCTCACATGGGCATGATGTGACTCCAAATCGGGAGAATATACAAGTATATCATCGAGATAAACCACGGCACAGACATGTAGTAAATCTCTAAGGACATCATTTATGAGGTCCTGAAAGACAGCAGGAGCATTACACAGTCCAAAAGGCATGACTAGATACTCGTAATGCCCACTGCGTGTATTGAACGCTGTCTTCCATTCATCATTTTCTTTTATACGAACCAAGTTGTAAGCCCCCCTGAGGTCTAGTTTAGTAAAATATCTAGAACCTTTAACACGGTCAAACAACTCAGTAATGAGAGGGATAGGATAAGCGTTTTTAACTGTTATATTATTCAGGCCCCTATAGTCTATACATGGCCTCAAATCGCCCTCTTTCTTGGCAACAAAAAAGAAACCAGCACCAGCCGGAGAGGAGGACCTTCTGATAAAACCTTTACGTAAGGATTCCTGTATGTACTCCTCCATGACCTGGTTTATTTTCTCAGAAAGCGGGTAGACCTTACCCCTAAGAGGCATCGTTCCAGGTAACAGGTTTATGGCACAATCATAATCCCGGTGTGGGGGTAGTTTATCAGCTTCCCTCTTTTCAAAGACCAATGCGAGGTCTGCATACACAGGAGGGACAGAAACAGAAAGTGGTTTAGCTGTAGGCACATTAAGTAAACAAATGGGACGTAAACAGGCCATACAGTCTTGTTGACAAGATACCCCCAGGAGAGTATATCTAGACAACCCCAATCAAGTACCGGGTTATGGTTAACTAACCAGGGGAAGCCCAGAACGATGGAAGCTGTAGGGGAGTCAATTATTTGGAAGGTTATCCTTTCTTTGTGTAAGGCACCCACGATCATAACCATTTCTTGGGTTTCATGGGCCAAGGGTTTCATGGGTCACCAGAGGTTTATCAAGTGGTCAGATTCAAGGCTGCGGTTTTAGCAAAGTTTTCATCCATAAAGTTGTCTGCAGCACCTGAATCAATCAAGGCTTTAGTTGTTATCGTGGTTTGATTGACCAAAAGAGTAACTGTAATAAATGGTCTGGAGAGGGACACATGAGGGGAAAAAACCATAACACCCGAGGCCGACCCCTCTCTAGGCCTTAGGTGCTGGAGTTTCCCTGCAAACTAGGACAGTTTCTTCGGAGATGCCCCCTCTTACCACAATAAAGGCACAAACCCTCCTTTCTGCGGTACGTTCTTTCAGCTTCAGATAAGCCTACAGCACCTAATTGCATGGGTTTGGGAGGTGGTTGATTAGGGGGAGGTAATGCTAGTAATGCAGTACTGGGTAAAGCAGGTAACCCCTGTGTATTCATCCTTCTTTGACTACGCCTCTCTCTAATACGGTTGTCAATAAGAATGATATAATCTATTACATCATCCAGAAGAACAGGCAATTCCCTGGATGCTATTTCGTCTAATATGTAAGCGGCCAAACCCTCCTGAAAAGCTATTACGAGAGCGTCGTTATTCCAAACCACTTCAGCTGCCAGAGTGCGGAATTCAATGGTATAATCCGCTACAGATCTATTACCCTGTCCGACCCTAAGCAGAGCTTTGCCAGCAGAAGCAACCCGGCCGGGTTGATCAAATGTACGTTTAAAAGCTGTTAAAAAGTCTGCAAAGGACATTGGGGACGTATTCTCCCACATGGGATTAGCCCATGCTAGAGCTTTCCCGGATAAATGGTTGATCAAAAAAGCAATTTTGGTTCTGTCAGTGGGGTAGGAACGAGGATTCATCACCAAATGAATATCAATTTGGTTGAGGAAACCACGGCATAATGCTGGATCACCGCTATAGCGCTGAGGTGGCGTCATGAGAACCACAGAATGGGTTCTGGCACAGCAGCAACAGCTTTTTGAACGGCAGGTTGCAAGTGGGCAGTACGAGCCAGTATGGTTTGTAAAGCCTGAGCAAACAGATCCATACGGTGGTCTAAACCATCCATTCTAGCCTCCTAATTTACTAACAGCTGTGGAATGTCAGCAGGTTCCATGGTGGCCCTGTTGTAATGTCACGATTCCGGAACCTAACACTCTAACAGGTCACAGAGAGGAAGGGTGCTATACCGGTCCTTAGAGTGGCTGGGCTAAGCACACTAAGAATGGTCAGGAGACAAGCCAAGTAAAGGGAGTCAGAAAACGGGAGAACGAGAAACAAGCCGAGGTCAATGGAGTGGAGAAGACAGGATAATCGAGCCAAATAATCGGAAACCAGAGAGCAACACGAGAGAACAGCACTACAGGTATCACAAGACCACAACAGGGCACTGAGGGACAGGAAAGGTAAGTATAAATACCCTTGGTTTAATTCTGATTGGATAACATCCAATCAGAATTAACAATCACACATGGGGGATATCTATACCTCCGACTGTGATTGTGGTACTGTTTCTTTAACGCCGGGTCACTCACGTGACCCCGGCGTTTGCATAATTCAGTGACCTCCCAGCGTGCAGCGTTATTCATGCTGCCGCTGGGGGGCGTGGAGGACGCAAGCGGCGAGCGGCAGAGAGGAGACGCCGCTTGCCGACAGGTAAGAGGAGGGGAGACTGAGTGCTGCAAGTGGCGTGCAGCCTCCCCTCCTAGCCGCCCGCGGATCCCTGACAGCTTATCTGCTAATAAGGGATGTAAGCAGGTGCACAGTTATGGAGATCTTTGTAAGTAAGCACGATATCTTTGAGCCCAATCCTGACCCTAACTTCGCATCCAACTATCGTGCTATCTCACTACTGACTTTTGCATTCAAGATCCTTGAAAGAATTGTGTATGCGAGATTGACAGACTTCTTCGAGTCCAACTCTCTGCTAGACTCACTTCAGTCTGGTTGCCGCGCTAAGCACTCTGTGGAAACGGCACTGACCAAAGTATCCAATGATCTACTCGCTGACAAAAATCTCATGGTCACTACTCTATCCTAATTCTCCTTGACCTGCCTGTGGCTTTTGACACTGTTGATCATCGCAATATCGGTCTACAAGATATTGCTCTCTTCTGGTGCTCCTCCTACCTCTCCCAGTGCTCTTTCAGTGTTTCTTTCTCTGGCTCTGCTTCTTCTCCCCAACTCCTCTCTGTTAGTGTCCCCCAAGGTTCAGTCCTTGACCGACTACTGTTCTCCATCTATACTGCCTCCCTTGGTAAACTCATTAGCTCCTTTTGCTTCCAATATCATTTCTATGCAGATGACACGCAAACCTACCTGTCCTTTCCTGATCTCTCCCTGTCCCTCTTGACTAGTGTCTCTGACTGCCTCTCTGCAATTTCTAACTGGAAGTTTGCCCACTTCCTTAAATTAAACTTGACCAAAACTGAAATTCTTATCTTTCCTCCCCCAGGTGTTGTTACTCCTGTGTCTTTCTCCCTCCAATTCAACGGTGCTACCATCAGCTACACCACACAGGCTCGCTTCCTAGGTGTTCTCTTTGACTCCGACCTCTCCTTCTTCAAGCCTCATGTTCATCTATCGCCAGATCCTGTTATTTCCATCTCAAAAACATTGCACGCATCCGCCTCTACTTAACGCCAGATGCGACTAGTTTGTTGGTCTATTCCACCGTCCTTTCTTGCATTGACTACTGTAATCCGCTTCTCAGTGGTGTTACATGCTCCCAACTTGCGCTGTTACAGTCCATAATGAATGCAGTGGCGAGGTTCATTTTCCTGTCCACCCGCACCTCCCATGCATCACCCTTCTGTCAGTCTCTACATTGGCTTCCTATAAAATATAGAGCTCAATTTAAAATTCTGGTTCTTGCTTTCAAATCTCTACATAATGCTGCTCCCACCTATCTATCCTCCCTTATACACAAGTATGTTCTGTCTAGGCCCTTACAATCTGCTGAAGACTTACGTCTATCTTCTGTCCGTACTCCCACCTCTGATGCTCGCCTTCAAGATTTCTTGAGGGCTGCACCACTCCTGTGGAACTCGCTTCCCTCCTCCGTTAGATGCTCACCCAGTCTCCACTCCTTCAAAAAAATCATTAAAAACCCACTTCTTCATAAAAGCGTATCAATTAAACTGTTAAAAGCTCCTGACTGATTCCTCTTCTGCAACTGTCACTAGTCTAATACTATCCTTACCTTTTGGTGTCATTTTACCCCTCTGTTCCTGTGTGTCCAACTTGTCTGGTTACAACTAGAGATGTCGCAAACCGTCTGCGAACTTCTCGTGAACGGTTTGCCGCGATCCGCCACGAGCTGTTCGCGGCGAACTCTGGTCAGCTGACACGTCCCGGCCAATCTCCAGCAGACCCTCCCTCCCAGACCCTCCTACTTCCTGGACAGCATCCATCTGGCTGCTGGAGATTGGCCGTCACGTGTCAGCTGACCGGAGTTCGCCGCGAACAGCTCGTGGCGAACCGTGGCGAACCGTTTGCGAGAAGTTCGTGGACGGTTCGCGACATCTCTAGTTACAACTACATGTCTGTTCGTCCACCCATTGTTAAGTTCTGTGGAATTTGATGGTGCTATATAAATATCATAATAATAATAAATGACACAGGAAGTCAGGGTAAAGACTAACAGAGGGGTGAGGTGTGAGAATTTCTGAATGTAAGGTAGGTGAATCTGGCAGAGGTGTTATTATGGACTGTAGAGGATCACTTTGGCCACAGGCTGAGAAGCAGAATCAAATCTAAGAGAACAAGTGTCTTAGATGCATCCTGAGTGACAAAGGGGCAAATCAGAGAAATGTTTTTAAGGTGAAAGCTACAAGATGTGGTGATAGATTTTATGTAAAGGGTAAATGAATAATCAAAGGCAAAGACCAAGACCAAGCAGCGTGCCTGTGAGGTCGAGGTTATGATTGCTTAATTGACCCATAGGTAAACATGCACAGATGATGATTATTATTATGTTATTATTTAAATAGAGCCAACAAATTCTGCAGCGCTTTCCAGTGGGTGGATGAGCAAACATGTTGTTGTAACCAGATGTAGGCTTAGGGGGGGAAAAGGGAGTTCAGTCTTGGAGACAAGCGGAGACTGTCCTCACCGTGAGTGGGCACAGAACATGTTGCCTAGCTCCTCTTTATATGATACGTTGAGTGGGCACGTAAAGTACTGCCGGGCCCCTGGTATATAAAACCCAGTATGCTGCAATCTGTTTGAGCTCTTTGTTACATGTTCGTTTTGTCTGTTTTATTGTTACTTTGACCTACTGATAGAGTGTGTCAGAATAAAACAAACTTTGTTAACTCTTTGTCTGGCTTTGTGACTCTCAATCCAGGTTGATAAGTTAGCAATATCAGCCTTAGCAAAATGGTGGCTAGTGGTTGAATCAGAAGGCTCAATATGTTGATTGAGATACATTTTAGTGGTTTTGGTGCTTAGACTAACTCTGCAAGTAAAAAACAGTAAGCAGTGAAGCCAAATGTACTTATTTTCTCCTCTGAGATAAGCATGCATCCCTTCTCTAACTATTACAAGCCAGGGGAATCCAGCCATTGCAACTCACTTGTGAATTCTAACAAGTGTCCCAAAGTGCGTTGAGTCATACATTATAATATCAGCCAAGAACTCAGAATACGTATCTACAGTTTGAAGTCACACAAGATAATGTATTAAAGATTCTGCAAGAAAATATAAGCTGAATATTGTGAAGGTACGTTGTGGGTATTTCTTACAGCTGAATGAAATAAAGTACTTAAAATGACGACAATGTTCAAGTAGAGATTTCATATTGGAATAAAGAAATTTAAAATAACGGTAAATGCAGAAAACCTTGTGCTCTATATTTTGCAATACTTTACTCTGCTTACTGAATGGCAGTTCCTCCCGTGCAGTGGCGTACTAAGGGGAGAGCGGGGGGGGCGGTCCGCCCCGGGTGCCAGCCGGGAGGGGGGTGCCAGACCAGCCCCCCGCCCCCCCCATGCTGCAGCCGCCCGAGCGCTCTGTGAAGAGCCTCAGGCGGCTGCAGCTTTGCCCGGGCGGTGCTTCCATGAGGGCGGACCGCACCGCCCGGGCGCAGCCTGAGGAGAGGCTGACAGGAGGGAGCGCTCCTGTCAGCTCCCTCACTGCAGCATGGTCCGACGGGTACAGAGAGCAGCTGTCTCTTGTACCCGGCCGGACTAACAGGAAGTGCACACTGAGTGGGCACTTCCTGTTAGTCCGGCCGGGTACAGGAAACAAAAGCTCCCTGTACCCGCGGACTATACAGGGCTCGGCCACGCTACAGGGAGGTGGGGAGGGGTGAGAGAGGGTGAGAAAGAGAAATAAGCAAGTGAGAAAAGAAACAGCAAGTGAGAGGTGAGAAAGAAACAAGGGGTGAGGAGAGGGGTGAGAAAAGAAACAAGGGGGGTGAGAGGGGTGAGAAAGCAAAATAAAATAAGCAAGTGAGAAAAGAAAATAAGGGGCGGGAGAAAGAGAAACCGCTGGGGTGAGGAAAGACAAACATAAAGTGAGAAAGAAATAAGCAAGTGGAGAGGGGTGAGAAAACAAAATAAGGGTGAGAGGGTGCGGAGAAAAAGAAATAAGTGGGTGAGAGAGGGGCGAGAAAAAGAAAATAACAAGGGGGGTGAGAGAGGGGGTGAAAAGAAACAGCAAGTGGAGAGAGGGTGAGAAAAGAAATAAGGGGGAGTGAGAAAAGAAATAAGTGGGGTGGGAGGAAGAGAAATAAGGGGTGAGAAAGAGAAATAAGGGGTGAGAGAGAAATAAGGGGTGAGAGAGAAATAAGGGGTGGGTGAGAAAGAGAAAAGGGGGTGAGAGAGAAAATAGGAGGGGGGTGAGAAAGAGAAATAAGGGGGGGTGAGAAAGAAAGGAGGGGGGGTGAGAGAAAATAGGAGGGGGGTGAGAAAGAGAAATAAGGGGGGGTGAGAGAAATAAGGCGGGATGAGAAAGAGAAATAAGGGGGGGTGAGAGAAATAAGGGGGTGGGTGAGAAAGAGAAAAGGGGGGGTGGGTGAGAAAGAGAAATTGGGAGGAGGAGAAGGAAATTGGAGCGGGAGGAGAGATTGACATTCATCACATACACACAATGCACCCCTTGCACACAGAAAACACACAGACACACATACACAAGCAATGCAACCATTACACACAATGCATCCCTTACACACACAGAAACACACAATGCATTCATTACACACACTCAATGCACCCCTTACACACATTCAATGCATCCCATACATACACAGAAACACACCTTGCAGTCCTTACACATACAAACACAATTTCACACAATGCATTCCTTACACACATATCAGGACATCCCCTACACACTCCACCCCCTGTGAACAAACTCATTGGTGGAACATGAAGGTGGACCCTGGGACCCAGACCTTGAGCTGTGTAAAGGACCCCCAAAAAATGGAGCTGCTTCCAGTTCTCCCAGAACATTGATTTTTGTGACCACAGTTACAAACCGCCTCCAGAGAGCCTGTTCTGCACCAGACCAGTGGAGCCAGACTGCAGCTAGAGCCCATCATCATCCTCATCTGGTTGTAAGTAGGCAATCTAGTATATTATTCGTGGCACTAAGCTCTAATTTACCTCACATTAAAGAAACACTATAGTCCCCAGAACCACTTCAGCTTAATGTAGTGGTTCTGGTGTCTATAGCCTGTCCCTGCAGGCCTTTTAATGTAAACACGGCGGCACTGCAGCACTGGCGTTAGTTAACATGGCAAATCATATGGCTGGGGCATTGTGATGTCACATGGGGGGCGGCAAACTTTACTTTTGCCTAGGGCGGCAAAAATCCTTGTACCGGCCCTGGCTGGAGGGGGCTGTGTGAGCTGTGGCCGCACAGTGTCCCATGGTAGTTAGGGTGCCAGTACAGCTCACTCAAGCAAACAGCTGATAAACTGGCCGCACGGAGGAAATGTGTATGTGTGACTGTCTGTCTGTAACTGAGTGTGTGACTGTCTGTCTGTAACTGAGTGTGTGACTGTCTGCCTGTAAATGTATGTGTAGGGCTGCAGGGATTTTGTAGAAGGGGGTGGGGGTTTTGTATTGGGACAGGAGTCTTTATAAGGGGGGATAAGCAGGGAATTTGTGGAAGGGGGTTGCGGGGGTTTTGTAGATGGGGCAGTACAGGATTTGTAGAAGGGGCAGGACAGAGGTTTTGTAGGAGGGGCAGGGCAGGACAAGGGTTTTGTAGGAGGGGCTGACAGCGGTTTTGCAAAGTTTACAAATTGTAAAAATAAAGAAAGAAAACCTTTAACATTTTTTACAGGTTTTTTTTTTTTGGGTGGGGGGGGGTGCCAAGCACAGGATCCGCCCCGGGTGCCAAATGCTCTAGGTACGCCCCTGCTCCCGTGAAGTTTATGGCAGATTAGTATTCAGTTAGCAGAGAACCCAGCCCCATGTCTGTGTTTAATAAATAGACCTCAGCATTTAACATTTCATCTGAAAGTTAGACAATGAGATAAAATATTACATGCATTCATAGAAAGTGAATTTCTTTAAACTTCACAAATTCTAAAATAAGGAAAGTTAAGAATTAAGAAATAAAATATTATTGCTCAATGTTTAATTGACTTTTTTTTAAAGTTTAGAACATTTTATTTTTATTAACTTGTAAAAAAGCAGACATATTTTTTTCTCTTTCTTGCTGTCCTGACACAGAATGAAAAGCTACAGCAGCCGAGTATAGGTAACAAAACTGAATAGAATAGAATAGAATAGAATAATCTAGGATTTGAGAGAGTGCCTGTAATTGTAATTGTCTTGTTAAAAGAACATTTTGAGGATAGAAATATAATTAGCTACACTATGTGAAACTGGGATACTGAATACATTATATCAGATTAAATGGAAGAAACCATGCAAAAAGTGTGCAGACAATACAGCCCTCTATATTTTACACTCAATACACAATCTGGACTTTAGAACAACTAATCAAGAAGCAAGATATAAAATATATAAAACTTAACGTCAGAACTAAGTGGAAGTAAAAGAGGAAGCCATGGCCCTGCATATAAATGTGTTTTAAATGATATCACGACAAGTTGAGTACATTATCTCCCACGCATTGTTTGGTGGGGAATACTTCACAATGAGAAGGGGTTTATTTTGGAAGTTTTCTGGCTGTTCATAATAGGAAATACAATTCGTATGGAGAGGTACATACGCAGTATTTTTATTTTGATAGAAAGCATTAAAGGGAAACTCTGTCACTTGTCTGGAATTAACGACACTCAATAAAACCTTGAAAATCACCTGTAACTTGTGCTAATCTTTATCATGAGACGCTCTGTTTTCTTTTATATTTTTACTAAAGATTTAGCAAATTACATCGTAATCCAGTTGAGACAAGATAAATCCAGAGTAAACATTGCAAATAAAGAGAATAAATGGAAACATTGTTTAATCTACATATATACACTGATTAGCCACAATAATAAAACCGCCTGCCTAATATGGTCTAAATCCCCCCTTGTGCTCCCAAACTTGCTCTGATACAATGAGGCATGGGCTTCACAAGACCTCTGAACATGTCCTACGGTATCTGGCACCAAGACATTAGCAGCAGATCAAGTCCTGCAAGAGCTCACATGCCCCTATTGAACAGTGTCCTCCTTTTCTCTCTCAGATACCTTTCTGTACGTATGGTGTTTCAGCAGAATGGCTCACAATCTCAGAACAATGGCGATTGTTAAATATTTGGTGGAATGTGATCTTTTAACCCATCACTTTCCTTTATTAATTTACACAAAGGAGTATACCATAGATATCTCTGACATAGAATGTTGGATCTTTTTTGTGGGATAAAAATATCATGCCTCTTTTACTCAGAGAAATGTCTTCTGCACATTCCTGATTTGATGCTGCATGTTTTTACTCTATCTAATTTTAAATCCAGCTCTGTTAGATTACTGTAATTATCTACTCGGTCTTTCATCCTTCCAAGGTCTATAAAATGATCATTATTTGGAAACAAGCAAAAAGGTAATGTACCTTTCCTGGTTTATAATTGATATTATTATAAATTTTTCATTGATATTATTATAAATCAATTTCACTGCATTTGCTGTTTCAGTTTCTCCGAAGCACTTTTCCAGAGGAAATCCTTTGGATGAACAATGGACTTGATGGAGCGGTGGGAGTACGGACAGAAGATAGACGTAAGTCTTCAGCAGATCGTAAGCGCCTATGCAGAACATACTTGTGTATAAGGTAGGATAGATAGGTGGGAGCAGCATTATGTAGAGATTTGAAAGCAAGAACCAGAATTTTAAATTGAGCTCTATATTTTATAGGAAGCCAATGTAAGGTCTGACAGAAGGGTGAGGCATGGGAGGTGCGTGCGGACAGGAAGATAAGCCTCGCTGCCGCATTCATTATGTACTGTAAAGGCACTAGTTGGGAGCACGTAAGACCACTGAGAAGCAGATTACAGTAGTCAAGGCAAGAAAGGACAGTGAAATGGACCAACACCTTAGTCGCATCTGGTGTTAAGTAGGGGCGCATGCGCGCAATGTTTTTGAGATGAAAATAACAGGATTTGGCGATAGATTGAACATGAGGCTTGAAGGAGATGTCGGAGTCAAAGAGAACACCTAGGCTGCGAGCCTGCATGGTGTAGCTGATGGTAGCACCGTGGACTTGGAGGGAGACAGACACTGTAGTAACTAATGGAAGGGGGTGTGCGTGTTTCCATTTAGCTGGGATAAGATTTGCTGTCATTAGTAGCTGCCATTAGTAGGTGTGTGATAAGTGATAGGGTTTGTTTCTTCATACCTGGGGGGTGGCAGGAGAAACAGTAGATATTCCAGGGAGGGCGGTACTGTGTCACCTGTGGTGATTTTAATAAGCTTGAGTATTCGCTTCCAAAAGGATTGTATGAGGGGGCATTCCCACCATATATGTGTAGGGTGGGCATTTGGTTGCTGACATCTCCAGCAGGAGTGTTGTGTGGTAGTATACAGTTTGTGTAATTTAGCGGGTGTGTAGTACCACCTGGATAGTCTTTTGTAGTTCCCTTCTTGTGTAGCCGTGGATGTGGAGGTTTTGTGAACTGTCAAGAATATTTGTCTCCCCTGGGATGGGGAGAGTTCAACTTGCATTTTGTTGCACCATTTCCCTACGTATGGAGGTAGGTTTGATGCTCTAACCTTAAGCAGTAATTTGTACATCGTTGAGAACACTTTACGTTTGAGCAGAGGTTCAGTGCAAAGGATTTCGAAACCTGTGAGTTCTCTCACCCATTTTGGTAGGAGCTCCATGGTCTGGATAAAGTGAGTCAGTTGTGTGTAGTGCATCTGCTGTATCCCTGATGGGTGTTGGGTAGCAACTAGTATTGGTAGAGGTTTTATTGACGTGTCCTGCGCCACTTCCCTGAGCTGGATCTGGGACCTCGTTTGGTTTGAGTCTAATAGTCTGCCTGTCAACCCTGGTTCAAAGAGGTGGTTTTGTGTGATTGGGTATAGTGGAGAGGGAAATTGGGATAAGGCTTTGTTGTTATGCAGTGTCTGCCATACTTTAAGTGTTGCCTCTATCGTAGGATGGGGTTTGTGTCGTAGTGATAGGAGGGCCGCTTTGTGCCAGGGAACTGTCTGTATAGGGGCACTGGCTAGATTTATGGCTTTGTGATACATGGTGAGGTCCAGGAGGCCTACTCCTGCCTCTTTGCAAGGTGTCGTCAGGAGAGAGTATGCCAGTCTGGGCTGTGTGTGGGACCAAATTAATGTTGTGATGGCCTTGCGTACTGTGTCAAAAAACGTCTTTGGGATAACAATGAGTAGGGTTTGGAGTGGGTAAAGGAGACGCGGGAGCACATTCATTTTAATTATGTTCACTCTACAAAACCAGCTAAGCCCTGGTCTCTGCCAATTAATTTAGTCTATGGAGATAGCTTTTAGGATCGGGGGAAAGTTTAATTTGTATAGGCGCTCTAGTCTATGGGGTAGATGCACCCCTAGATATTTGATGGAGTTACCGGACCAGCTGAATGCAAAGGAGCCTCTGAGTTGTCCCTCCAGTTCTGGTGTGGTATGCAGTGGAAGGATCTGACATTTAGTGAGATTGGCCTTGAAGTTGGAAACCTTTAACTGTAATTCTCCATTTCTTTGAGAATTTGGTGGAGGGAGTTTAGCGGGTCCACCACCGTAAATAGGAGGTTATCCGCGAACACCAAGATCTTATATCCTGCTTTATTGATAACAAAGCCCTTTATCAGCCGGTTATCTCCGATCCCCTGTAAGAATGGCTCTGGTATAAGGATGAAAATTAGGGGTGAGAGAGGGCATCCCTGTCTTGTACCATTATGAATCGGAACTGGTTCAGATAGTTGGACGTTAATTCTCAGTTTCGCTGTGTTGGGGACGAGTATATTGCTCCCAGTCACTCTATCCATCTTTTCCCAAAGCCTAAGCCTTTCATCGTGGCCATCATGAGGGCCCAGTCAACCCTATTGAACGCCTTCTCGGCATCAATTTCTAAAAGAATACTGGAGGAGGATTTACCCGTGGTTGTCGCACAGTGCATTAGGTTGATGATTTTGCTGGTGTTATTTTTTGCTTCCCTTCCTGGGACAAACCCGGCCTGATCATCTTGTATAAGTCCCAAGAGGAGGGGTTTCAGTCTTGTGGACAATATTTTTGTCAAATAATTACGTTGGCTGTGGTTGTCCAGGTCATCCACAAATATTTGTACCCAGCTAAAGTGCTTGCTTGGGATTCTATCGTGGAGGAGAGGTTGGAGATTTGGGCCTGTATGACATCTCTCTCATCTTCCAGGTCAGTGACTCGCTGATTTACTTGTTGTACCTCAGCCTCAATAGTTTCTACTTTAGTTTGGAATGTTGCCTCCAGCTTACCTAACATGTTGGCAAGGTCAGCCTTTGATGGGAGGCGTTTCAGTATGTCCCTTATGTCAGCTTCTCGTCCTGTGTCTTGGGATCTGCAGAATAGATCAGAAGGTGCTTGGCTGGTCAGCGCTATGTCTGTTTCTGAGTCTGCCGCTGCCATCTTGTTTTCCCCGGCTCTGGCTTCGCGGTCTGAAGATTCCCAGAAAAAGCGGAGTAAAGATCCCGATTTTGGTATCAGGGTTTTCCCCATTTTCTCTTGGGTACCTCATTGTCTTTTGGGTTTCCCAGTAGTGTTATTTAGTCTCCAATTAGTGTGGATTCACTTTCAGTCTGTGGGGAGCAAACTTGAGTGCACGTTCAGTCTGTGGGGAGTGCACGTTCATTCAGCTCTGCCGTTGGCCAAGCCCCCCATTAATTAAAACTTTTTTCCATCTTTTTTATAGATATTTTTCATCCTTGCTGATTTCATTTATAACTTGTCCCCTTTTTAATTTATATTTTCTACTTGCTGTTTTTATTTATTTAAATTGTTTGTAACTTTTTCCCCTTTTCTTATATATATTTTTATTTCTTTGCTGGGTTTATTTAAACTTTGTCCTCCTTTTTTTTCTATTTTTCTCCTTGCTGGTTTTATTTTAAACTTTTCCCCTCTTTTTTTCCACTCTCTTGCTGTTTATATTCCCCTCCTTGTGGCTGCTGCTGAACTAATTTTCACTCACACTTTGCAGAGCCACGTATAGTAGGCTCTGACTTTTCTGGTTCTTAAAGAAATCCCTTATTGTTTCCACTCCCCCACTCCTCCGGATAGCTCCACTTGTGCCAGGATACAACAGATACAAATAACTCCATATAAAATAAAGACAGGGATATAATGTGCATAAAAGTGAAAAAACAAAAATAACAGCACTGACGCATTTTTACTCTTTCAAGTCTTTCTCAAAGTGCATAATCCATTGGTCACCTTTCCTTATATATCCAATCTTTAAATTTGGCGCCTAATTCTCCGATTCCGTTCAGTTCATCAACTTCCTTCTTCCGCCGGACGGCTTTTCTTATCCCTGCCCACTTTTGTGTCCATTTGCGTCTGACATCAGACGTTTCTTCCGGAACCAGAAGTGATGTGTAATGTACTTCCGAAGTAGCAATTGCTATATTGAGAAGTCTCTGGTTAGGTATAACATATATGGGACCATCCTGGCATATTTCATCTTATATTACAAATAATTAAACATATATTTGTAATTTAAAACTATATATCATCATTTCTTATATTGATTAGCATATATTAAAAATACCAATACATCAAGGAAAAAGAGCTAAAAAGGGGGGTGGGGGGGAGGGAGAGACCATTAGAAAATACATCATTTTCTGCAAAAAAGAAGAAAATAATTCTTTTCATAATAAATATAGTTTGATAAAAAGTTTTTTATAAAACAACTAAATAAGACATGTTAAATTAGCACACTCATCTCAAACTCCATATTAAGACCCTTGGGGGATAGTGTGTCTAAATTAAAAATCCAACCCATTTCACATCTCCTCAGGTTTGAATTAATATCACCCCCTCTCCAATGTTTAGTTACAGTCTGAATCCGATAAAACTTGATCCCACTTGGATCTTGGTTATGATGTTCTAAAAAATGTAAAGAGACGCTATGAGTTTTAAATCCTCTTTTAATGTTATATATGTGCTCCAGTACTCTCGTGGCAACACATCTAGATGTTTTGCCCACATATTGTAGGCCACAAGGGCACTCTAGCACATAAACAACGTTTTTGGTCTTACATGTAATAAATTTGTCTATTTTATATTCTTTCAAATTGGCAATGAGGACATAATCCCATTAATATTTAACATTAATAAGAATCATTCCAAGTTGAGAAGTGTTTTTAATAAAAATTGACATTTACTGAAACAAGACGAAGATATTGCACCTTATGTAGGGGATAAACCTAAAATTATATATAGGGGAGCCCAGAACCTCAAACAAATTTTAACATCTAGTTTCATTGAAAAAACAGACAAGAACTTTTTAAATAGCCATAAAAGTGTATTAAAAGGCTTTAATTACTGTGGAAATTGCATGTGATGTAGAACATCAAAAATAAAGGAGAAAAAGATCTTGTCTTTTCATTCTAATGCCAATTTGAAAGAATATAAAATAGACAAATTTATTACATGTAAGTAGAAGTAAAGATCAGGGTGTTGCAGTGGATGTGATCTACTTGGATTTTGCCAAGGCATTTGATACGATTCCTCACAATAGGTTAGTCTTCAAACTAAAAGAAATTGGTCTTGATGAATATTTGTGTTCTTGGGTGGAACATTGGCTTAAGGATAGAGTACAACGAGTTGTCATTAATGGTAAATTTTCAGGTTGGACAAAAGTGGTAAGTGGTGTCCCTCAGGGTTCTGTTTTGGGACCCCTTCTATTTAACATATTTATAAATGATATTGAAATAGGCATTGAAAGCCATGTTTTAGTGTTTGCAGATTACACAAAACTTTGTAAAGTAATAAAATGTGAGCTTTGCTGCAAATGGATTTGGATAGATTGGGGGACTGGGCACTAAAATGGCAGATTAAATTTAACGTAGAGAAATGCAAAGTTATGCACTTTGGAGTTAAGAATGCACAAGCAATTTAAACCCTAAATGGTAGTGAAATAGGGATAACCACACATGAGAAAGATTTGGGAAGTGGTATAGACAACAAATTAGGCAGCAATATGCAATGTCAATCTGCAGTTGCTAAGGCCAGTAAGGTTTTGTCATGTATAAAAAGGGGCATACATTCTCAGGATGAAAATATAATTTTACCTCTTTATAAATCACTGGTAAGACCACACATTGAATATGCTGTGCAATTTTGGCACCTGTTCTAAAGAAAGATATCATGGCACTAGAAAAAGTGCAGAGACGAGCTACAAAATTGATCAAAGGAATGGAGCATTTTAGTTATCAAGAAAGGATAAAAATGTAAATCTCTTAAGTGTGGAAAAACGGCAACTGAGAGGGGATATGATAACAGTATGCAAATATATTAGGGACCAGTACAAACCTTTATCTGGAAATCTATTCATAAACAGGGCTATAAATAGGACAAAAGGTCACACATTTAGGCTGGAAGAAAGGATATTTCATGTAAGGCAAAGAGAAGGTTTTTTTTTACAGTAAGAGCAATAAGGATATGTAATTCTCTGCCTAAAGAGGTGGTTTTGTCAGAGTCCATACAGATGTTTAAACTGCAATTGGATAAATACTTGCAAAAACATAACATACAGGGATATCATTTCTAATTAGTGGGGTAATAGCTGCTTGATCCAAGGAGGCATCTGATTGCTATTTTGGGATTAAGAAGGAATTCTTTCCTAGTTTGTTGCAAAATTGGAAGCTCTTCAGACTAAGTTTTGTGCCTTCTTTTGGATCAACATCAAAAACATATGTGTGGAAGACTGGACTTGCTGGACGCAAGTCTCTTTTCAGCTATGCAACTTTGTATCTATGTAACATAATTTCTGCATTTGAGATAATTTAATTATAAAGTCATTTCTTCATTCTGTTATTTTCATAGACTCATTACACGTATACTTCATTAGATTTTTGTTACTATCACATTTATTTTACAATAATTACATAGTGTATCCTGGGACTAAGAGCTCTGAAGATATTATACATAAAATCAGGTTAGCAGATAGAATACTTGAATAAAGTATTAAACTTTGCCTGTACCAACGAATAAACAGGGCCAGACATCTGTAATGTTTATCATACCTGAAAGGATAAACCATAAAACAGTATGGGTCAACTAAAACAACACTAGTAATAGATCATTGATAAATAATGAATATGGGCAGCTTCACACAGTAGAAGAGCGACTAAGTTATGTGAAGTTAATAAACATACAGATAGCAAGCACTCCTAATAAGAAACAGAGTATCCATATGAAAGATATATAAGTGGTCATTTAATAGTATAACAATGGCTACAAGGAGCAGAGGTGAGGTAAAGGTTCTTCAAAAAAGGCAGCGGCAAGAAGAAAGGTCTTAAAAAAAGGCAGCGGCAAGCATACCTGAAAGGAGCCAGATTGTACCAAAAACCAACAGGCTCTACATCTTATTACCAAAGCATACTATTATATATTTGTCATGTATTGTATTGATATCTCCTGCCCCCAAAAATAATAGTGGAGCAAAACAAAACCTGGAATTTGAGCTATACGTCTGTTTAACCATAATTTACCTCTTTCATATTAAGTGCACAGGACTTTCATTTCACATCTATATATGAAACATAATTTAAAAGGAATAAAATTTAAAGAAATGTTATTTTCCAAGTTCTGAATTACATTTTAACTGTGAATGTCATTCTATTGTTAGCTTTTACTGCAATAAATTACACATATTTGTGTTCAGTGATGTCTCATGAGTATAACAATGTCCCCTATTTTCAGGTTTTATGGGGGTTTAGAAAAGTTACCCATTTCAGTTTTTATACTTTTTGCCAGATTGGTTTGCTGGGCCTATTTTGCATTTGAGACCACAAGAATGAATAATTGCCCAGGAATGAGAATTGCCCCATCATAGCATATAATTTGCAAAAGAAGATTACACAGGGAATTCAGAAAGGGGGTTTGCCCAGTCTTTTTTAGTAGCCACTAACAAACCCAGGCCAATTTGGTGCTCATATTTGTTTTTTTGCATTTTTCATACATAAACAGCTCATTCACAGATGATATCAACAACATTCTCTGGACTTTCTGCCTGAGTTGTCAGGCAGATTTTTCAATATATAATTAATAAAAACACATCATTATGTAAAAATAATACAGAAATATATATTTATATATGTAATTTATATCTAAGTGTACATTTATGTTAGGATACAATAGGCAGGTAGACTAAGTTTTAATACTTTGTCGATAATTGCAGGCATTAACAAACGCTGGGTTTCTTTCTTTGTGATGCTTTGCCAGGCCTTTACTGCAGCTGTCTTCAAATTGTTTGTGGGTCTTTCTGCCTTAAAGGTAACCAGAACAACTACAGCTTAATGTCGTTGTTCTGGTGTCTGCTGACCGTCCCAGCAAGCTTTTTAATGTAAACACTGGCTTTTCACTGCAGGCCATCTTGCAAACCAGCTGATCTGAGTCATGTGATCAGTTATCATCCAAATCACATGATTCAGATTGGCAGTACTGGCTACAGAATGACTGCATGAGTCTCCAGGCAGTTCCCCAATTGCTTCCTTCAAGAAGGGTAAGTATAAAGGCTGCAAGCAGGGCTTGATTGCTAGGGCGTGCCATACTGCCTTAACAGCGTTAAAGCTCTCTTTTTGAAAGACAGCAAGGTTTGCCCTAATGTCGGAAAGGGGTTAAAGGATTTTTATAGTTTCAATCAATACATTTTAATCAATAAGCATTACAATTTTCAACTAAGTGGCAGCCATTTTTCATTTATAGCATTCACATGGTAATTTTTATAGCTCCTTCAAAAATCATTTAAATGTGGAACTTATTATGAATGTCTTTTTTGCTCTTTCATCAGATGATTCCAAGACAAAACCAGTCAGCTAATCCAGAATTCTTTCTCCTTGGGTTCCAGCTTCAACACACCTCTAGAATAATTTTCTTCGCTGGTGTCCTCATAGTGTTTATGATGACAATAACTGGAAATCTTCTAATGATAATGCTGGTTTCTAATACTCAATCTCTCAGATCTCCCATGTACTTCTTGCTCAGCCACTTGTCCTTTTGTGATATTATACTTAGTATGACTATTACCCCAAATTTATTATATGTCACCTTACAAGATGGTAGCCCCATGACAGTTAGTGGGTGTATTACTCAGCTATATTTCTTTGCCTTGTGTACAGCTACAGAATGTCTTCTTCTCACCATGATGTCCTATGATAGATATGTGGCTGTCTGTAAACCGTTGCATTATGTAACGGTAATGAATTTCACATTTTGTCTTGGACTAGTTGTGTTGTCTTGGACATTGGGTTTAAGTCTCTCAATGATGGTTAATATTTGTTTGTGTCATTTACAATTTTGCATTTCAAATACTATTGACCATTTCTTCTGTGATTATGCTCCATTCTTTAAGGTTTCTTGTTCTGATACAACAAATATACAAACTATGATATTTATAATATCTACTCCAGAAATTGTAATTGAAACTATGTTTATCATTTCTACTTATGTTTGTATCTTTCTCGCTATACATAGAATATCATCCACCACTGGGAGACAGAAAGCCTTCTCCACATGCAGTTCCCACCTCACTGTCGTGTGCACGTATTATGGGACTCTAGCTGCTATATATGTATTTCCATCAGGAGAACAGTCATTTAATATGAATAAGATTGTGTCCCTTATGTACACAGTTGTGACCCCTTTATTGAATCCTTTAATATACAGTCTGAGGAACAGAGAAATCAAAGCATCTTTAAAAAACTACTTGGGGAAAAAAAATGTAGAAGTTTAATATATTTTTAATTTTTTCTAAAGATCCAGGATTTTTAGTAGGTGGGCTCATGATATTGGATAGTAGAGCAGATGTACAGCTTCAGGTCATCATTTCCCTGCAGTTAAGCCTCCAAGAAATGATAATACCAGATGCCCCAGACGTGGCCTATATTTATCAAAGGAATCCACCATCATCACTTGTGCAACACCAAGATTACACATTGTAACAGCAATCTCAGCATAAAAGGGTTAAACCGCCGTTTAGTAGATCTTTCCTTCCAGGCACAGCTACTGCAGAAGAACAATCCGCCGAACAGGAACCATATGAATGCTGTAAACAGCCGAATAGGAAAAACCATACGAAAAGGTTTACACTCCTAGCAGTCAAACTGGAACAGTATACAGTAAATCCCCCCAAGAACGAGACAAAGCTCCGTGTTGAGGGTCAAGCAGTGAATAGTCAGAGCTGTGGGTTTATTCTTACACATTAGTACCACCCACAGGGTTTTGGAACACAACCAATAAACACATACAATACACTCAGAC
Source organism: Pelobates cultripes (assembly GCA_933207985.1). Lineage (NCBI taxonomy): Eukaryota > Metazoa > Chordata > Amphibia > Anura > Pelobatidae > Pelobates > Pelobates cultripes. Next base: position 9,160,152 of record OW240914.1, on the reverse strand, counting down.
ACTCCCACACAAATTCCTCCCCTCTGCCTGTGATTCAATTACCTTACACAATGGGTAATGTAATTAGCACAAGCAGAGAAATACAATTTTTACACATTATTCATAACTTGAAAAGTATGCATCACATAAAACTTACATTTTCAGAATCAGCATACTCCAAATACAAATACATGTCAAATTCATACAAATTGGTCCAATGGTTCAAAAGATAGATCGTAGTCCTTTGTGACCAAAGGAAGCATGTTTTTTTCTGCCCAAAACCAGTTCCACAGAGTCTTCTATCCTGGAGATAATTGGGAAGTAATCCAATTATCTCCAAAGACAGAGGCAAAACTCCACTGAACACATGGCAGCAAAAGACAATAAAACACATAAAAACATATAACTGTGCAGCCATTGCACAAAACAGGTACATTCAACATATCCCCAGATAGCTCAGATCTGAGCGCACATTATTACTGAACGGCGCTCAGAGCACACACATACAGTTCAATTGCCATGGAGCCAAAGTCTTTCCCATAGTCTTTCATTATACGAATGGGCTCCATGACATAGCTATCTGGGGTATCACCGCTCAAACAGGGCCAGCACCGAATGACCCGGTGTTCTATCAGTCTGGTATACCCCGTCAGATTGCTATACCCACGTCACTTCCGGGGAGGGGAATCAGCTGTCTCCTGTGCTGCACATGCATGCTAGCACTCCTGCTACTCCTCCACAGCAAGGTCCTGGAAGGTAAGTAAAACTAGTTTTACACTTTCATTATAGTTAGTGCATTCACTAAGCTTAGGACATGGGACATTTAGGGTTAATGTTAGGGTTCAAATTAGAGTTAGGATTAGGGACTTGTTCCTATTTAGTGATATTTCACATTAGGTGAATATCACTAAATAGTGATTTCTCACACTTTATTTTAACCCTTACCCCAAGGGTTAGGGTAAGAATAGAGTGTGAGAGAGGTTAGAAGCACTTACCTAACCCTAATTTGTACCCTCACTTAACCCTAAATGTCCCATGTGCCTAAGCTTAGTGAATGCACTAACTATAATGAAAGTGTAAAACTAGTTTTACTTACCTTCCAGGACCTTGCTGTGGAGGAGTAGCAGGAGTGCTAGCACGCATGTGCAGCACAAGATCCAGCTGATTCCCCTCCCCGGAAGTGACGTGGGTATAGCAATCTGACTGAGTATACCAGACTGATAGAACACCGGCTTTCATGTCTTTGCAGGGGAAAATCAAGTCTTTTAACATGGGGCCATAATCCAAAGGCAACAGGCGAGCAACCAGGCTTCTCCAATGCAATGTGGCGGGATTGGTCTCGTCACACACATATATCATGATTGTAACTAGAAACCACAGGGCAACAATTTAATAATCAATGACAGGCTTCCTCCTTGACCAAAGTCTTGTGATTGTGAGTGTGTGTTGGGGGGGTGGGGGTGGGGTGGCAAAGGTGATGTGTTAGATTTGCTGAGTGTGATATTGGTGAGGTTTGACAGAGTGGGATGTGTATGAAATTCCCTTGTGGCAGCTCTGTGGTGAGTATGGGAGAGGATGTATTGAAGACCCCCACTAATTATTTAATTGTATCCCTTTTTGTATGGATTGGCGTACAATTCATTACTTTCTAGTGACCAAGCTTGCTGCAGCATACCAGAGTAAATAAATAGTCAGTGAATTAGTCAATGGTGGAAACCAGGCAGCAGCACTTTGACTAATTTACTGAATCTCAGGAACACAGATGGAGCTTTTCTGAACTGGTCTGCACCAGGCAGAGCTGCAGACCACAAGCTCCCTTGAAGGATTTGACTGTTACTCAATATATTGCCATAGAGACCTTACTGGTGGAACTCCAGGGACCTGTCACAGACCCTGGTAGTTCCGCCATTAACATACATTAACAATTAGTTAATTTGGAGTCTTAGTGATAGCCAGTAAACATAGTGATAGGATTGGAACAAGTTCTTTCCTTAGAGAATATAATTATGAGAGCTTGGAATCTTTTTGCTGCTACTTGTAAAATTGGCAGTTGTTAAACAGCCACTACTTTCAAAAATAGCATCAGGTGCTATAGTAAGTAGTGACTGTTGGTAAAAAGCAGCAACACGTGTTGACAGTTTCAGGTAAGAGGGGATCCTCAGCAAGTTATAAGTCAGCCACCTACCAGAAGGCATTGTGGGAAAGGGAAGGAAGGCATATTACTGGATCTCAAGGTGTCCAGACTTAATGTTTGGGATAGAAATCATATGCATTAAAACACATTGCATCAGGTTACAAACAGGCCCCTCCCTCTGTAGCTCTCCCTATTTCTTTGCTGCTCCTGCTGGCACAGGTCAAAGTATTGTGTTCCTTCATATCTTATTCTTATACTATTGTTTGATATACTATCTATAACTGCTACTGTTTATACCTACTATTGTATGTGTTGTATCTCTTCCCTTCTACCCCTGCATATTCTTTATCTTTCTTCTCCCACCCTACCTCTGGTTTTACTATTTATCCTGGACTCTTCAGGTCTGGACTGCCACAGCTAGCCCTTAGACCTTCTCCCTTTGTTAATGCATTGTGGCTGCCATTGCCGCGATTGAGCCATATTATTTGTTTTATGCCCAGTGATTGGATGGGTGGTGAGGGTGGTGGGAGTGCGGGACACACTATTATTTGGGGCAGACAAGACAGCAATTTCACGCTCTCCCCATCTGACATTTTGTCGCAAATGGTAGCCATCTTGGATCTTGCAAGATTCTCGTCGGCCATTTTAGGTTGATCAGATCGTGATTCACACAATCTGATACATTTTTCTTGCATTTTTTTCTATATTAATCCCTATCAATGCCAGTTATGTTATATTAGTATGTGATCACTATCCATACAATGTTTTATAAGTGTTGATTGCATATCACAACCTACTGACTTGTCCTGTAACCCATACAGTAACACACTATTCTGGCAAAGGACACTACAGGAATACACCTGAACATAATTGGATACTAGTTTGCTACAACAATATTGGGACATTTTGGGACTTCAAAGAAGAGGATTTATTATTAATATATACATGTAGGTGTGTTTATTTGGTAATTATGTGATTTTAATTATTGTCACACATATTGAGATTCGTGATTATTTTACTTGTTGGATAACCATTAAAAAACATTGAGTTAATATTAATGTATATATGCCAAACAATTCATTTCCAAGTCCCTTTCATGTCTTTTTGTTTCTTTTCAGTTTGATTCACCTTCATGGATCAGTACATGGGATCGTCTTCACACTCTATGAAAATCTTCCATTTGGAATTTGGATCGTTTACCGTCTGAATCTTCATTGTTGTCATTATTGTTGTTGTTTACTGTTTTTTAAGAATGTATTTTCAAAGAAAGAGGGAGAGCTACGGGGGGAGGAGCCTTTTATATCCTGTTGCAATGTGTTTTTTTTCACTAAACTTTATTGTTAAATCTGTGCTGCTGGAGTTTAGTAAAGAGAATTTAATGCAAAATATTTGCCTCCTGTCCTTAATAAAATTAAGTTTATAGGTACACTGCATTAGCATAATCTGCAATTAATAATCAATGATCTAAACTCAAGGCCAGGAACATAGCCAGATCTGGTACCCTAAAAGTAAAAGGTACTAAGTTGTAGACAAGACAACTGGAATATGCAAGATATAGCCTGGATCAGGAGCAGAAATAGGAACTAAACCAAAACAGGTATACAGGCTAACAGAAACCCCCAAACTTACTGTTTCAGAATACATAAAAGTTAAACCGACTCAGGCTCTTATATCATGTTTGCATTATTGGTGCATGCACACTGTGTCTATCAGGAGTCCAATAATGAAAACAGATCAAAAGACATGAAGGTCACAGTCAACATTATTTAACGTTATTTGGGATTAGAATCACTGTAACGGAGCTCCAGTACCCCGACCGAGTACCTCCGCCAAGTCTGCTTCCTTGTAGCTATCAGGGACCCTGAAACACTTCACACCCAGATGCAGAGGCTTGACTGGGATCACTTAGGGCCTTTTCCATCCTGGACCAAACACCAGACGACACATGTTGAAGGTTAAACAGCAACTCCTTTAATGAATACAGCACACATAGTTTAAGCCCCCAACAGCCTCATTTACATACAATAGGTTACATAGATTACTATCGTACAAGAAAGGGTGGAATCAGACAATAGCAAGGGCTGATGGGAGATTGAGGAGGGACAGAGCAGCTGCATTAAACTGGTCTGGCAGTGTCCCTGGGACAATGCCCTGCTGGGGAAACAATAGGACAGGAAAAAGGGGAGAGGGGGAGATGCACAGACCAGCAATACATTCAACATACCCTGTACAAATAATAGGCACAATGTGATAAAACACAAAAGGAATTTGGGAGCCCACCCATAGTGTCTGTCTTCTATCCCCAGTGATGGTGACTACCGTCACAGTCACGAATAACACCACTTCAACCCAGTAAAAATGATGCTACATGTAAATTGATGTGACTGTTATTGTGCTTTCTATTGCTTCATGATTTGGATACATTTTGGCTCGGAGTTCAAGAATTTGACCTATCATTTAATTGGTAAAAAATTGTCTGTATTGCAGTTCTCCATGAAATTAATCTCCAAGTCCAGCTCACCCGGGCCCCATGTGTAGCGGTGGAACTGCCATTGGTGCTACTGCACCAGGGCCCACACACTGATGGGGCCCAGTCAGCGCTGTGGCCATATAACCATATAAGCGTGACCGGGCCCCTTTAAAAAAAATTGCGGCAGCAAGTTGTGCTGGGAGGAAGTGATAACAACGGTTACAAATACAGTGGTTACAATGTTATCGCCTGGCCAACAGACTTGGAACATTGTAACCACTGTATTTGTAACCGTTGTTATGCTGAACATACAAGTGGAAAAACAAAGAACCCTGCTAACTCGTTCGTAATATTTTTATTAGTGATATTGCAGAAGGTCTTGATGGTAAGGTATGTCTTTTTGCTGATGATACTAAGATATGTAACAGGGTTGATGTTCCAGAAGGGATAAGCCAAATGGAAAATGATTTAGGTAAACTAGAAACATGGTCAGAATTGTGGCAACTGACATTTAATGTGGATAAGTGCAAGATAATGCATCTTGGACGTAAAAACCCAAGAGCTGAGTACAGAATATTTTATAGAGTCCTAACCTCAACAATTGAGGAAAGGGATTTAGGGGTGATTATTTCTGATGACTTAAAGGTAGGCAGGCAATGTAATAGAGCAGCAGGAAATGCTAGCAGAATGTTTGGTTGTATAGGGAGAGGTGGTAGCAGTAGAAAGAGGGAAGTGATCATGCCATTGTACAGAACACTGGTGAGAACTCACTTGGAGTATTGTACACAGTACTGGAGGCCATATCTTCAGAAGGATATTGATACCTTAGAGATGGCTCAGAGAAGGGCTACTAAACTGGTTCATGGATTGCGGGATAAAACTTACCAGGAAAGGTTAAAGGATCTTAACATGTATAGCTTGGAGGAAAGACGAGACAGGGGGGATATGATAGAAACGTTTAAATATATAAAGGGAATCAACACAGTAAAGGAGGAGACTATATTTAAAAGAAGAAAAACTACCACAACAAGATGACATAGTCTTAAATTAGAGGGACAAAGGTTTAAAAATAATATCAGGAAGTATTACTTTAATGAGAGGGTAGTGGATGCATGGAATAGGCTTCCAGCTGAAGTGGTAGAGGTTAACACAGTAAAGGAGTTTAAGCATGCGTGGGATAGGCATAAGGCTATCCTAACTATAAGATAAGGCTAGGGACTAATGAAAGTATTTAGAAAATTGGGCAGACTAGATGGGCCAAATGGTTCTTATCTGCCGTCACATTCTATGTTTCTATGTTTCTATGTGTCTTTAACGACTTTTGTTCTAAAAGTACCCGGGGCCAATAAATTCTTAAAATCTCTACTTTTTCTAAAGATTATTTTTGGAAATGTTGGAATTTGATTGCTTAGAAATGCATCATCCAATAGAAGAGGCCAATGCTTGTGTAAGACCTTCTTAATCTGTGGGGCATGGGCATTATATTGAGTAATAAAAGATAAGCCAAAATGCTCATTGGAATTAATTTTACTTTTAACGTTATCCATTAGAAAATGGTTTCTATTTAGATCTACCTATTTCGTGTTTTACAAAGAAGGGGAATACCCTTTTACAATGAATTTTTATTTTTTTTACAAAAGAAGTTTTCTTTTAATTAAGAAGCGTGGAACGCACAAATGGAACGGAGACGTCCAGGTGATTCAACTCTCAAGATCGCCATCTGAATGGCTACAAACACAATGGAGCAAAACTACATTTAAAAGACGAATGGAGGAGATCAGAACACATCTTCAATTTACCCTGACGAAGTCTGACCCAGGACGAAACGCGCAGGGCGGAGAAACTCATCCAGCACTTCGGCTAGTATTGTACTAGTTTTTATCTTCTTATTTTTTTCTGTTTACTTGTATTTTGAGTTTTTATTTGGCTACTTCATATTCTTGTTCCAACCCTGATGGATTTCTTTCAAGCTTGGGGTCTGCATAAGAACAACATTGTGATTTGTTGGATTTAAACATACATCTTGTGAGTGCAATTTAAATAAATGTACAACATATTATTTTATTGGTGCACTATGTCTATGTCTCTCTCTTAAATCCCTCTTAAGGACAAGAGAGAAGAGGATCCTTTCATCTACAAATTACTTAAATGGCTGCGGTCTATGACCATTCTGTGAGGGCATTTTAGCTCAGCACCTTTTTTTGGTGTGTCAATATTCTACACCATTGTTCGTCATTTTTATTCACAGTTTTCGATTTTATTTTCTGTATGTTTACCTAAATTTCTAACTGGATGGTTGCCCACTTCCTTAAACTAAACTTGACCAAAACTGAAATTTTGGTCTTTCCTTCCACAAGTGTTGTTACTCCTGTGTCTTTCTCCCTCCAAGTCAATGGTGCTACCATCAGCTCCACCACGCAAGCTCGCTGCCTAGGTGTTCTCTTGGACTCCGACCTCTCCTTCAAGCCTCATGTTCAATCTATCACCAAATCTTGTCATTTCCATCTCAAAAACATTGCGCTCATCAGCCCCTACTTAACGTCAGATGCGACTAAGGTGTTGGTCCATTCCACTGTCCTTTCTCGCCTTGACTACTGTAATCCGCTTCTCAGTGGTCTTACGTGCTCCCAACTTGCGCGTTACAGTCCATAATGAATGCGGCAGCGAGGCTCATCTTCCTGTCCACCTGCACCTCCCATGCCTCACCCTTCTGCCAGTGCCTACATTGGCTTCCTATAAAATATAGAGCTCAATTTAAAATTCTGGTTCTTGCTTTCAAATCTCTACATAATGCTGCTCCCACCTATCTATCCTCCTTTATACACAAGTATGTTCTGTCTAGGCCCTTACAATCTGCTGAAGACTTACGTCTATCTTCTGTCCGTACTCCCACCTCTGATGCTCACCTTCAAGATTTCTTGAGGGCTGCACTTCTCCTGTGGAACTCGCTTCCCTCCTCTGTTAGATGCTCACCTAGTCACCACGCCTTCAAAAAAATCATTAAAAACCCACTTCTTCATAAAAGCTTATCAATTAAACTGTTAATAGCTCCTGACTGATTCCTCTTTTGCAACTGTCACTCCTCTAATACTATCCTTACCTTTTTGTGTCATTTTACCCCACTCCCACTAGCATGTAAGCTCATTGAGCAGGGCCCTCAACCCCCCTGTTCCTGTGTGTCCAACTTGTCTGGTTACAACTACATGTCTGTTAGTCCACCCATTGTAAAGCACTGCGGAATTTGATGGTGCTATATAAATATCATAATAATAATAATAATAAATGACAAAGGAAGTCAGTGTAAAGACTAACAGAGGGGTGAGGTGTGAGAGTTTCTGAATGTAAGGTCGGTGAATCTGGCAGAGGTGTTATTATGGACTTTAGAGGATCACTTTGGCCACAGGCTGAGAAGCAGAATCAAAGCGGGGAACAAAGAGAACAAGTGTCTTAGATGCATCCTGAGTGACAAAGGGGCAAATCAGAGAAATGTTTTTAAGGTGAAAACTACATGATTTGGTGATAGATTTTATGTAAAGGGTAAATGAATAATCAAAGGCAAAGACCAAGACCAAGCAGCGTGCCTGTGAGGTCGAGGTTATGATTGCTTAGTTGACCTATAGGTAAACATGCACAGATGATGATGATTATTATTATTATTATTATGTTATTATTTATATAGCGCCAACAAATTCTGCAGCGTATTACAGTGGGTGGACGAGCAAACATGTTATTGTAACCAGATGTAGGCTTAGAGGGGGGAAAAACAAGGAGTTCAGTCTTGCAGAGAAACAGAGACTGTGCTCACAGTGAGGGGGCACAGAACATGTTGCCTGGCTCCTCTTTATTTGATACGTTGAGTGGGCACGTAAAGTACTGCCGGGCCCTTGGTATATAAAACCCAGTATGCTGCAATCTGTTTTTGCTCTTTGTTACATGTTCATTTTGTGTGTTTTATTGTTACTTTGACCTGCTGATGGAGCATGTCAGAATAAAGCAAACTTTGTTAACTCTTTGTCTGGCTTTGTGACTCTCAATCCAAGTTGATAAGTTAGCAATACCAGCCTTAGCAAAATGGTGGCTAGTGGTTGAATCAGAATGCGGGTCAATATGTTGAATAGAGATACATTTTAGTGGTTTTGGTGCTTAGACTAACTCTGCAAGTAAAAAAACAGTAAGCAGTGAAGCCAAATGTACTTATTTTCTCCTCTGAGATAAGCATGCATCCCTTCTATAACTATTACAAGCCAGGGGAATCCAGCCATTGCAACTCACTTGTGAATTCTAACAAGTGTCCCAAAGTGCGTTGAGTCATACATTATAATATCAGCCAAGAACTCAGAATACATTTCTACAGTTTGAAGTCACACAAGATAATGTATTAAAGATTCTGCAAGAAAATGTAAGCTGAATATTGTGAAGGTATGTTGTGGGTATTTCTTACAGCTGAATGAAATAAAGTACTTAAAATGACGACATTGTTCAAGTGGAGATTTAATATTGGAATAAAGAAATTTACGAGATAACGGTAAATGTAGAAAACCTTGTGCTCTATATTTTGCACTACTTTACTCTGCTTACTGAATGGCAGTTCCTCCAGTGAAGTTTATGGCAGATTAGTATTCAGTTAGCAGAGAACCCAGCCCCATGTCTGTGTTTAGTAAATAGACCTCAGCATTTAACATTTCATCTGAAAGTTAGACAATGAGATAAAATATTACATGCATTCATAGAAAGTGAATTTCTTTAAACTTCACAAATTCTAAAATAAAGAAAGTTAAGAATTAAGAAATAAAATATTATTGCTCAATTTTTAATTCACTTTTTTTTCAAAGTTTAGAACATTTTACTTTTATTATTCTTGCTGTCCTGACACAGAATGAAAAGCTACAGCAGCCGAGTATAGGTAACGAAACTGAATGACTTGTTCGGGAATTCTCACCCATAGCAGAGGACTGGGTTCTTTATAATAAGGACTATAAAAATCTCTGCAGAATTTGATAAAACAAACTCTTTATGCAAAGTATTCCTAATATATATATATATATTTTTTTTTTTAAAGAATAGAATAATCTAGGATTTGAGAGAGTGCCTGTAATTGTAATTGTCTCGTTAAAAGAACATTTTGAGGATAGAAATATAATTAGCTACACTATGCAAAACTGGGATACTGAATACATTATTCAGATTAAATAGGAGAAACCATGCAAAAAGTGTGCAGACAATACAGACCTCTATATTTTACACTCAATACACAATCTGGGCTTTAGAACAACTAATAAGAAGCAAGATATAAAATATATAAAACTTAACGTCAGAACTAAGTGGAAGTAAAAGAGGAAGCCATGGCCCTGCATATAAATGTGTTTTAAATGATATCACGACAAGTTGAGTGCATTATCTCCCACGCATTGATTGGTGGGGAATACGTCACAATGAGAAGGGGTTTATTTGGGAAATTTTCTGGCTGTTCATAATACGAAATACAATTCGTATGGAGAGGTACATACGCAGTATTTTTATTTTGATAGAAAGCATTAAAGGGAAACTCTGTCACTTGTCTGGAATTAACGACACTGAATAAAACCTTGAAAATCACCTGTAACTTGTGCTAATCTTTATCATGAGACGCTCTGTTTTCTTTAATATTTTTACTAAAGATTCAGCAAATTACATCATAATCCAGTTGAGACAAGATAAATCCAGGGTAAACATTGCAAATAAAGAGAATAAATGAAAACATTGTTTAATCTACATATATACACTGATTAGCCACAATAATAAAACCACCTGCCTAATATGGTCTAAATCCCCCCTTGTGCTCCCAAAATTGCTCTGATACAATGAGGCATGGGCTTCACAAGACCTCTGAACATGTCCTACGGTATCTGGCACCAAGACATTAGCAGCAGATCAAGTCCTACAAGAGCTCACATGCCCCTATTGAACAGTGTCCTCCTTTTCTCTCTCAGATCCCTTTCTGTACGTATGGTGTTTCCGCAGAATGGCTCACAATCTCAGAACCATGGCTATTGTTAAATATTTGGTGGAATGTGATCTATTAACCCATCACTTTCCTTTATTCATTTACACAAAGGAGTATACCATAGATATCTCTGACATAGAATGTTTGGTCTTTTTTGTGGGATAAAAATATCATGCCCCTTTTACTCAGAGAAATGTCTTCTGCACATTCCTGATATGATGCTGCATGTTTCTACTCTATCTAATTTTAAATCCAGCTCTATTAGATTACTGCAATTATCTACTCAGTCTTTCATCCTTCCATGGTCTATAAAATGATCATTATTAGGAAACAAGCAAAAAGCTAATGTACCTTTCCTGGTTTATAATTGATATTATACATTTTTCTCCTCTTTGTGGACAATATTTGCTGTGGCTGTGTCTTGTCTGAATTGGGATGTGATGTTTAAACATTTCATGAATAAAAGATACATACAAGTTATAGGATTTTTAATGTTTTATTCAATGGAATACATTTCAGACATGTGACATTTCCCAATTAAAGTGCAAAATGCAATTGCAGAGTGTTTTTTTTTTTCTTCAAACCAAAGTTAAACATGTAAAATAAACTCATAGTAACAAATCAGTGCAATATGTCACATACCAAGTGAATAGTAAAGTGTAATCCAGTGACCACCAACTCGTAATACATAGTTACATTTCCTGCTGAGGTCTAGAACCATTTGTTCTAGGTCTTGCAGTGCTAGTGTCTATGCAGTAATGACTCTGTAGTTAATAAAAAATACATATTACGATAGCCTATCTATAACAAAACTAATACAACAAATCTTGAAAAGTGTGTTATCTGTGTCTCATATATACACTGTCTGTGCGTGGGGATAGGTGATCCAGTATTAACATATCTAGTCTCAATCAATGAATAGTTCATTCTACTGGAGCCTCTCACTGGTGACATTTTGTCAATCTGTACTATACTTGGATGGAAGCTCAACTTTCTCTTATTACTTTAGATACAAAAAAGCTTGAGGAGCATTCCATTAGCATCCTATCCAGAGACCCTTGGACACTACCTACAAGGAAGGGTTTACAGAAGGAAATGTCATAGAGTCCTGTTGCCGTATAAATCCAGGCTTTATCTAACTGCTCAATGCTAAGAATATTTTTTGGGGAGAGTAGCAGGACTTGCGCATGGCAAGAAAAAGGATTTATTTAAATCAATTTCCCTGCATTTGCTGTTTCGGTTTCTCCGAAGCACTTTTCCAGAGGAAATCCTTTGGATGAACAATGGACTTGATAGAGTCCTAACCTCAACATCCGAGGAAAGGGATTTAGGGGTGATTATTTCTGATGACTTAAAGGTAAGCAGACAATGTAATAGAGCAGCAGTAAATGTTAGCAGAATGCTTGGTTGTATAGGGAGAGGTATTAGCATTAGAAAGAGGGAAGTGCAAAAAAAATTTAACTTCAGGCAGGTTATGGCGTGCGGACGCACCTCTGTGATGGCGCCACTGTGACAGAATAGGTGGGGTGGTCCGACAGGAGCTGCGAGCTCTGATACAGCCATCTTCTCCCGCATTTGTGCTGAGATCCATGTAAGGTTCTCTGTATCTTTCTGCCGCTCTATTCTTATATTCTAAAGCCGAAATCCACAACGTCCTGTGTGCCGAGTTGTAGTCTCTTATTCACCTTTTTTTTTTTTACTAAAAATCTGCTTACACGAGCAATTGTGCCCTTCACCACACAGCTGTGAATCTCGAACCCAGATGGATATTGCTGAGACTAGGTGCCAATCTGTTTTTTCTTCGATGAAATTTAAGATAAGTTTCCCATATATTATAATTTTTTTTAAAACCAATTTAAAAGGAGTAATTTATCACCATTTGTTCAGATGTTAAATAATTTCTGCAGGAAAAATTAAGTATGAACGCCTGAATTAACTTAATTAACCCAATCAACTCAGGGATAATTTCTCTGACAAACTAGTCTGGCTATTTGAGGGTTTTAACAATTCAATCATACTCATACCCGGGTTTGGAAGATAAAATAATCCTTATTCATAATGGCATCAAAAAAATCAACTGATGCTAAATTATCCTCCCAAAAAGATTTAAAAAAGAGGCTTCGCAGGACAAATCCATGGCCACCTTCTTTTTTCCACAACAGCATAAAAACGTAAAACAGAAATTTAATGACATAGACGTAAGTCTTGAAAACACGGAATTAGAAGGTAATATCAATACTGATAAGGATCAAATAACTTCCTCTTTTCTCCATACTAGTCTAAGATCAAACCTGGAAGAAATTAAGAGGGAGTTGGCCACAACAGCGTCTGAGATCAAATCAGAGATTAAATTGGAGATAAATGTCCTAGCAGCTAATATTCAAAGATTTGCGGAACAATTTAAAGACATGGACTTTCAAGTTAAATCCCTCAGGGACGATTGCCAAAGAGCTCACAGTAAAATTGCCAACCTTGAACTTAAAATCAACGATATCGAAGATAGGAGTTGACGGAAAAATCTTCGGTTTCGTAACATAGTGGAAAAGGGCTCGCAAGAAGATACAAAGCTGATATTGTTAGATTATTTAGTGGCCTTGGGTATTGCTTTTGATCCACATGACCAAATAATAGAGAGGTGCCACCGGTTGTTTAAACCTCTATCTATTCAGAAGGACCTTCCAAGAGACATTATCGCTTGTTTTTTTTCCTACGATCTTAAAGAAGTGATTTGGAAGGCTGCAAGAGAAAACCAAATCAAATCTGGGGGTTTCCAAAACGTTAAAGTTTTTTGGGACCTCTCACTTGACACCAGGTTAAAAAGAAAAACCTTTGGCCCTGCTACGCAAACCCTCAGGTCTCATGAAATAAGATACATGTGGTTATACCCCCTAAAAATCTCTTTGACCTATGAGGGCAAAAGAGAGATTTTCTATTCAAATTCGGCTTTAACGGAATGGAAGAGAACCAAGAAATTAATGTAGCAAATGTAAATAATCAATATAAGTGGAACAATTCTTGTTTTTTTTGTCAATATGATGATGCTGAAACTGTTGAATTGTTACCGATATCAGGTGGAAAAAAGTGGAAACATTTTCCATCTGTTTAATTGGTGAACATGGTGTAATGTGTAAACTATTTGGTATTATAATTTACTATCTAATAAGTATTATAGTTTATATTTTAAATTTTTTCCTTTAATTTATAACTGATGATGAATAGTTAAGTTCTACTATATCTTAACTATGACCTGACATTTGATTACATGTTTATGAAGTATTTAGGCTGTTTATGTAGATATTTGATTGGCGGCTCGTTTGAATTGTCATAAGTGTGTAAAATTACTTTTAAGATTTAGTAGTTTACTTCATATCTGGGCTTTATGCACTTATTATTATTATTATTATTATGATATTTATAGATGGATGCAATGGGTGGACGAACAGACATGTAGTTGTAACCAGACAAGTTGGACACACAGGACGAGAGGGGTTGAGGGCCCTGCTCAATGAGCTTACATGCTAGAGGGAGTGGGGTAAAATGACACAAAAAGGTAAGGATAGTATTAGACTAGTGACAATTGCAGAAGAGGAATCAGTCAGGAGCTATTAACAGTTTAATTGATACGCTTTTATGAAGAAGTGGGTTTTTAATGATTTTTTTGAAGGAGTGGAGACTGGGTGAGCATCTAACGGAGGAGAGAAGTGAGTTCCACAGGAGCGGTGGGAGTACGGACAGAAGATAGACGTAAGTCTTCAGCAGATCGTAAGGGCCTAGACAGAACATACTTGTGTATAAGGGAGGATAGATAGGTGGGAGCAGGATTATGTAGAGATTTGAAAGCAAGAACCAGAATTTTAAATTGAGCTCTATATTTTATAGGGAGCCAATGTAAGGACTGACAGAAGGGTGAGGCATGGGAGGTGCGTGCGGACAGGAAGATGAGCCTCGCTGCCGCATTCATTATGTACTGTAACAGCGCTAGTTGGGAGCACGTAAGACCACTGAGAAGCGGATTACAGTAGTCAAGGCAAGAAAGGACAGTGGAATGGACCAACACCTTAGTCGCATCTGGTGTTAAATAGGGGCGCATGGGCGCAATGTTTTTGAGATGAAAATAACAGGATTTGGCGATAGATTGCACATGAGGCTTGAAGGAGAGGTCGGAGTCAAAGAGAACACCTAGGCAGCGAGCCTGCATGGTGTAGCTGATGGTAGTACCGTTGACTTGGAGGGAGACAGACACAGGAGTAACAACACTTGAGGACCAGAATTTCCGTTTTGGTCAAGTTTAGTTTAAGGAAGTGGGCAGCCATACAGTTAGAAACAGCAGAGAGGCAGTCAGAGACACTAGTCAAGAGGGACGGGGAGAGATCAGGAGAGGACAGGTAGATAGATAGAAATGATATTGGAAGCCAAAGGAGCTAATGAGTTTACCAAGGGAGGCAGTATAGATGGAGAACAGTAGGGAACCAAGGACTGAACCTTGGGGGACACCAACAGAGAGGAGTTGGGAAGAAGAAGCAGAGCCAGAGAAAGAAACACTGAAAGAGCGCTGGCAGAGGTAGGAGGAGCACCAGGAGAGAGCAATATCTTGTAGACCGATACTGCGGAGGATGAGAAGAAGCTGTTGATGATCAACAGTGTCAAAAGCTGCAGACAGGTCAAGGAGAATTAGGATAGAGTAGTGACCACAAGATTTTGCAGCGAGTAGATCATTGGATACTTTGGTCAGTGCAGTTTCCACAGAGTGCTTAGCGCGGAAACCAGACTGAAGCGGGTCTTGCAGAGTGTTGGACTCGAGGAAGTCTGTCAATCTCGCATAAACAATTTTTTCAAGGATCTTGGATGCAAAAGGCAGTAGCGAGAGACGGTAGTTGGATGGGGAGTTAGGGTCAAGATTGGGCTTCTTTAGAATTGGGGTTACAGTTGCATGTTTGAAGGGCAATGGAAATATACCAGAGGAGAGAGAGATTGAGAATTTTAGTGAGAGGTGGAGAAAGAGAGGATGAGATGCGAAGGAATTGGATCTAGGGAGCAGGTAGTGGGGCAGGAGGACTGGACTGTAAGGGGAAGAAGAAAGATGAGAGATCTCTTCTCTGATTGTAGAGATCTTGTCAGTGAAGTGAGTTGCAAAGTCTGAGGCGGTCAAGTTAGTAGGTGGAGGAGAAACAGCAGTGAGAAGAAGAGAGTTAAATGTGTGAAATAGTTGTTTGGGTTCGCTGGAGAGTGTGGCTATGAGGGTATTGAAGTAATTAACTTTTGCAGAGGAAAGA
Organism: Pelobates cultripes; assembly: GCA_933207985.1. Taxonomy (NCBI): domain Eukaryota; kingdom Metazoa; phylum Chordata; class Amphibia; order Anura; family Pelobatidae; genus Pelobates; species Pelobates cultripes. The sequence continues at coordinate 9,144,313 of OW240914.1, read as the reverse complement.
GCCAAGCTGTATGAGCTCAGCATAAATTTATAGTGGAGAAAGTCAGATGCACAGTGAGAATTTCTCCAACAGCCTTCAGCAGTTGTGGAGCATTTTAGGTATCGAGTGAGCTTGATGTGCCAGGGTTGTTGATGGGGGGGCCTGCGGCGTTTAAATGTACAAGTTGCCATGATGTATAGTTGAGAGGAAAGGGGGGAATTGTAGAAGGAGGTTGCAGAACTAGGACAGGTGAGGTTTGAGATAGGTAAAAGGAGAATTTGGAGATTAGTGGAGAAATGCTCTAGGTCAAGACATTGGAGGTTTCTGTGAGAGTGATGTTCAGACGGTGGTGTCAATTGGGTCTTAGGTATGCCAATGTCAAAAGTCAGCAGTTGGTGATCAGATAGAGGAAAAGGAATATTGGAGAGATTAGAGTCAGTACAGAGGTTGCTGAAGGCAAGATCAAGAGTGTTTCCTGCTATATGGGTTGCTAAATTGGACCATTGCGTAAGGCCAAAGGAGGAGGTTAGAGAGAGCAGACGAGAGGCATCAGTGCAATTGGGGTTGTTGATTGGGATATTGAAATCTCCAAGTATAAAGGAAGGAGTGCTAGATGAGAGGAAGTGGGGAAGCCAGAAAGAAAAGTGCTCAATGAATAGGCTAGGATAACCGGGGGGGCGGTAGATGATAGCAATTCTTAAAGGAGTGGGTTTAAATAGGCGGACAGTGTGAACTTCAAAAGAAGAAAAGGATAGGGCAGGGGGAGTTATGATTGGTTGAAAGGTACATTGAGGGGAAAGAAGGATGCCTACGCTGCCTCCTTTACAGTTGAGTCTGGGAGTGTAAGAAAATTGTAGCCCACCAAAACATAAACAGGCAGGAGTAGTGCTATCAGAGGGGGACAGCCAGGTCTCTGTAAGTGCAAGCAGTTTGAGTGAGTTTGAGATGAAAAAGTCGTGTATGGTTGTTGATTTTAAATTACTGCAGATGCAGCGGACATTCCAGAGTGCACAATGAATTTTGGTAAGTGAGGGTAAAGGGCAGGGTATTGTGATGAGGTTTGTGGGGTTTCTGGTTGTCTTAGTGAGTGTAGAGAAGGTGAAGGGCCCTGGATTGGGAGAGACATCACCAGCTGCTAGAAGTAGGAGGAGAGAAAGTGACAGGAGGTGTGAATGGATTTTGTATGTATGGGGTCTAGGATGAGATCGATTGTGGGTTGGAGTGAGAGAGTAGAAAAATGAGTGTAAGGCATGAGATGAGAGAAGGGAAGAGTGTAGCAGAGAAGGGCTTATGTGAATGTGGATGGGGGGATGAGTGGGTGTAAGGAGAGATTTTTATACTGAGGGAGACTGAGGCAATAAAGAGGAGGAGAAAACAGATCATTGCTAAACTGTGAAAAATAAAAATTGGAGATAATTGGAATATCAAGAGCAGGTGAAGGTGTTTTATGGGTTAAGAAAGTGCAGGAGTGTACTAATATGAGGCAGGTTTTTTAACCTAACTAAAATGTAGGTGTGACAAACAATCTATAAATGTAATAATGAGCATGGGGTGGGATGGTTCACAGACATGTATGATATGATTCAGGTTGTGGTCGCATCATAAATTTAATGTTGGTGCGGATTAAATTCATATTGGTAATTGTACCTATACTTACAAGAATTCCCCTTTATTTACGTTTAAAAAATGATGATCCTGATTAGTTGAAATGTAAATGGTGTAATGGGGTTAACCGGGAAAAAGTGGGTACACTTGACACTATGACACTTCTTTACCAATTTTGTAATATAGTCTGAATTTCAAATATTCCCTTATAACTTACAATTGGTGATGACACTAAAAATTTTTGGTGTCTCTGTTCAATAATTTATAATTATGTTTTGATATTTGTACACACATTTATTCATTACTTATGAGGTTTACGTAGATATTTAACTAAAGGGATTTTGGAATTGTAACAAGTGTGTAAAATTAGAATAAAGACTTGGCACCAAACTTTAAATTGGGACGTCAGGTATTTAATAGTTTCACAGACATGTAAGATATAATAAAGGTGATGGTAGCATTACAAATTTAATGAATATGTTGTTAAAGAAATAATGGTATTTGTCCCTAATTAACCGTATTGGTCCTTTTATCACGTTTGGGCTAGAATCTTTGAGATTAGATATATAATAAAAGATTAAAAAAAAAAAAAATTGTGCATGCAAGAGGATTGCACTTTCACAGAGAATTTTAGAATACTTATTAGGGATATGATTTGATAATGTTAATGTTTGAAGTTTAAATTAGGGGGCTTCTAGATATATAATCTTTTTAGTAGCCTAATTAGAACTTGTAAAAACACAAAGAATTTGGGTGATAAAACATCAATCCAAATGTACCCCAAAACAAGGACAGAAGGTGCCTGTAGCAAGTGTGTTAAAAAATGATAAGCTTAGAGTCATGTCTACAAATGCTTGCAGTTTAGGGAATAAGATCCATGAACTTGTGGCAATAATGGAAACTGATAGTGTAGATTTAATCGCTGTTACTGAGACATGGTATAATGAGAAAAATGACTGGGACATAGCAATACCAGGGTACTCTTTATATAGGAAAGATAGGGAAGGCAAGAAAGGGGGAGGGGTGGCCTTGTATGTGAAGGATAGCATAAAATCTAGCCTAATAAAAGTTAGTGAGGCAAACATAGAGTCCGTTTGGGCTACGTTAGAATTTGGTAATCACACAGTAACTCGTGTAGGTGTGATTTATAGGCCCCCAGGACAAATTGAAGAGTTAGATAATCTACTAGTTGAGGAAATAGCTAAAATGACAATGAAGGGGGAAGTTATCATCATGGGTGACTTTAATCTTCCTGATGTAAATTGGAAAACAAAATTAGCTACTTGTGCCAGGAGCACACATATTCTAAACTCCCTACTGGGATTGTCTCTAAAACAAGTTGTTGAGGAGCCAACTCGTAAAGAGGCCATACTAGATTTAGTGTTAACAAATGGAGATTTGGTATCAGATATTACTGTAGGTTAAAGTTTAGGATCCAGTGATCATCAGTCAGTGTGGTTTAATATAAGAACAGTGACTGAGTCACACCACACAAAAACAAAAGTTTTAGACTTTAGAAAAACAGACTTTTCTAAAATTAGAATATGGGTAGAGGAGTCATTATCAGACTGGAGCAATTTAAATGGAGTCCAAGAGAAATGGGATTATTTAAAAGTTGCACTATTGAAGGCAACAGAAAATTGCATTAGGCTTGTCAGTAAAAGCAAAAAATTCAAGAAACCACTGTGGTACTCCGCAGATGTGGCCAAAATAGTTAAAAACAAAAAGTTAGCATTTAGGAATTATAAAAAAAACCCAGAGTGAGGAAGACAAAATGATCTATAAGATTAGGCAGAAAGAGGCTAAGCAAGTTATAAGAGCTTCCAAATCACACACAGAAGAGAAAATAGCACAGTCAGTAAAAAAGGGGGATAAAACATTTTTTAGATACATAAATGAGAAAAGAAAAGTAAAACAAGGATTAGTTAGATTAAAAACAAAAGAAGGAAGGTATGTAGAAGAGGATAAAGGTCTAGCTGACTGCCTCAATGAATATTTTTGTTCTGTATTTACAGATGAAAATGAAGGAAAGGGACCTCAGTTGAGAAAAAGGATAAATGAGTCATTTATTACACGTGAGTTTACAGAGGAAGAGGTTCTATTTCAACTGTCAAAAGTAAAGACAAATAAGTCAATGGGACCTGATGGAATACACCCAAAGCTATTAAAAGAGCTTAGTGGTGTACTAGCAAAACCATTAACAGATTTATTTAACCAATCATTGTTAACAGGAGTAGTCCCAGAAGATTGGAAGTTAGCGAATGTTGTGCCCATTTACAAGAAAGGTAATAGGGAGGAGTCGGGCAACTATAGGCCAGTAAGCCTTACTTCAGTAGTGGGGAAAGTGATGGAAACCATGTTAAAGGATAGGATTGTTGAACATCTAAAAACACATAGATTTCAAGATCAGAGACAACATGGGTTTACTTCAGGGAGATCATGCCAAACTAATCTTATTGATTTTTTGATTGGGTAACTAAAATTATAGATCAGGGTGGTGCAGTAGACATTGCTTACCTAGATTTCAGTAAGGCTTTTGACACTGTTGCACATAGAAGGCTTATCAATAAACTGCAATCTTTAAGTTTGGATTCCAATATTGTTGAATGGGTAAGGCAGTGGCTGAGTGACAGGCAACAGAGGGTTGTAGTTAATGGAATATATTCGAAGCTTGGACTTGTCACCAGTGGGGTACCTCAGGGATCTGTACTTGGACCCATTCTCTTTAATATTTTTATTAGTGATATTGCAGAAGGTCTTGATGGTAAGGTATGTCTTTTTGCTGATGATACTAAGATATGTAACAGGGTTGATGTTCCAGGAGGGATAAGCCAAATGACAAATGATTTAGGTAAACTAGAAAATGGTCAGAATTGTGGCAACTGACATTTAATGTGGATAAGTGCAAGATAATGCATCTTGGACGTAAAAACCCAAGGGCAGAGTACAGAATATTTGATAGAGTCCTAACCTCAACATATGAGGAAAGGGATTTAGGGGTGATTATTTCTGATGACTTAAAGGTAGGCAGACAATGTAATAGAGCAGCAGGAAATGCTAGCAGAATGCTTGGTTGTATAGGGAGAGGTATTAGCAGTAGAAAGAGGGAAGTGCTCATGCCATTGTACAGAACACTGGTGAGACCTCACTTGGAGTATTGTACACAGTACTGGAGACCGTATCTTCAGAAGGATATTGATACCTTAGAGAGGGTTCAGAGAAGGGCTACTAAACTGGTTCATGGATTGCGGGATAAAACTTACCAGGAAAGGTTAAAGGATCTTAACATGTATAGCTTGGAGGAAAGACGAGACAGGGGGGATATGATAGAAACATTTAAATACATAAAGGGAATCAACACAGTAAAGGAGGAGACTATATTTAAAAGAAGAAAAACTACCACAACAAGAGGACATAGTCTTAAATTAGAGGGACAAAGGTTTAAAAATAATATCAGGAAGTATTACTTTACTGAGAGGGTAGTGGATGCATGGAATAGCCTTCCAGCTGAAGTGGTAGAGGTTAACACAGTAAAGGAGTTTAAGCATGCGTGGGATAGGCATAAGGCTATCCTAACTATAAGATAAGACTAGGGACTAATTAAAGTATTTAGAAAATTGGGCAGACTAGATGGGCTGAATGGTTCTTATCTGCCGTCACATTCTATGTTTCTATGTTTCTATGTTACTACATTGTGTTCTGTTGATTTCTATTGAGATCTACAGATTATGCTATTGTGTGTTTGTTTTATGGTTTATGGATGTATGGGTTGGACCTGTTTGGGTTCCAATCCTTAAGGATGTGTGTGAATTGTCTTTTTTTTTTCTTTTACCCCAGAGCAAGAGATACCTTAATGAAATTCTTGACAAAAATAGATGATAAAGTTTATGTCTGTAAATGTCCATTGTCTTAATACTAATAGAAAGAGGAGCAGATTGTTTAATTCACTGAGCATGATAAAAAAAGTGGCTTTTTTACATGAAACTCATTGGGGGGGGTGATAAATTCTCTACCATTATACATGCTTCTTCACCAGATAAGAAAAAGAGGGGTGTTGCAATCATTTTAATAGAGATATAAATCTCAAAATTAAATATGTTGAATTAGATCCCGAGGCTAGATTTATTATTTTGGTTTGCTCTATTGACAAAAATATATATACTTTTGTCAATGTTTATCTCCCGAATGTCGATCCTATGGCCAAACTCTTAGCGCTAATGGATAGAGTTGCTAAGGTCCATAAGGGTCACTTAATTGTTGCCGGCGATTTTAATTGCGTGTTTGATCCCAAAATGGACAAGACGTATTTACCCTCAATACCAATTGATAAAAGAACGGTAAAACAAGCCAAAAAATTACATAATATTTGTAAACAGTATAAATTATATGATATTTGGAGACTATTACATCTGCTGCACAAAGATTACTCCCATCAATCCAGTGCACACGGTTCATATGTACGCATTGATTTCTGTTTAGTAGATGCAAATTCGATTTCTCTTTGCAATTCAATAAAAATTAGAGAGAGTTTGTGGTCGGACCACAGTTTTATACTTATTGATTTTTGTAATAAATCGCCCGCGCCCTGTACTACCTGGAGATTAAATGACGCTCTGATTAAAGACCTCAAAAATAGGGAGGAATTGACTCACTTATTAAAATACTTTTGGTCAGAAAATAGCTCTAAAGATACATCTCCAGCAAATAATTGGTGTACACATAAATCGGTCATGCAAGGTTATTTAATTAAACTAGCCCATATAACGAGGATAAAAATATGGTAAGATTTATATATTCAATTCTACAACCTCTCTAAATTAAATAAACAGGCTCCCTCTGCTGATTTAAACCTTCAGCTAAAACTCATACTAAAATAAATCAACATAAAAGTTGAACAAAAAATGTAATCCAATATTCATAAATTAAAACTAAAACATTATCACACAGGCAATATAAATAATAAAAATCTAACTAGAAGACTTCAAAATCAACTCGCAAACAATAGAATAGAACAATTGATAGAAGGCCAAAAGATATACTTGACTCCATCTCAAATAGGGGAGAGATTCAATCAATTTTATTCTGACTTGTATAATCTTAAAACGCCCCCTAATCTAAACGCTATTCGTAACTATTTAGTAAATACACCGATTCCGAAAGTCTCCCATCAAGATCTATTAACTCTAAATCAAAATATTTTCAACATCAAATAGACAGACTTGCTATAAATAAGACGCCTAGCCCAGATGGTTTTTCAAATCTATATTACAAATATATGAAATCTCATTTAATAAGCCCATTAACAGAAATGTTCAACCAGATAGCATTAAATCAACTTTTTCCAAACAAATTATTACAATCAAATCTTATTCCTTTTTTACCATATTTTATATCTTAATGTATTTCCACCCACTGCATACAACACAGGCATATATATATTCATAAATTAACTAGATTATTATATTTCAATTACTTATTCTCTACAACCTTCTTACCAAAATAAGTGATCAGTACACTAATTATGATACAATTTAGCCCCCATTGCCCTTAATGATTCAATCTATGAATACAGCTTTTTATTAATTACTTAAACCCCACAACACTCTTCTAGTGCTTACTAATCATTTATCTTATATTAATAAATGATCATACCCAATTATATTTCCCAGTGAGTTCCCAAATTCTAATTATTATACAATAACCGTATATATATTCATAAATTATTATCCAAATTGCTGTATTCCTATTTCCTACTTATAGGACGTGAAAAAAACAGACTAATGATTAGTGTCCCATACCATAATGTGCTTTGTCCACCATTACTATTTAAATTCAATATTATAAACACATACGCATTATTATTTTCCAATACTCCTATACATCATTTAGGTGTTTACTTAACCCTGATTGCAACCCTTGTGTTACTGCAAAAAAAAAACACAAAATCAAAAATTTCTTTTTGTTCTCTTTTTTCTATCTAAGTTCACACATCTCTATTATTTATTCTATTATTCACAGTTTAACCATTTAAATAACCAGTGCTTACTGCATTTATACCTTATATAGTTTGATACTTCATTAACCAGCAAACTTTAGTGTTTATCACTCTCTATTTTCACTCTCTAATACATCCCCATTTTCAAAAAAAAAGAAAAAAAAACAAAACCTCGTTAACCTATCCCCTTTTCCTTCCATCTCGTCGCCTCCCCCCTTTCCCCTCTCCCCATCACTCTAGCTCATTTTATATCATTCTTTTGAAGCCATATTGCAGCCTTTTGGGGCTCATCCAGTGAGATTATATCTTTCCCTCTCGTCACTATTAACTTGACTGGATAACCCCATTTATATCTTATCATATATTTCCTAAGAATGTTAGTAATAGTTCCAAAGGCTTTTCTGCTTTGCCTGGTCTGCCAGGACAAGTCTTGGAATAATTTCAAATTCATATATAAGTATTGATCCTTATTTTCTAAGTTTGTTCTATGCTTATTTAGAACTTGATCTTTGTACCAAAATTGATGAAAGCAAATCATTACATCTCTAGATACAGTCTCAGGCAGTCCCTTGGGCCTGGGGAGACGATGATATCTGTCCAGTATTTTTATATTAGGCTCCATCTTCAGCCCTAACTCTTCAAAGAATTTTAGTAAGTATTCCTCTAATTTTCCATCCGAAATTTGTTCGCTAATACCTCTGATACATAAATTACTCCGTCGACTGCGATCTTCTAAGTCAGATAACTTTTGTTCCATCCCATTATATTTCTTATCCAGCGATTCAAATTGGGATTTTAACTCCGCCTGCATATAGTCCACTGCACCTAATTTTTCTTCAATATTCACTATTTTCTGATTTAGCATAGCAATTTCTTCTTTAATTTCTTGTACATTTAATTGTATTACTGAGGTCAATTTATCACATAAATGCTGCTGGCTCTTTTCCAGTATTTCCGAAAATGTTTCTTGAAACTCTTTACTAATAATTGCCTTCATTTCTCCCTCTTCTCCTTGGATAAACGACGTTCCCTCTTCGCCATCCTTCCTACCAGGAGATTGGGCCACAAAAAAATTGGATAACCGTCTTGGCTCTTTAATTTCTTTTTTATCCTTTTTTAGGGATTTATTTTCAGGGTTTTTCTTGGAGGTCATTTTTAAATCACCAGCATACCCCAGTCACCGGCAAGTATAGTGAAGTGAGTATTCTTATTATATGACAGTATGTCTCACTATATAACAATTTGTTTTAGTAGTTTTCTATGCCAATGATATAATTGCTATAATAAATGATTAGGTATGGTTTAATGTGGTTTTTAGCCAGCCCTTACCGCCAGGACCTTCAGTCACAGTAGTCAGCAATACATAATAATCAGTTAGTGCACATCTTATGGGAAATTCTTCAGGGAAATTCAGAAATGCCTTCATCTCCTCTACATTACATAGGAGAACCGAACGAACAAACAAACAAAAAAAAAAAAACTCTTCTCCTGTTCTGAGCCCACAGCAGGCTCCTGCTTCAAATACACAGATGCACAGCCGTTTGTCTACTTATTCAGTAAATTTAGTCAGCCAAATCAGCTTAGTATTGCAGCCCTATTACCGGCTCAGGCTTCTTCATTGCTTGGGTGAGACATCCGTCTCCCATTCCTTCCGGGCTACCGACAATTCCGAATACGCTGCCGTCATTCACCACGCTGTCCTTGCCCTAGCTCCGCTTGTTTTCTCGTGGGACTCACTCAGACAGCGCCACCGGAAGCGTCCGTGCGTGCGCCCTACGTCATCGCTCCCTCCCCCCCACAATCAAATCTTATTCTGATACTTAAACAAAATAAAATTAACACAGATCCCAGCAACTATAGACCAATAGCCTTAATTAATGTCGATTTGAAGATAAACTCTGCCATTCTTGCTGAAAGAGTTAAGACTGTAATATCTAAGTGAATTCATCCCGACCAAATAGGGTTTATCCCTGGTAGATTAGCTTCCAATAACTCCTGAAGTTTAATAGATATTTGAGATCTCGCTAATAAAGAAGGGTTCCCCCTCCTGGCCCTGTCCCTAGACACCGAAAAAACATTCAACAGGGTCGGGTGGGATTACCTCAGTGAAGTCTTAAATGCTTTTGGCTTTACAGGGTGGATCTGCAATGCGATATTAGCTTTATATTCTTCTCCCTCTGCTAGAACTGTAGGCCCGAAAATAACTGTGGGCTGGTTTTGAACTTAAAAATGGCACGCGCCAAGGGTGTCCCCTTTCTCCCTTATTGTATATCTTATCTCTTGAGCCCTTGGCAATAAATATCAAGAATAATTTTCTGATTAAAGGTGTCCATACGAAATCCGCTGAAATTAAAATATTACTATATGCAGACGATGCGTTAATTACCCTTACATCTCCCAAGACCTCTCTATCTCCTTTAATATATGAAATTGAGAAATATTCTGATATTTCAAATTTTAAGCTGAACATTTCTAAATCCACAGCTTTGTACGTAAATATGACTAATGATCAAGTAAATACTTTATAACACACATATAAATTCATATGGACTGGCAAAGAAATAACTTATCTGGGTTTAGTAATACCAGCTAATGTCTCCTGTACTATGAACAGAAATGTCTGGACTCTTTTGAGATATATGAATCTTAAACTTAAAAAATGGAAAACTCTGGAAACATCCTGGCTTGGTAAAATAATATAATTAATGCATATATTATGCTAAGTGGACACATTTATTTTCCATGCTCCCACTTAAGGTTACCAACCAGTGGTTAGCTCTAATTCAGTGAAGCATGACTAATTTTATTTGGAATCATAAAAAAACAAGAATAAGTCAGAAAATTTTAGCAAAACAATTGTCTAATGGGGGCTTAAATTTTCCAAGTATTGTTGATCAATATTATGCAAATATTATTAGACACATATGTACCCTGCAAAAACCCCAAACAGGCGTTTGAACCATGGTTTAAAATCGAGTCAGATGTAGCTCACATCGATAAATTACAATATTATATGTGGACAGTCACTAGGGATTCTCTTATTAATTCCTCCTTAACAAATCCAATGACTTTGACACAAACCCTAGAGGAAATTAGGGTTTAACAATCTTATCCCAAAGACTTGTAGACTTGATATAGTGGAAACCATTATTCAAGACTTATCTTTAAAAAACTGGCCCAATGTTTATAAATTAACAATTGCTGACATCATGCAGGGCGATAATATATTGTCTTTTCAATACATCACAGATAATTTTCATATTCCACGCAGAGAAATTTTCACCTATCTGCGGTTAAATTTTTTTATTCATAACAATGTTATTAAATCTACTGCCTCATATGCAAAAGAAATGGAACTTATTTTTGGTTACCGTTCTATCAATAAGGTTATATCTGCTGCTTCCTCTCTCTTAGATTGTTTTAAACTGCCTCCCTTTAGATTGATTAGGACTTGGGAACATGAATTGGAACTTGAAATTTCAGTAGATGACTTTAATTCAATTAAACAAGCATGTACATTGTGTAAATTTGACTGAATGCCACTTCAAGGATCTCCATCGATGGTATTACACTCCCACCAGATTGGCTAAAATGTATGATTCCCATGATCCTACTTGCTGGAGATGTGGCAGTTATCAGGGTATATAAATTCATATTTGGTGGTCATGCCCCGTAGTTAGATCATTGTGGACATGGGCATTTAACATCTTTACCACTATGACAGATCATAACATTAACAAAAATGTTGTTTCTGCTCTTCTACACCTAAATTGGAACCTTAAATCACATAGAGATATTTGTTTTGCCACACATTGCCTAGTCGCTGTTAAAATTATCATTGCGCTTCAGTGGAAATCCTCTATTCTGTTTCAAAAACGGTTATTGATTAATCAAATTATGTTTTAAATCAATATGGAATATGAACTCATAAATAATTTGACAATTTTGTTAAAAAAAAAAAAAAGTCTGGTATTCTGATTGGCTAGAAAGATACCAACATATTTTTGGCTAGTCCCAGCTTTAGGCAATATCTCTGTTAATATTTGTAACGGACCGTTTTGCACAAAAGGGAAAAAAACCGCTTAGACGATAATCCCCTTTCAGAGACAAGCACAGCTACTGTAGAATCACCAAAACTCACGAACTGAATACAAGTGAATGCTCCAAACTCCCGAACGGCATACAAGGGAATGCTCCAAACACTCGAACTGCATACAAGGGAATGGTCCAAACACTCGAACTGCATACAAGTGAATGCTCCAAACTCTCGAACTGCATACAAGTGAATGCTCCAAACTCCCGAACGGCATACAAGGGAATAAGGTAGCACTCCAAATACACGAACAGGAACCATACGAATTGCTGCTACCAGACGAACAGGAAAAGCTCCCAAGCGGCTTACACTCCTGGCAATCAGTCCTTAGCAGCATACAGTAAATCCCCCCAAAGACGAGACAGAGCTCCGTGTTGAGGGTCAAGCAGTGGTCTGTTTAATGAGGGCTACCTGCCCAGTATTTATGCAGGTCTCCCACCTGGTGGACACTCCCCTAGGGGACCAGATGGAAGACTGTAACAAAAGACAGACATGTACCAATTACAGACATACAGAAGTAAAACATCCCCACAATGCATCCTGGCTTCCTCCCCTCTGCCCTGGAGAAGTAATTCAATTATCTCCCAGGACAAAGGCAAAACTCCATTACACATGTGGGGACACAAAACCAGTATTATACTTTAAAATACATAAAGTAACATTTATTACATAAAACACAGACATGTAACATATCCCCAGATAGCTCAGGTCTGAGCGCACATTATTAAGTGAATGGCGCTCAGACCACACAAATACAGTTTAATCGCCATGGAGCCAAAGTCTTTACAGTCAGTTTCATACGAATGGGCTCCATGGGATTCCTATCTGGGGTATAACACATTCAACCAAAACTACCGAACCCCAGGCAGAAAAGCACGAATGAAGCTTTTCTGCAGGTAAAAAAGATGTCTTTTAACAGGGGACCATAGTCCAAAGGCAGCAGGCGAGCAACCAGGCTTCTCCAATGCAATGTGGCGAGATTGGTCTCATCACAATATTATACAATAAATCTCTGGTTTTTAATATACAAAATTGCTGCGGATGCCTATGAAAAAATTTAAACTTTATTACAGTTAATACAATAGAGGTGGGAATGATTGTATTAATTCAGAAACAGAAATACTGAAAATAATGTATTATTGTCAATTGTCATTTTTCTTTCTTCAAGTTTATTCGCTTGCTCTGAATGGGGTTGGTTTTCTCTTTTGTTTTCTTTGTCTTTGAATGTTGTCTTTTATCTTTGTTATTGTTTGTTATTCTAGGCTTATGCCTCAAGTATATGCCATCTTGATGCAATATATTATTATTAATTATGTGATTGTGCATATAACTTGAACTTGTGCATAGGCTATGGATTATTGTTATATAAAAAATTATGTTTCAATAAAAATCGATTTAAAAAAAAAGAAAGAGGGAAGTGCACATGCCATTGTACAGAACACTGGTGAAACCTCACTTAGAGTATTGTACGCATTACTAGAGACCGTATCTTCAGAAGGATATTGATACTTTAGAGAGAGTTTAGAGAAGGGCTACTAAACTGGTTCATGGATTGCAGGATAAAACTTACCAGGAAAGGTTAAAGGATCTTAACATGTATAGCTTGGAGGAAAGACGGGACAGGGGGGATATGACAGAAACATTTAAATATATAAAGGGAATCAACACAGTAAAGGAGGAGACTGTATGTAAAAGAAGAAAAGCTATTACAACAAGAGGACATAGTCTTAAATTAGAGGGACAAAGGTTTAAAAATAATATCAGGAAGTATTACCGTATTTATCGGCGTATAACACGCACCGGCTTATAACACGCACCTCATTTTAAGAAGGAAATTTCAGGAAAAAATAACTTAAATTTCAAATAAAGAACTTACCC
>OW240914.1:9111663-9130663 GCA_933207985.1 Pelobates cultripes | reverse complement strand
TTATCCCGCAATCCATGAACCAGTTTAGTAGCCCTTCTCTGAACCCTCTCTAAGGTATCAATATCCTTCTGAAGATACGGCCTCCAGTACTGTGTACAATACTCCAAGTGAGTTCTCACCAGTGTTCTGTACAATGGCATGAGCACTTCCCTCTTTCTACTGCTACCACCTCTCCTTATACAACCAAGCATTCTGCTAGCATTTCCTGCTGCTCTATTACGTTGTCTGCCTACCTTTAAGGCATCAGAAATAATCACCCCTAAATCCCTTTCCTCAATTGTTGAGGTTAGGACTCTATCAAATATTCTGTACTCTGCTCTTGGGTTTTTACGCCCAAGATGCATTATCTTGCAATTCTATCCACATTAAAATGTCAGTTAGTCACAATCTCCTCTGAATTCATGTTTCTAGTTTATATTCAAATCATTTGCCATTTGTCCTTCCTGAACATCAACTTCTGTTAAGCATATCTTAGTATCATCAGCAAAAGACATACCTTACCATCAAGACCTTCTGCAATATCACTAATAAAAATATTACGAACGAGTTAGCAGGGTTCTTTGTTTTTCCACTCGTATGTTCAGCATAACAACGGTTACAAATATAGTGGTTACAATGTTCCAAGTCTGTTGGCCAGGCAATAACATTGTAACCACTGTATTTGCAACCGTTGTTATCACTTCCTCCCAGCACAACTTGCTGCCGCAATTTTTTTTAAAGGGGCACGGTCACGCTTATATGGTTATATGGCCACAGTGCTGACTGGGCCCCATCAGTGTGTGGGCCCTGGTGCAGTAGCACCAACGGCAGTTCCACCGCTACACATGGGGCCCGGGTGAGCTAGACTTGGAGATTAATTTCATGGAGAACTGCAATACAGACAATTTTTTACCAATTGAATGACCAATTGAATGATAGGTCAAATTCTTGAACTCTGAGTCAAAATGTATCCAAATCATGAAGTAATAGAAAGCACAATCACAGTCACATCAATTTACATGTAGCATCATTTTCACTGGGTCAAAGTGGTGGTATTCGTGATTGTGACGGTAGTCACCATCACTGGGGATAGAAGACAGACACTATGGGTGGGCTTCCAAATTCCTTTTGTGTTTTGTCTCATTGTGCCTATTATTTGTGCAGGGTATGTTGAATGTATTGCTGGTCTGTGCATCTCCCCCTCCCCCCTTTTTCCTGTCCTATTGTTTCCCCAGCAGGGCATTGTCCCAGGGACACTGCCAGACCAGTTTAATCTAGCTGCTCTGTCCCTCCTCAATCTCCCATCAGCCCTTGCTATTGTCTGATCCCACCCTTCCTTGTACGATAGTAATCTATGTAACCTATTGTATGTAAATGAGGATGTTGGGGGCTTAAACTATGTGTGCTGTATTCATTAACCCCTTAAGGACGGAGCCAAATGTACACATTGTGAACAAAACAAAATGTAAACAAAACCTGGCATTTGCGCTACATGTCTGTCCAACCGTAATACACCTCTTTCATAGTAAATGCACCCACCCTTATTATATATCATTTTATTCAGGGGAAACAGGGATTTCATTTAATATCAAATATTTAGCTATGAAACATAATTTAATATGAAAAAAATGGGAGAAAATACGAATTTTTTGATTTTTTTAGTTCTAAATTGCATTTTAAAGGTCAGTGTCATAATACTGTTTGATTTTACTGCAATAAAATACACATATTTGTATTTAGTAAAGTCTCACGTGTAAGAGAGTACCCCCTATGTACAGGTTTTATGGCGTTTTGGGAAGTTACAGGGTCAAATATAGCACGTTACATTTGAAATTGAAATTCGCCAGATTGGTTACGTTGCCTTTGGGACTGTATAGTAGCCCAGGAATAAAATTTACACCTATAATGGCATACCATTTGCAATAGTAGACAACCCAAGGTATTGCAAATGGGGTATGTCCAGTCTTTTAGTAGCCATTTGGTCACAAACACTGGCCAAAGTTAGCGTTAGTATTTGTTTGTGTGTGAAAAATGCAAAAACTGCCAATTTTGGCCAGTGTTTGTGACTAAGTGGCTACTATAAAAGACTGGACATACCACATTATCAATACCTTGGGTTGTCTACTATTGCAAATAGTATGCCATCATGGGGGTAATTTTCATTCTTGGGCTACCATAGGGTCTCAAAGGCAACGTAACCAATCTGGCGAATTTTAATGTGAAAAAAATGAAATGCAAGCCTTATATTTGACGCTGTAACTTTTGAAAACACCATAAAACCTGTACATGAGGGTACTGTTGTACTCGGGAGACTTCGCTGAACACAAATATTTGTGTTTCAAAACAGTAAAAAGTATTGCAGCAATAATATCGTCCGTGTAAGTGCTGTTTGTGCGTGAAATATGCAAAAAAGTCACTTTTACTGGTGATATCATCGTTGTAATACATTTTACTGTTTTGAAATACTAATATTTGTGTTCAGCGAAGTCTCCCGAGTAGAACAGTACCCCCCATGTACAGGTTTTATGGTGTCTTGGAAAGTTATAGGGTTAAATATAGTGCTAACAAATTAAATTCCCTTTACTTTCGGCATGGGTTGTCAGGCAGGTCCCGCTAATTGTAATTAATTAAGATACCTAATTATGTAAAAATATTACATAAATATATATGTAGAATTAATATATGTATATATATATATGTATGTGTATATATATGTATATATCTATATAATTTTTTTTAAATATTTTTATTTATATATAGGTATATATATAGTGATATATATGTATATATTTATGTGTATAGATATATATATTATTTTGTTCTATGTGTATTTTGATATATATATATATATTAATTTCACAAAACAGTTAGAACGAAATAACACACATCTATATATTTTTTAATTATTTATTTTTAATTATTTTTTTTATTTTATTTTTTAACGTATTTACATTTTTATTTTTTTTATATCATATATAAATATATATATAACAATAATTATATATATATTTAATCAGTATCAGTCTACGTGTAATTTGATATTAATATATATATATAATTATATATATATTAATAGTAAAATACACCTAGACGGTGTATGTGTGTGTATGTATATGTGTATATATATATACTTAGATCATATATATATATAATATATATATATGATCTAAGTATATATAATTATTTTTTTTTACACCATTAACTTATTTTTATTTTATTTTCAGCCAGCAGGGGGACCACCTGTCATTACAGGCAGCCCCCCTGCCGGCAATACAGAAGCCAGCTGCTATCCCCGGCCATGTGATTGTGGGGTCCTCGCTAGGACCCCACTCTCACATGGCCTGGGGGCTTCGACGAGGACGGACGTGCCGCGGGGGGCTCCCTGGGAGTCCCCCCAACCGCGATCGCTGGCGTGGGACCGCCGGCGACCGGGTAAGTTAACAAAAACCGGAGGGCGTACAATTACGCCCGGCGGCGTTTAGAGCAGCCTATTAGAGGGCGTAATTGTACGTCCTCCGGTTTTAAGGGGTTAAAGGAGTTGCTGTTTAACCTTCAACATGTGTCGTCTGGTGTTTGGTCCAGGGTGGAAAAGGCCCTAAGTGATCCCAGTCAAGCCTCTGCCTCTGGGTGTGAAGTGTTTCAGGGTCCCTGATAGCTACAAGGAAGCAGACTTGGCGGAGGTACTCGGTCGGGGTACTAGAGCTCCGTTACAGTGACCCTAATCCCAAATAATGTTAAATAATGTTGACTGTGACCTTCATGCCTTTTGATCTGTTTTCATTATTGGACTCCTGATAGACACAGTGTGCATGCACCAATAATGCAAACATGATATAAGAGCCTGAGTCGGTTTAACTTTTATGTATTCTGAAACAGTGAGTTTTGGGGTTTCTGTTAGCCTGTATACCTGTTTTGGTTTAGTTCCTATTTCTGCTCCTGATCCAGGCAATATCTTGCATATTCCAGTTGTCTTGTCTACAACTTAGTACCTTTTACTTTTAGGGTACCAGATCTGGCTATGTTCCTGGCCTTGAGTTTAGATCATTGATTATTAATTGCAGATTATGCTAATGCAGTGTACCTATAATATTAATTTCATTAAAGGACCTCTATAGTGCCAGGAAAACATACTCATTTTCCTGGCACTATAGTGCCCTGAGGGTGCCCCCACCCTCAGGGTCCCCCTCCCGCCCGGCTCTGGAAGGGGGAAAGGGGTAATAACTTACCTTTTTCCAGCGCTGGGCGGAGAGCTCTCCTCCTCCTCTCCGCCTCCGACCGCCCCGCCGCTGAATGCGCACGCGCAAGAGCTGCGCGCGCCCAGTCCTGTATAGGAAAGCATTTACAATGCTTTCATGGACGCTATGCGTTCTCACTGTGAAAATCACAGTGAGAAGCACGCAAGCGCCTCTAGTGGCTGTCAATGAGACAGCCACTAGAGGATTAGGGGGAAGGCTTAACCAT
Source organism: Pelobates cultripes (assembly GCA_933207985.1). Classification (NCBI taxonomy): domain Eukaryota; kingdom Metazoa; phylum Chordata; class Amphibia; order Anura; family Pelobatidae; genus Pelobates; species Pelobates cultripes. The sequence continues at coordinate 9,126,223 of OW240914.1, read as the reverse complement.
TCATAATTATAGCAGTTTCTCTGAAACTGCTATAATTATGAAAAAATGGGTTAACCCTAGAAGGACCTGGCACCCAGACCACTTCATTAAGCTGAAGTGGTCTGGGTGCCTAGAGTGGTCCTTTAAGGACAGGAGGCGAATATTTTGCATTAAATTCTCTTTACTAAACTCCAGCAGCACTGATTTAACAATAAAGTTTAGTGAAAAAAACACATTGCAACAGGATATAAAAGGCTCCTCCCCCTGTAGCTCTCCCTCTTTCTTTGATGTGATATAACAAGAAATACATTCTTCAAAAACAATAAACAACCACAATAATGACAACAATGAAGATTCAGACGGTAAACGATCCAAATTCCAAATGGAGGATTTTCATAGAGTGTGAAGACGACCCCCTGTATTGATCCATGAAGGTGAATCAAACTGAAAAAAAACAAAAAGACATGAAAGGGACTTGGAAATGAATTGTTTGGCATATATACATTAATATTAACTCAATGTTTTTTAATGGTTATCTAACAAGTAAAATAATCACAAATCTCAATATGCGTGACAATAATTAAAATCACATAATATCCAAATAAACACACCTACATGTATATATTAATAATAAATCCTCTTCTTTGAAGTCCCAAAATGTCCCAATATTGTTGTAGCAAACTAGTATCCAGTTATGTTGAGGTGTATTCCTCTAGTGTCCTTTGCCAGAATAGTGTGTTACTGTATAGGTTACAGGACAAGTCAGTAGGTTCTGATATGCAATCAACACTTATAAAACATTGTATGGATAGTCATCACATACTGCTATAACATAACTGGCATTGATAGGGCTTAATATAGAAGAAAAACAGCAAGAAAAATGTATCAGATTGTGTGAATAACGATCTGATCAACCTAAAATGGCCGACGAGAATCTTGCAAGATCCAAGATGGCTACCATTTGCGACAAAATGTCAGATGGGGAGAGCGTGAAATCGCTGTCTCGTCTGCCCCAAATAATAGTGTGTCTCGCACTCCCACCACCCTCAGCACCCATCCAGACCCTTAAATCACTGGGCATAAAACAAATAATATGGCTCAATTGCGGCAATGGCAGCCACAATGCATTAACAAAGGGAGCAGGTCTAAGGGCTAGCTGTGGCAGTCGAGACCTGAAGAGTCCAGGATAAATAGTAAAACCAGAGGTAGGGTGGGAGAAGAAAGATAAAGAATATGCAGGGGTAGAAGGGAAGAGATACAACACATACAATAAAAGCTATAAACAGTATCAGTTATAGATAGTATATCAAACAATAGTATAAGAATAAGGTATGAAGGAACACAATACTTTGACCTGTGCCAGCAGGAGCAGCAAAGAAAGAGGGAGAGCTACAGAGGGAGGGGCCTTTTTGTAACCTGTTGCAATGTGTTTTAATGCATATGATTTCTATCCCAAACATTAAGACTGGACACTTTGAGATCCAGTAATATGCCTTCCTATGCTTTCCCACAATGCCTTCTGGTAGGTCCCTGACTTATAACTTGCTGAGGATACCCTCTTACCTGAAACTGTCAACACGTGTTGCTGCTTTTTACCAACAGTCACTACTTACTATAGCACCTGATGCTATTTTTGAAAGTAGTGGCTGTTTAACAACTGCCAATTTTACAAGTAGCAGCAAAAAGATTCCAAGCTCTCATAATTATATTCTCTAAGGAAAGAACTTGTTCCAATCCTATCACTATGTTTACTGGCTACCACTAAGACTCCAAATTAACTAATTGTTAATGTATGTTAATGGCGGAACTACCAGGGTCTGTGACAGGTCCCTGGAGTTCCACCAGTAAGGTCTCTATGGTAATATATTGAATAACAGTCAAATCCTTCAAGGGAGCTTATGGTCTGCAGCTCTGCCTGGTGCAGACCAGTTCAGAAATGCTCCATCTGTGTTCCTGAGATTCAGTAAATTAGTCAAAGTGCTGCTGCCTGGTTTCCATGACAACACCCTTGACTAATTCACTGACTATTTATTTACTCTGGTATGCTGCAGCAAGCTTGGTCACAAGAAAGTAATGAATTGGACGCCAATCCCTACAAAAAGGGATACAAACTACTTTTTTTTATGTTTTATTAAATAATTAGTGGGGTTTTTCAATACATCCTCTCCCATACTCACCACAGAGCTTCCACAAGGGAATTTCATACACATCCCATTCTGTCAAACCTCACCAGTATCACACTCAGCAAATCTAACACATCACCTATTGCCACCCCCCACCCCACCAACACACACACACAATCACAAGACTTTGGTCAAGGAGGAAGCCTGTCATTGATTCTTAAATTGTTGCCCTGTGGTTTCTAGTTACAATCATGATATATGTGTGTGACGAGACCAATCTCGCCACATTGCATTGGAGAAGCCTGGTTGCTCACCTGTTGCGTTTGGATTATGGCCCCATGTTAAAAGGCTTGATTTTCCCCTACAAAGACATGAAAGCCGGGTCATTCGGTGCTGGCCCTGTTTGAGCGGTGATACCCCAGATAGCTATGCCATGGAACCTATTCGTATAATGAAAGACTATGGGAAAGACTTTGGCTCCATGGCAATTGATCTGTATGTGTGTGCTCTGAGCGCCATTTAGTAATAATGTGCGCTCAGATCTGAGCTATCTGGGGATATGTTCAATGTACCTGTTTTGTGCAATGGCTGCACAGTTATATGTTTTTATGTGTTTTATTGTCTTTTGCTGCCATGTGTTCAATGGAGTTTTGCCTCTGTCTTTGGAGATAATTGGATTACTTCCCAATTATCTCCAGGATAGAAGACTCTGTGGAACTGGTTTGGGGCAGAAAAACTATGCTTCCTTTGGTCACAAAGGACTGTGATCTATCTTTTGAACCATTGGACGAATTTGTATGAATTTGACATATGTTTGTATTTGGAGTATGCTGATTCTGAAAATGTGAATGTGATTTATGTGAATGTAATGCATACTTTTCAAGTTATGAATAATGTGTAAGAATTGTATTTCTCTGCTTGTGCTAATTACATTTCCCATTGTGTAAGGTAATTGAATCAAAGGCAGAGGGGAGGAATTTGTGTGGGAGTGTCTGAGTGTATTGTATGTGTTTATTGGTTGTGTTCCAAAACCCTGTGGCTGGTATTAATGTGTACATAAGCACAATAAACCCACAGCTCTGACTGTCCACTGCTTGACCCTCAATACGGAGCTTTGTCTCGTTCTTGGGGGGATTTACTGTATGCTGTTCCAGTTTGACTGCTAGGAGTGTAAACCTATTCGTATGGTTTTTCCTATTTGGCTGTTTACAGCATTCGTATGGTTCCTGTTCAGCGGATTGGTCTTCTGCAGTAGCTGTGCCTGTGTCTCTGGAAGGGAAGATCTACTAAACGGTGGTTTAACCCTTTTATGCTGAGGTTGCTGTTACAATGTGTAATCTTGGTGTTGCACAAGTGATGATGGTGGATTCCTTTGATAAATATAGGCCGCGTCTGGGGCATCTGGTATTATCATTTCTTGGAGGCTTAACTGCAGGGAAAAGATGACCCTGAAGCTGTACATCTGCTCTACTATCCAATATCATGAGCCAGACTACTAAAAATCCTGGATCTTTAGAAAAAATGAAAAATATATTAAACTTCTACATTTTTTTTCCCCAAGTAGTTTTTTAAAGATGCCTTGATTTCTCGGTTCCTCAGACTGTATATTAAAGGATTCAATAAAGGGGTCACAACTGTGTACATAAGGGACACAATCTTATTCATATTAAATGACTGTTCTCCTGATGGAAATACATAGATAGCAGCTAGAGTCCCATAATACGTGCACACGACAGTGAGGTGGGAGCTGCATGTGGAGAAGGCTTTCTGTCTCCCAGTGGTGGATGATATTCTATGTATAGCGAGAAAGATACAAACATAAGTAGAAATGATAAACATAGTTTCAATTACAATTTCTGGAGTAGATATTATAAATATCATAGTTTGTACAATTGTTGTATCAGAACAAGAAACCTGACAGAATGGAGCATAATCACAGAAGAAATGGTCAATAGTATTTGACATGCAAAATTGTAAATGACACAAACAAATATTAAGCATCGTTGAAAGACTTAAACCCAATGTCCAAGACAACACAGCTAGTCCAAGACAAAATGGGAAGTTCATTATCATTACATAATGCAATGGTTTACAGACAGCCACATATCTATCATAGGACATCATGGTGAGAAGAAGACATTCTGTAGCTGAAGACAAGCTAAAGAAATATAGCTGAGTAATACACCCACTAACTGTCATGGGGCTACCATCTTGTAAGGTGACATATAATAAATTTGGGGTAATAGTCATACTAAGTATAATATCACAAAAGGACAAGTGGCTGAGCAAGAAGTACATGGGAGACCTGAGAGACTGAGTATTAGAAACCAGCATTATCATTAGAAGATTTCCAGTTATTGTCATCATAAACACTATGAGGACACCAGCGAAGAAAATTATTCTAGAGGTGCGTTGAAGCTGGAACCCAAGGAGGAAGAATTCTGGATTAGCTGACTGGTTTTGTCTTGGAATCATCTGATGAAAGAGCAAAAAAGACATTCATAATAAGTTCCACATTTAAATGATTTTTGAAGGAGCTATAAAAATTATCATGTGCATGCTATAAATGAAAAATGGCTGCCACTTAATTGAAAATTGTAATGCTTATTGATTAAAATGTATTGTTTGAAACTATAAAAATCCTTTAACCCCTTTCCGACATTAGGGCAAACTTTGCTGTCTTTCAAAAAGAGAGCTTTAATGCTGTTAAGGCAGTATGGCACGTCCTAGCAATCAAGCCGTGCTTGCAGCCTTTATACTTACCCTTCTTGAAGGAACCAATTGGGGAACTGCCTGGAGACTCATGCAGTCATTCTGTAGCCAGTCTGAATCATGTAATTTGGATGACAACTGATCACATGACTCAGATCAGCTGGTTTGCAAGATGGCCTGCAGTGAAAAGGCAGTGTTTACATTAAAAAGCTTACTGGGACTGTCAGCAGACACCAGAACAACTACTTTAAGCGGTAGTTGTTCTGGTTACTATTGTGTCACTTTAAGGCAGAAAGACCCACAAACAATTTAAAGACAGCTGCAGTAAAGGCCTGGCAAAGCATCACAAAGAAAGAAACCCAGCGTTTGTTAATGCCTGCAAAGGATTATCGACAAAGTATTAAAACTTAGTCTACCGGCCTATTGTATCCTAACATAAATATAGACTTAGATATAAATTACATATATACATGTATATTTCTGTATTATTTTTACATAATTATGTGTTTTTATTAATTATATATTGAGGAATCTGCCTGACAACTAAGGCAGAAAGTCCAGAGAATGTTGTTGATATCATCTGTGAATGAGCTGTTTATGTATGAAAAATGCAAAAAACAAATGTGAGTGCCAAATTGGCCTGGGTTTGTTAGTGGCTGCTAAAAAAAAACTGGGCAAACCCCTTTTTGAATTCCCTGGGTAGTCTTCTTTTGCAAATGAAATGCTATGATGGGGTAATTCTCATTCCTGGGCAATTATTCATTCTTGTGATCTCAAGTGCAAAATAGGCCCAGCAAACCAATCTGGCAAATTTCAAAGTATAAAAACTGAAATGGGCAAGCCATTTATTTGACCCTGTAACTTTTCTAAACCCCCACAAAACCTGAAAATAGGGGACATTGTTATACTCATGAGACATCACTGAACACAAATATGTGTAATTTATTGCAGTAAAAGCTAACAATATTATGACATTCACAGTTAAAATGCCATTCAGAACTGCCATTCAGAAAATAACATTTCTTTACATTTTATTCCTTTTAAATTATGTTTCATATATATAGATGTGAAATGAAAGCCATGTTTCTCCTGAACAAAATGGTATATAGTAAGTGTGGGTGCACTTATATGAAAGAGGTAAATTATGGTTAAACAGACATATAGCTCAAATTCCAGGTTTTGTTTTGGGCCACTATTATTTTTGGGGACAGGAGATATCAATACAATACATGACAAATATATAATAGTATGCTTTGGTAAGATGTAGAACCTGTTGGTTTTTGGCACAATCTGGGTGACTATGGCTCCATTCAGGTATGCTTGCCGCGGCCTTTTTTAAAGACCTTTCTGCTTGCTGCTGCACTTTTTGAAGAACCTTTACCTTACCGTTGCTCCATTCCGCTTGCTGTGGCCTTTTTTGAAGACATCAGCCACAGTATACCATGTGTTATCCATCTGGTTGTGCTCCCCCAACATGGCACAGAGCAGATGATACGATCACTTACATCTTTAATCATCACTATACCGTGCCAATTGATTCAGGTACCGGGGGTTGAGTTTGCTGGGCATTCTTCGTTCTTGTCTACCGATTGCTTGAGCCTCACCAGCCTCATATTGCTACAGCATCTGGATCTGTGGAGGGAGCCCCCATCGATAAGTACTTCCACATTCATTTATCCATTCGTATTAGTTTGATTCATGTGAATGTTGCTGTGGCTGTTTACTATTATTAGACTTTTTCAGAGGTTATTGCACCGGTGATATTTAACAATAAGGTTGATATACCCTTACTTTTTCAAATTTTAATTAGTTTTCCTGATTTAAAGTTTTTTATATATTTTCTCATTTTGTGGTGCTCATATATTTTTATACATTCTTCTGATCACTAATTTTTTACATTGCTATATTCTTGTTTTTGTTGTTTCTATGGCATTAGAACCTTGGATGTTACTATTTGTATCCATATTCTTTTATAGTGTTTTTATATCACCGGAACAGCTTGTGTGTGTTTTAATTATATTTTGTAGCCATTGTTATACTATTAAATATCTTTCATATGGATACTCTGTTTCTTATTAGGAGTGCCTGCTATCTGTATGTTTATTAACTTCATATAACTTCTACTGTGTGAAGCTGCCCATATTCATTATTTATCAATTATCTATTACTAATGTTGTTATAATAGACCTATACTGTTTTATGGTTTATCCTTTCAGGTATGATAAGCATTACAGATGTCTGGCCCTGGTTATTCGTTGGTACAGGCCAAGTTTATCTTATAAACTGTTTTATTCAAGTATTCTATCTGCTAACCTGTGATTTTAGGTATAATATCTTCAGAGCTCTTCGTGCCAGGATATACTATGTAATTATTCTAAAATAAATGTGACAGTAGCAAAAATCTAATGAAGTATACGTGTAATGAGTCTATGAAAATAACAGAATGAAGAAATGACTTTATAATTAAATTATCTAAAATGCAGAAATTATGTTACATAGATTCAAAGTTACATAGCTGAATAGAGACTTGTGTCCATCAAGTCCAGCCTTCCTCACATTTGTTTTTGATGTTGATCCAAAAGAAGGCACAAAACGTAGTCTGAAGAGCTTCCAATTTTGCAACAAACTAGAAAAAATTCCTTCTTAATCCCAAAATAACAATCAGATGCCTCCTTGGATCAAGCAGCTATTACCCCACTAATTAGAAATTATATCCCTGTATGTTATGTTTTTGCATGTATTTATCCAATTGCAGTTTAAACATCTGTATGGACTCTGACAAAACCACCTCTTTAGGCAGAGAATTCCATATCCTTATTGCTCTTACTGTAAAAAAAACTTTTCTTTGCCTTACATGAAATCTCCTTTCTTCCAGCCTAAATGTGTGACCTCTTGTCCTATGTATAGCCCTGTTTATGAATAGATTTCCAGATAAAGGTTTGTACTGGTCCCTAATATATTTATATAATGTTATCATATCCCCTCTCAGTTGCCGTTTTTCCACACTAAAGAGATTTACATTTTTTATCCTTTCTTCATAACTAAAATGCTCCATTCCTTTGATCAATTTTGTAGCTCGTCTCTGCACTTTTTCTAGTGCCATGATATCTTTCTTTAGAACAGGTGCCAAAATTGCACAGCATATTCAATGTGTGGTCTTACCAGCGATGTATAAAGAGGTAAAATTATATTTTCATTCTGAGAATTTATGCCACTTTTTATACATGACAAAACCTTACTGGCCTTAGCAACTGAGGATTGACATTGCATATTGCTGCCTAATTTGTTGTCTATACCAGTTCCCAAATCCTTCTCATGTGTGATTATCCCTATTTCACTACCATTTAGGGTGTAAATTGCTTGTGCATTCTTAACTCCAAAGTCGATAACTTTGCATTTCTCTTCGTTAAATTTAATCTAGTGCCCAGTCCCCCAATCTATCCAAATCCCTCTGCAGCAATCTCCTGCTCACATTTTATTACTTTACAAAGTTTTGTGTAATCTGCAAACACTGATATATGGCTTTCAATGCCTATTTCAAGAACATTTATAAATATGTTAAATAGAAGCGGTCCCAAAACAGAACCCTGAGGGACACCACTTACCACTTTTGTCCAACCTGAAAATTTACCATTAATGACAACTCGTTGTACTCTATCCTTAAGCCAATGTTCCACCCAAGAACACAAATATTCATCAATCTCCATTTTCTAGATTGTGTTGACCCTCCCCTACTAGTTTAAAATCTCCTCCAACCTTAGGACTGCTTCCTTGCCCCACTGTTACCCAGCTATGTGCCTGCTCTCCAACTGTCTCATCTCCTCCCACTCCACTACCTGCACCCACTAAACTCTGCTCAGTGAGCAGCAGATTCCTCTCAATATTGTCAATCTCCCTCAGTGTTGCAATTTACCTCTCCAGACCTCCAATCTGAGCTTTCAGAAAGCCACTTGCTCACACCCAACACAGAGGTATGGACCCTGGACAGATTCAGGCATGCATACATGCAGCAGGATGTGCACTGAGTAAAACTCACAATCTTGCAAGCACTCATCCCCAGTTACCAAAAACACAAGTGAGCAAAAACAATATTTACCCTCTTGGTTTAAACTCCCTTATAGTTTACACTCCTGTTGTTTTAACTCCTACTTAAAAGAGACCTCTTTAAAAAGCCTACTTTCAAGCAAACTCCAGGGAGCAGGCTCTGTGAGTCAGTAGTGGGTTTATATTGTCAATACAAATCCCACACAGGTGGAAATTAAGGGGCACTCCCCCTGATTAGCTCAGCAGCAGCAGCACCCACAAGGAGTGGAATATAAACAGCAAGAGAGGGGGAAAAAAAAAGAGGGAAAAAGTTTTAAATAAAACCAGCAAGGAGAAATATAGAAAAAAAAGGGGGGGGGACGGGACAAAGTTTAAATAAACCCAGCAAAGAAATAAAAATATATATAAGAAAAGGGGAAAAAGTTTAAAAAAAATTAAATAAATAACAACAGCAAGGAGAAAAATATAAATTAAAAAGTAAAAAAAAAACGCAAAGAAATAAAAAAATAAAAATAAATTAAAACAGCAAAGAGAAAAAGATAAATAAAAAGGGGACAAGTTATAAATGAAATCAGCAAGGATGAAAAATATCTATAAAAAAGATGGAAAAAAGTTTTAATTAATGGGGGCTTGGCCAACCACAGAGCTGAATGAACGTGCACTAAGTTTGCTCCCCACAGACTGAAAGTGAATCCACGTTAATTGTAGACTAAATAACACTACGGGGAACCCCAAAAGACAAGGAGGTACCCAAGAGAAAATGGGGAAAACCCTGATACCAAAATTGTTATCTTTCCCCCGCTTTTTCCAGGAATCTTCGGACCCCGAGGCTGGAGCCGGGGAAAACAGGATGGTGGCGGCAGACTCAGAAACAGACATAGTGCTGACCAGCCAAGCGCCTTCTGTTCTATCCTGCAGATCCCAAGACACAGGACGAGAAGCTGACATAAGGGACATACTGAAAAGCCTCCCATCAAAGGCTGACCTAGCCAACATGTTAGGTAAGCTGAAGGCAACATTCCAAACTAAAGTAGAAACTATTGAGGCCGAGGTACAACAAGTAAATCAGCGAGTCACTGACCTGGAAGATGAGAGAGATGTCATACAGGCCCAAATCTCCAACCTCTCCTCCACGGTAGAATCCCAATCAAGCACTTTAGCTGGGTCCAAAGATATGTGGATGACCTGGACAACCACAGCCGACGAAATAATTTGACAAAAATATTGTCCACCAGACTGAAACCCCTCCTCTCGGGACTTATACAAGATGATCAGGCCGGGTTCATACCAGGTAGGGAAGCAAAAAATAACACCACCAAAATCATCAACCTAATGCACTGTGCGACAACCACGGATAAATCCTCCTCCAGTATTCTCTTAGCAATTGATGCCGAGAAGGCGTTCGATAGGGTTGACTGGGCCCTCATAATGGCCACGATGAAAGGCTTAGGCTTTGGGAAAAGATGGTTAGAGTGGCTGGGAACAATATACTCATCCCCCACAGCAAAACTGAGAGTTAACGTCCAACTATCTGAACCAGTTCCGATTCATAATGGTACAAGACAGGGATGTCCTCTCTCACCCCTAATTTTCATCCTTATACCAGTGCCATTCTTACAGGGGATTGGAGATAACCAGCTGATAAAGGGCTCTGGTATCAATAAAGCAGGATATAAGATCTTGGTGTTCGCTGATGACCTCCTATTTAAGGTGGTGGACCCGCTAAACTCTCTCCTCCAAATTCTCAAGGAAATGGAGAATTACAATTAATGGTTTCCAACTTCAAGGCCAATCTCACTAAATGTCAGATCCTCCCACTGCATACAACACCAGAACTGGAGGGACAACTCAGAGGCTCCTTTGCATTCAGCTGGTCCGGTAACTCCATCAAATATCTAGGGGTGCATCTACCCCATAGACTAGAGCGCCTATACACATTAAACTTTCCCCCAATCCTAAAAGCTATCTCCGTAGACTTGATTAATTGGCACAGACCAGGGTTTAGCTGGTTTTGTAGAGTGAACATAATTAAAATGAATGGTCTCCCGCGCCTCCTTTACCTACTCCAAACCCTACCCATAGTTATCCCAAAGACATTCTTTGACACAGTACGCAAGACCATCACAACATTAATTTGGTCCCATACACATCCCAGACTGGCATACTCTCTCCTGATGACACCTTGCGAAGAGGCAGGAGTAGGCCTCCTGGACCTCAACATGTATCACAAAGCCATACATCTAGCCAGTGCCCCTATACAGACAGTTCCCTGGCACAAAGTTGCCCTCCCATTACTACGACACGAACGCCACCCTACAATAGAGACCACACTTAAAGTATGGCAGACCCTGCATAACAACAAAGCCTTATCCCAATTTCCCTCTCCACTATACTCAATCACACAAAACCCTCTCTTTGAACCAGGGTTGACAGGCAGACTATTAAACTCAAGCCAAATGAGGTCCCAGATCCAGCTCAGGGAAGTGGTGCAGGACACGTCAATAAAACCTCTACCAATACTAGCTGCTACCCGACACCCATCAGGGATACAGCAGATGCACTACACACAACTGACTCACTTTATCCAGACCATGCAGCTCCTACCAAAAGGGGCAAGAGAACTCACAGGCTTTGAAATCCTTTGCACCGAACATTTGCTCAAATGTAAAGTACTCTCAACGATGTACACATTGCTGCTTAAGTTTAGAGCACCAAACCTACCTCCATACGTAGGGAAATGGTGCAACGAAATGCAAGTTGAACTCTCCCCACCCCAGGAGAGACAAATATTCTTGACAGTTCACAAAACCTCCACATGCACGGCTACACAAGAACGGAACTACAAAAGACTATCCAGGTGGTACTACACACCCGCTAAACTACACAAACTGTACACTACCACACAACACTCCTGCTGGAGATGTCAGCAACCAAACGGCCACCCTACACATATATGGTGGGAATGACCCCACATGCAATCCTTTTGGAAGCGAATACTCAAGCTTATTAAAATCGCCACAGGTGAGACAGTACCGCCCTCCCCGGAATATCTTCTGTTTCTCCTGCCACCCCCCCTGGTATGAAGAAACAAACCCTATCACTTATCACACACCTACTAATGGCAGCAAATCTGCTTATCCCAGCTAAATGGAAACACGCACACCCCCTTCCATTAGTGAATGGATAAACAAAGTAGGGAATAAAAAAAAAAATGGAGGAACTTACCAATGCTACCTCCAAAAACTACCAGACATTCCAACTCATATGGTGACTTTTGAATGATTTCCTACATACGACAGAAGAGCCAGGAGAGAAAAGGGTCTGCACAACTAAAATACATCATGGGAATTAGGGTTTCCACCCAGGTTAATTACTGTTATAATCTCTAGTAACACGAACGAAACCTGTTAATAAAACTGTATGTGTTTGTAACTTTAGGTTTAAGATTACAGCCGATGAAACAAAGTCTTATGCATGTAACCACATGTTAATTCTCACTATGTAATGCCTTTGATTTACTTTATTGATGAATGTTGTACACTCTGTCATTATTGATAAAAAACTAATAAAAAGAACTTTCATTAACAATTAACAAAGTTTTTTTTTTTAAATTATAATAATTAAACCTGCCTTTTTCACTTGGTATTAACTAATACCAACCATAGTCCACCAGTTCTCCAACAAACTCCTGTTGTTTTAACTCCTACTTAAGAGAGACTACTGTAAATAGACTACTTTCAAGCAAACACCAGTGAGTTATTGAGGAACAGTTAATGTGTGTGGGGTTGAATGAATAAATGTACATATGAATGACGGTTTCAAGCTATATTTGTCTTGAATATATGCTATTTCCTTTCTCTCCCAAAAAGTTGAAGTATATGTCTAGACTCATAGTTTGTTCCCTTGTCTGACTAATTTATGTAAAGTACTGTATATCTGTAGTCAGCAGATAGTCTTGACTCCACATAGACTAAGAGAAGGGGTGTACAGGTGTGTTGTTTACACTGTGATTGACATATAGCTAATGTCAATGTGTGTGTATTGTGTGTAATACATTTATATATAATATTACATACCACAGAACTATAAATATTAATCGTGATATAAAACTATAAAATCCAGTAGCTCTCAGTGCTCAAAGGGCCACTGGTAAAATCCATAACAAATATGATATTCTGATATTCAGGATGGGATGTAATGATTCCTCACTTTAGGCAGTCCATGAAGTACAGCACTTATATTTCCTCCAGAAATGGAAGCTATACCTGATAGAAGACTTGGCATTTGGTTTGGGGCAGAATTTCTATTTGGATGAATTTTAGAAGATAGATGGGGCATACTGAATTCTGAATTTCAACCCACCCCACGGCAGAATCTCAAAGCAAGCAAAATGGACAATGGATAAACTGTAATTAAAAAATTAGCAATTTGACAGCTAGTCATTAATTAAATATAGAGGGGTACAGGGCCGGTGCAAGGATTTTTGCCGCCCTAGGCAAAAAAAAATTTGCCGCCCCCCCATATGTCCTGCCCACCATGTGACATCACAATGCCCCGCCCATATGCTCTGCCATATGGGCCAACGCCAGTCTTCACAAAGTGTCTTTTATCTGAAAAGACAGAGTGTTTACATTAAAAAGCCTACAGGCACAGGCTATAGACACCAGAACCACTACATTGACCCTTTAGTGCTTCTGGTGACTATAGTATCCATTTAATGTGAGGTAAATTAGAGATTAGTGCCACTAATAATATATTGGATTGCCTACCTACCACCAGATGAGGACAAGAGGCTGATGATGGGCTCAGTCTGGCTCCACGGGTCTGGTGTAGAACAGGAAGCAGCGTCATTTTTTGGGGCCCCTTACACAGCTCAAGGTCTGGACCCCCAGGGCTTGACCGTGAGTATCCCTACAATGCCCACCCATAAATCCACCTACATTGCCCACCCATGAGTTCTCTCACAGGTAGTGGAGTGTATGTGTGTAGGGGATGTTTTATGTGTTATTGTAGAGGATGCAATGTGTGTGTGTTCTTATAGAATGTAGTGTATAGGGATACCAATTTGTGTAAGGGATGTAGTGTGTATAGTGGATGCAGTGTGTGTTTGCATGTAAGGAATGCATTGTTTGTTTCTGGGTGTGTGTAAGGGATGCAAGGTGTGCTTCTGTGTATGTAATTGAATGCAGTGTGTGTCTGTAAGGGGTGCATTGAGTGTGTAAGAGATGCATTTTGTTTTTGTGTGTAAGAGAATGAGTGTTTGTGTGAGCGTAAGGGATGCATTGTGTGTTTCTGGTGTGTCTGTGTGTGAGTAAGAATGCATTGTATGTTTCTCTGTGTGTGTGTGGGGTGGGGATGAATTGTGTATGTGTGTAGTGTAAAAGAGAGGGGTTGTGGAGTAGGATAGGGACTGAGAGGGGAGCAGCTCTTTATTTTGTTAACAAATTTTCATAGTGCTTTCCCCTCCTGTCAATTAGTGTTCTCCCTTTCAGTCCCTTAGTGCTCTCCCTTGGTCCCCTGTCCATCAACAGCCCCCCCTTAGTGGTCTTCTCACTCCCCCCTCTCCCTCTTAGTGGTCCTCCCTCCCTCAGTGGTCCTCCCTCCCTCCCCTTTGGTGGTCCTTCACCTCTCCCCCCCCCTTAGTGGTCATCCCTCTGGCAAACCCCTAGTGGACCTTCCCCACTCCTCCCTCAGTGGTCCTT
>OW240914.1:9041420-9111563 GCA_933207985.1 Pelobates cultripes | reverse complement strand
GCATTGTAGATCCACCCTGTAAAGCCAAAATCATTTAAGTCTTCACTGAGGTAATCCCACCCGACCCTGTTGAACGCTTTTTCGGTGTCTAGGGACAGGGCCAGGAGGGGGAACTCTTTTTTATTAGCGAGATCTCAAATATCTTTTATACTTCGGGAGTTATTGGAAGCTAATCTACCAGGGATAAACCCTATTTGGTCGGGATGAATTCACTTAGATATTACAGTCTTAACTCTTTCAGCAAGTATGGCAGAGTTTATCTTCAAATCGACATTAAGTTATTTCTTTGCCTGTCCATATGAATTTATATGTGTGTGATAAAGTATTTACTTGATCATTAGTCATATTTACATACAAAGCTGTGGATTTAGAACTGTTCAGCTTAAAATTTGAAATATCAGAATATTTCTCAATTTCATACATTAAAGGAGAAAGAGAGGTCTTGGGAGATGTAAGGGTAATTAACGCATCGTCTGCATATAGTAATATTTTAATTTCAGTGGATTTTGTATGGACACCTTTAATCAGAAAATTATTCCTGATATTTATTGCCAAGGGCTCAAGAGATAAGATATACAATAAGGGAGAAAGGGGACACCCTTGGCGCGTGCCATTTTTAAGTTCAAAACCAGCCCACAGTTATTTTTGGGCCTACAGTTCTAGCAGAGGGAGAAGAATATAAAGCTAATATCGCATTGTAGATCCACCCTGTAAAGCCAAAAGCATTTAAGTCTTCACTGAGGTAATCCCACCCGACCCTGTTGAACGCTTTTTCGGTGTCTAGGGACAGGGCCAGGAGGGGGAACTCTCCTTTATTAGTGAGATCTCAAATATCTTTTATACTTCGGGAGTAATTGGAAGCTAATCTACCAGGGATAAACAATATTTTGTCGGGATGAATTCGCTTAGATATTACAGTCTTAACTCTTTCAGCAAGAATGGCAGAGTTTATCTTCAAAGCAACATTGATTAAGGCTATTGGTCTATAGTTACTGGGATCTGTGTTAATTTTATTTTGTTTAAGTATCGGAATAAGATTTGAGTGTAATAATTTGTTTGGAAAAAGTTGATTTACTCACATTATTTGAAAGCAGCCTCTATTAAGTAGACTCTTTCAAGTAGGGGTTAGAAAACCAGGAGTTACTTGGAGTGGTTTGTATACTGTGGAGAGTGGTTTGTATACTGTGGAGAGTGGTTTGTATTTTATTTTTGTTTAATCTTTAAAGTTGGTAAGGTTTAAAAAAAAAAAATAAAAATAAAAATTTGTTTTTTAAATTTACTTTTTTTTGTTTTTGTGTTCTGGTTTTCCCCCCTTTTTTTGTGCTGCTGCTTGATTGATTGGGGGAGTGTTAATTGTTTGCACCTGTGTGGGATTTGTATCCCCATAAAGGCACACCCCTAACTCACTGAGCTTGCTCACATTATTTGAAAGCAGCCTCTGTTAAGTAGACTCTTTCAAGTAGGAGTTAGAAAACCAGGAGTTACTTGGAGTGGTTTGTATACTGTGGAGAGTGGTTTGTATTTAATTTTTGTTTAATCTTTAAAGTTGGTAAGGTTTAAAAAAAAATAAAAAAATAAAATTGTTTTTTAAATTTACTTTTTTTTTCTTTTTTTTTCTGTGTTCTGGTTTTCCCCCCTTTTTTGTGCTGTTGATTGATTGGGGGAGTGTTCATTGTTTGCACCTGTGTGGGATTTGTATCCCCATAAAGGCACACCCCTAACTCACTGAGCTTGCTCACATTATTTGAAAGCAGCCTCTATTAAGTAGACTCTTTCAAGTAGGAGTTAGAAAACCAGGAGTCACTTGGAGTGGTTTGTATACTGTGGAGAGTGGTTTGTATACTGTGGAGAGTGGTTTGTATTTTATTTTTGTTTAATCTTTAAAGTTGGTAAGGTTTAAAAAATAAAAAATAAAAAATAAATTGTTTTTTAAATTTACTTTTTTTTTTCTTTCTTTTTTTCTGTGTTCTGGTTTTCCCCCTTTTTTTGTGCTGCTGCTTGATTGATTGGGGGAGTGTTCATTGTTTGCACCTGTGTGGGATTTGTATCCCCATAAAGGCACACCCCTAACTCACTGAGCTTGCTCACAATACTTGAAAGCAGCCTCTATTAAGTAGACTCTTTCAAGTAGGAGTTAGAAAACCAGGAGCTGAAACAAACAAGGGGTTCAAACTATCAAGGTAATTGTTTTTATTTTCTGATTAAAGGGGATATGAGTGTTAGCAAGATTGCTGGTTTAACTCAATGCACATCTTGTTGCATGTATGGATGCCTGGATGTACCCGTCCAGGGTCCATACCTCTGTGATGGTTGTGTGCGAGTGGCTTCTCTGGAAGCTCAGATTGGAGATCTCGAGAAGCAAATCGCAACATTGAGGGAGATTGACAATCTTGAGAGGAGTCTGCTGCTCACTGAGCAGTGTTTAGTGGGGACAGGTAGTGGAGAGGGAGGAGATAAGACAGATGGGGAACAGGCATGTAGCTGGGTGACAGTGGGGCGAGGAAGCAGGGGGGGAGGGAAGAGGAAAGGGCTAGCTAGTCCTGATTTGGTGCAACCTAGCAGATTTGCCCGTTTGAGGGAAGATGTTGGGAGCATCAGCTCAGGAGTAGCTGTATTAGAGGAAGCTGTTACTTCTAACAGCCGAGCTAACAGCCCCCCTAGTACGGGTGGGGATCAAAATGTAAGGAAGGCAAGACAGGTTGTGGTGGTAGGGGACTCTATCATTAGGAGAGCAGATAGGGCAATCTGCCGCTCTGATCGGCTCAACCGGACAGTTTGCTGTCTCCCGGGTGCTCGGGTTCGGCATGTTGCTGACAGAGTGGATGGATTATTGGGAGGGGCTGGGGATGACCCAGCGGTCATGGTCCATGTTGGTACCAATGACAAAGTAAGAGGAAGATGGAAGGTCCTAAAGAATGATTTCAGGGAATTGGGTAGCAAACTTAAGAAAAGGACCTCCAAGGTGGTATTCTCTGAGATATTACCTGTGCCACGTGCTACAGTGGAAAGGCAGCGGGAGATTAGAGAGGTCAATGCGTGGCTTAAGTCTTGGTGCAGGAAGGAGGGTTTTTGGTTTTTAGAGCACTGGGCCGACTTTGCGATTGGGTACAACCTTTATAGTGGTGATGGATTGCACCTAAACGGGAGAGGGTCTGCAGTGCTGGGGGATAGGATGGCTAGAAGGTTGGAGGAGATTTTAAACTAGTAGTAGGGGGGGAGGGTCATAGCAATCTACAAAATGGAGATAGGACAGAAAGGAGATGGGCTTTAGCACAGTATAAGGGGGGTGGAAACGGGGGGAGGGCAAGCTCAGAACAGAGAAGCTGTGTAATGTTGAAAATTCACAAAATATACAAGTGACGCATAATATTAAATGTATGCTTACTAATGCAAGGAGCCTAAATAACAAAATGGGGGAACTAGAGGCATTAGCATACACTAAACAATATGATATAATAGGCATAACTGAAACATGGTGGGATGAGACACATGACTGGGCAGCTAACTTAAATGGGTACATGTTATTTAGGAAGGATAGGAAAAACAAGAAGGGTGGTGGGGTATGTTTGTATGTCAAACATGATTTAAAGCCAAATGTTAAGCAAATGGAATGCGAGGAGGATAATGTGGAAGCTTTATGGGTAAATATCTGCTTGGGGGAAAAGAAGGGAAACCAACTATTGGTTGGGATATGTTATAAACCACCTAATGTTAATATTGACGAGGAACAACAGCTGTTTGAGCAAATTGAGAAAGTTGCAAATCTGGGTAACACTTTAATTATTGGAGATTTTAATTACCGGATATAAATTGGGACAGAGGGACTAGTGCCTCAGCAAAGGGAATTAGGTTTTTAAACTTGTTAAATGACACCTTCATGTCACAACTTGTACAAGCACCAACTAGAATGGATGCTTGTCTGGACCTAGTTTTAACAAACAACGTTGATCTTTTGACCAACATTCAAGTAGGTGAGCACTTGGGAAATAGTGATCACAATATAGTGTCCTTTGAAATAAACTCAAAAAAACAAAAGCACATGGGGAATACTAAAACATATAATTTTAAAAAGGCCAATTTCAATAAGTTAAGGGAAGCTTTACAATATATTGACTGGCATAAACTCTTTAGTGAAAAGAACACTGAGGATAAATGGATCATCTTCCAACAAATATTACAAAGGTACATTTCTCAGTATGTACCGTTGGGAAATAAATATAAAAGAAACAAATTAAAACCAATGTGGCTTAGTAGAGAAGTAAAACAAGAGATTACAACTAAGAGAAGGGCATTTAAAGCATTTAAATCGGACAAATCAGATGCATCTTATAAAAGATATAAGGATGCAAATAATGCGTGCAAAAAGGCAATTAGACTTGCTAAACTTCAAAATGAAATAATGATAGCTGAAGAGAGCAAAACCAACCCCAAAGCATTTTTTAAGTACATAAATTCTAAAAAAAAACAAAATGAAAGTGTAGGTACACTAAAAACTGAAACGGGGGTGTTAATTAATGAAGACCAGGAAAAGGCAGGAATTTTAAATAACTATTTCTCCTCCGTATATATTAAGGAAGAACCCACGGCAATAGATGTGCAAATGATTGCTACTAAAAACTTGCAGAATAATTGTAATTGGTTAACTCAAGACAAGGTGCTGCAGCAACTAAAGAAAGTTAATATAAACAAAGCTCCAGGGCCGGACGGTATCCATCCACGTGTACTTAAGGAACTAAGTGCAGAAATAAGTGAACCTCTGTTTTTAATCTTTCAAGATTCTTTTCTTTCAGGAAGTGTTCCGGAGGATTGGAGGAAGGCAGATGTGGTTCCTATATTCAAAAAGGGTTCAAAATCCTTGCCTGGAAATTATAGACCTGTGAGCTTAACTTCTGTGGCTGGGAAAATATTTGAAAGGTTATTAAGGGATAATATTCAAGAATTCCTTGAGAAGAACATGGTTATCAGCAAAATCAGCATGGTTTTATGAAGCACAGGTCATGTCAAACTAACTTGATTGCGTTCTACGAAGAAGTAAGTAGAAGTATAGATCAGGGTGTTGCCGTGGATGTGATCTATTTGGATTTTGCCAAGGCATTTGATACAGTTTCACACAATAGATTCGTGTTCAAACTCAAGGAAATCGGTCTAGATGAAAATGCTTGTTCTTGGGTAGAACATTGGCTTAAAACAGAGTACAAAGAGTTGTCATTAATGGTAAATTTTCAAGCTGGACAGAGGTGGCAAGTGGTGTCCCTCAGGGGTCTGTTCTGGGACCCCTTCTATTTAACATGTTTATAAATGATCTTGAAGACTGCATTGAAAGTCATGTTTCAGTGTTTGCAGATGACACCAAACTTTGTAAAACAATACAATGTGAGCAAGATATTACTTTGCTGCAGAGGGATTTAGATAGACTGGGGACTGGGCACTCAAATGGCAGATGAAATTTAATGTTGAAAAATGCAAAGTTATGCACTTCGGCGTAAAGAATACACAAGCAACGTATACCCTTAATGGAAGCGAATTGGGGATAACAACACATGAAAAGGACTTGGGAATTGTTATAGACAACAAACTATGCAACAATGTGCAATGTCAATCAGCAGTAGCCAAGGCCAGTAAGGTATTGTCATGCATGAAAAAGGGCATTCATTCTCGGGACGAGAATATCATTTTGCCTCTTTATAAATCACTGGTAAGACCACATATTGAATATGCTTTGCAATTTTGGGCACCTGTTCTAAAGAAGGATATTATGGCACTAGAAAAAGTGCAGAGGCGGGCTACAAAATTAATAAAAGGAATGGAACATATAAGCTATGAAGAAAGGTTAACAAATTTAAACCTATTTAGTTTAGAAAAACGTCGCCTGAGAGGGGATATGATAACATTATACAAATATATTCGGGGCCAATACAAACCATTGTGTGGAAATCTATTCACAAACCGGACTTTACATAGGACACGAGGCCATGCGTTTAGACTGTAAGAAAGAAGATTTCGTCTAAGGCAAAGGAAAGGTTTTTTTACTGTAAGAACAATCAGGATGTGGAATTATCTGCCTGAGGAAGTGGTTTTATCAGAGTCCATACAGATGTTCAAACGGCTACTAGATGCATACTTGCAGGAACAGAATATTCAAGGATATAATCTTTCAATGTAGGGTAATAACTGCTTGATCCAAGGATAAATCTGACTGCCATTCTGGGGTCAAGAAGGAATTTTTTTTCCTAGCTTGTTGCAGAATTGTTCTTCAAACTGGGTTTTTTTTGCTTTCTTTTGGATCAACAGCAAAAAACAAATGTGAGGTAGGCTGAACTTGATGGACGCAAGTCTCTTTTCAGCTATGTAACTATGTAACTATGTAACTATGTAATGCTATCTGGTTGAACATTTCTGTTAATGGATTTATTAAATGAGATTTCTTATATTTGTAATATAGATTTGAAAAACCATCTGGGCCAGGCGTCTTATTTATAGCAAGTCTGTCTATTTGATGTTGAACTTCCTCAGTCGAAATATTTTGATTTAGAGTTAATAGATCTTGATGGGAGACTTTCGGAATCGGTGTATTTACTAAATAGTTACGAATAGCGTTTAGATTAGGGGGCGTTTTAAGATTATACAAGTCAGAATAAAATTGATTGAATCTCTCCCCTATTTGAGATGGAGTCAAGTATATCTTTTGGCCTTCTATCAATTGTTCTATTCTATTGTTTGCGTGTTGATTTTGAAGTCTTCTAGTTAGATTTTTATTATTTATATTGCCTGTGTGATAATGTTTTAGTTTTAATTTATGAATATTGGATTACATTTTTTGTTCAACTTTTATGTTGATTTGTTTTAGTATGAGTTTTAGCTGAAGGTTTCAATCAGCAGAGGGAGCCTGTTTATTTAATTTAGAGAGGTTGTAGAATTGAATTTATAAATCTTATCATTTTTTTATCCTCGTTATATGGGCTAGTTTAATTAAATAACCACGCATTACCGATTTATGTGTACACCAATTATTTGCTGGAGATGTATCTTTAGAGCTATTTTCTGACCAAAAGTATTTTAATAGCTGAGTCAATTCCTCCCTATTTTTGAGGTCTTCAATCAGAGCGTCATTTAATCTCCAGGTAGTACAGGGCACGGGCGATTTATTACAAAAATCAATAAGTACAAAACTGTGGTCCGACCACAAACTCTCTCTAATTTTTATTGAATTGCAAAGAGAAATCGAAGTGCATATGAACCGTGTGCACTGGATTGATGGGAGTAATCCTTGTGCAGCAGATGTAATAGTCTCCAAATATCATATAATTTATACTGTTTACAAATATTATGTAATTTTTTGGCTTGTTTTACCGTTCTTTTATCAATTGGTATTGAGGGTAAATACGTCTTGTCCATTTTGGGATCAAACACGCAATTAAAATCGCCGGCAACAATTAAGTGACCCTTATGGACCCTAGCAACTCTATCCATTATCGCTAAGAGTTTGGCCATAGGATCGACATTCGGGAGATAAACATTGACAAAAGTATATATCTTTTTGTCAATAGAGCAAACCAAAATAATAAATCTAGCCTCGGGATCTAATTCAACATATTTAATTTTGAGATTTATATCTCTATTAAAATGATTGCAACTCCCCTCTTTTTCTTATCTGGTAAAGAAGCATGTATATTGGTAGAGAATTTGTCACCCCCCCCATCTGTGTTTAGAGTGTCTAAGCCAATGAGTTTCTTGTAAAAAAGCCACTTTTTTTATCATGCTCAGTGAATTAAACAATCTGCTCCTCTTTCTATTAGTATTAAGACCCTGGACATTTACAGACATAAACTTTATCATCTATTTTTGTCAAGAATATCATTAAGGTATCTCTGGTTTTCCCCCCTTTTTTGTGCTGCTGCTTGATTGATTGGGGGAGTGTTCATTAATTACACCTGTGTGGGATTTGTATCCCCATAAAGGCACACCCCTAACTCACTGAGCTTGCTCACATTATTTGAAAGCAGCCTCTATTAAGTAGACTCTTTCAAGTAGGAGTTAGAAAACCAGGAGTTGCTTGGAGTGGTTTGTATACTGTGGAGAGTGGTTTGTATTTTGTTTTTGTTTAATCTTTAAAATTGGTAAAGTTTTTTAAAAAAAATGTTGTAAATCTTTTTTTAGTTTTTTTTTCTGTGTTCTGGTTTTTCCCCCTCTTTTGTGCTGCTGCTTGATTGATTGGGGGAGTGTTCATTGATTGTACCTGTGTGGGATTTGTAGCCCCATATTATTATCCTCACATTATTTGAAAGCAGCCTCTATTAGGTAGACTCTTTCAAGTAGGAGTTAGAAAACCAGGAGGTAATTGTTTTCATTTTCTGTTTCTGGGGAAATGAGTGTTAGCAAGATTGCTGGTTTGACTCAATGCACATCTTGTTGCATGTATGGATGCCTGGATGTACCCGTCCAGGGTCCATACCTCTGTGATGGTTGTGTGCGAGTGGCTTCTCTGGAAGCTCAGATTGGAGATCTCGAGAAGCAAATCGCAACATTGAGGGAGATTGACAATTTTGAGAGGAGTCTGGTGCTCACTGAGCAGTGTTTAGTGGGGACAGGTAGTGGAGAGGGAGGAGATAAGACAGATGGGGAACAGGCATGTAGCTGGGTGACAGTGGGGCGAGGAAGCAGTGGGGGAGAGAAGAGGAAAGGGCTAGCTAGTCCTGATTTGGTGCAACCTAGCAGATTTGCCCGTTTGAGGGAAGATGTTGGGAGCATCAGCTCAGGAGTAGCTGTATTAGAGGAAGCTGTTACTTCTAACAGCCGAGCTAACAGCCCCCCTAGTACGGGTGGGGATCAAAATGTAAGGAAGGCAAGACAGGTTGTGGTGGTAGGGGACTCTATCATTAGGAGAGCAGATAGGGTAATCTGCCGCTCTGATCGGCTCAACCGGACAGTTTGCTGTCTCCCGGGTGCTCGGGTCCGGCATGTTGCTGACAGAGTGGATGGATTATTGGGAGGGGCTGGGGATGACCCAGCGGTCATGGTCCATGTTGGTACTAATGACAAAGTAAGAGGAAGATGGAAGGTCCTAAAGAATGATTTCAGGGAATTAGGTAGCAAACGTAAGAAAAGGACCTCCAAGGTGGTATTCTCTGAGATATTACCTGTGCCACGCGCTACAGTGGAAAGGAAGCGGGAGATTAGAGAGGTCAATGCGTGGCTTAAGTCTTGGTGCAGGAAGGAGGGTTTGGGGTTTTTAGAGCACTGGGCCGACTTTGCGATTGGGTACAACCTTTATAGTAGTGATGTATTGCACCTAAATGGGAGAGGGTCTGCAGTACTGGGGATAGGATGGCTAGAAAGTTTGGAGGAGATTTTAAACTAGTAGTAGGGGTGAGGGTCATAGCAATCTACAAAATGGAGATAGGACAGAAAGGAGATGGGCTTTAGCACGGTATAAGGGGGGTGGAGATGGGGGGAGGGGCAAGCTCAGAACAGAGAAGCTATGCAATGTTGATAATTCACAAAATATACAAGTGACGCATAATATTAAATGTATGCTTACTAATGCAAGGAGCCTAAATAACAAAATGGGGGAACTAGAGGCATTAGCATACACTAAACAATATGATATAATAGGCATAACTAAAACATGGTGGGATGAGACACATGACTGGGCAGTTAACTTAAATGGGCACATGTTATTTAGGAAGGATAGGAAGAACAAGAAGGGTGGTGGGTTATATTTGTATGTCAACCATGATTTAAAGCCAAATCTTAAGCAAGTGGAATGTGATGAGGAAAATGTGGAAGCTTTATGGGTAAATATCTGCTTGGAGGAAAAGAATGGAATCCAACTATTGATTGGGATATGTTATAAACCACCTAATGTTAATATTGACGAGGAACAACAGCTGTTTGAGCAAATTGAGAAAGCTGCAAATCTGGGTAACACTTTAATTATTGGAGATTTTAATTACCCGGATATAAATTGGGACAGAGGGACTAGTGCCTCAGGAAAGGGAATTAGGTTTTTAAACTTGTTAAATGACACCTTCATGTCACAACTTGTACAAGCACCAACTAGAATGGATGCTTGTCTGGACCTGGTTTTAACAAACAACGCTGATCTTTTGACCAACATTCAAGTAGGTGAGCACTTGGGAAATAGTGATCACAATATAGTGTCCTTTGAAATAAACTCAAAAAAAAACAAAAGCACATGGGGAATACTAAAACATATAATTTTAAAAAGGCCAATTTCAATAAGTTAAGGGAAGCTTTACAATATATTGACTGGCATAAACTCTTTAGTGAAAAGAACACTGAGGATAAATGGATCATCTTCCAACAAATATTACAAAGGTACATTTCTCAGTATGTACCGTTGGGAAATAAATAAAAAAGAAACAAATTAAAACCAATGTGGCTTAGTAGAGAAGTAAAACAAGAGATTACAACTAAGAGAAGGGCATTTAAATCGGACAAATCAGATGCATCTTATAAAAGATATAAGGATGCAAATAATGCGTGCAAAAAGGCAATTAGACTTGCTAAACTTCAAAATGAAATAATGATAGCTAAAGAGAGCAAAACCAACCCCAAAGCATTTTTTAAGTACATAAATTCTAAAAAAAACAAAAATTAAAGTGTAGGTACACTAAAAACTGAAACGGGGGTGTTAGTTAATGAAGACCAGGAAAAGGCAGGAATTTTAAATAACTATTTCTCCTCCGTATATATTAAGGAAGAACCCATGGCAATAGATGTGCAAATGATTGCTACTAAAAACTTGCAGAATAATCGTAATTGGTTAACTCAAGACAAGGTGCTGCAGCAACTAAAGAAAGTTAATATAAACAAAGCTCCAGGGCCTGACGGTATCCATCCACGTGTACTTAAGGAACTAAGTGCAGAAATAAGTGAACCTCTGTTTTTAATCTTTCAAGATTCTTTTCTTTCAGGAAGTGTTCCGGAGGATTGGAGGAAGGCAGATGTGGTTCCTATATTCAAAAAGGGTTCAAAATCCTTGCCTGGAAATTATAGACCTGTGAGCTTAACTTCTGTGGCTGGTAAAATATTTGAAAGGTTATTAAGGGATAATATTCAAGAATTCCTTGAGAAGAACATGGTTATCAGCAAAAATCAGCATGGTTTTATGAAGCACAGGTCATGTCAAACTAACTTGATTGCGTTCTACAAAGAAGTAAGTAGAAGTATAGATCAGGGTGTTGCCGTGGATGTGATCTATTTGGATTTTGCCAAGGCATTTGATACAGTTCCACACAATAGATTAGTGTTCAAACTCAAGGAAATCGGTCTAGATGAAAATGCTTGTTCTTGGGTAGAACATTGGTTTAAAAACAGAGTACAAAGAGTTGTCATTAATGGTAAATTTTCAAGCTGGACAGAGGTGGCAAGTGGTGTCCCTCAGGGGTCTGTTCTGGGACCCCTTCTATTTAACATGTTTATAAATGATCTTGAAGACCGCATTGAAAGTCATGTTTCAGTGTTTGCAGATGACACCAAACTTTGTAAAACAATACAATGTGAGCAAGATATTACTTTGCTGCAGAGGGATTTAGATAGACTGGGGGACTGGGCACTCAAATGGCAGATGAAATTTAATGTTGAAAAATGCAAAGTTATGCACTTCGGCGTAAAGAATACACAAGCAACGTATACCCTTAATGGAAGCGAATTAGGGATAACAACACATGAAAAGGACTTGGGAATTGTTATAGACAACAAACTATGCAACAATGTGCAATGTCAATCAGCAGTGGCCAAGGCCAGTAAGGTATTGTCATGCATGAAAAAGGGCATTCATTCTCGGGACAAGAATATCATTTTGCCTCTTTATAAATCACTGGTAAGACCCCATATTGAATATGCTGTGCAATTTTGGGCACCTGTTCTAAAGAAGGATATTATGGCACTAGAAAAAGTGCAGAGGCGGGCTACAAAATTAATAAAAGGAATGGAACATATCGGCTATGAAGAAAGGTTAACAAATTTAAACCTATTTAGTTTAGAAAAACGTCGCCTGAGAGGGGATATGATAACATTATACAAATATATTCGGGGCCAATACAAACCATTGTGTGGAAATCTATTCACAAACCGGACTTTACATAGGACACGAGGCCATGCGTTTAGACTGGAAGAAAGAAGATTTCGTCTAAGGCAAAGGAAAGGTTTTTTTACTGTAAGAACAATCAGGATGTGGAATTATCTGCCTGAGGAAGTGGTTTTATCAGAGTCCATACAGATGTTCAAACGGCTACTAGATGCATACTTGCAAGAACAGAATATTCAAGGATATAATCTTTCAATGTAGGGTAATAACTGCTTGATCCAAGGATAAATCTGACTGCCATTCTGGGGTCAAGAAGGAATTTTTTTCCTAGCTTGTTGCAAAATTGTGCTTCAAACTGGGTTTTTTTGCCTTCTTTTGGATCAACAGCAAAAAACAAATGTGAGGTAGGCTGAACTTGATGGACGCAAGTCTCTTTTCAGCTATGTAACTATGTAACTATGTAACTATGTAATGCTATCTGGTTGAACATTTCTGTTAATGGATTTATTAAATGAGATTTCTTATATTTGTAATATAGATTTGAAAAACCATCTGGGCCAGGCGTCTTATTTATAGCAAGTCTGTCTATTTGATGTTGAACTTCCTCAGTCGAAATATTTTGATTTAGAGTTAATAGATCTTGATGGGAGACTTTCGGAATCGGTGTATTTACTAAATAGTTACGAATAGCGTTTAGATTAGGGGGCGTTTTAAGATTATACAAGTCAGAAT
This sequence comes from Pelobates cultripes, assembly GCA_933207985.1. Classification (NCBI taxonomy): domain Eukaryota; kingdom Metazoa; phylum Chordata; class Amphibia; order Anura; family Pelobatidae; genus Pelobates; species Pelobates cultripes. Next base: position 9,098,779 of record OW240914.1, on the reverse strand, counting down.
AAAATTGATTGAATCTCTCCCCTATTTGAGATGGAGTCAAGTATATCTTTTGGCCTTCTATCAATTGTTCTATTCTATTGTTTGCGTGTTGATTTTGAAGTCTTCTAGTTAGATTTTTATTATTTATATTGCCTGTGTGATAATGTTTTAGTTTTAATTTATGAATATTGGATTACATTTTTTGTTCAACTTTTATGTTGATTTGTTTTAGTATGAGTTTTAGCTGAAGGTTTCAATCAGCAGAGGGAGCCTGTTTATTTAATTTAGAGAGGTTGTAGAATTGAATTTATAAATCTTATCATTTTTTTATCCTCGTTATATGGGCTAGTTTAATTAAATAACCACGCATTACCGATTTATGTGTACACCAATTATTTGCTGGAGATGTATCTTTAGAGCTATTTTCTGACCAAAAGTATTTTAATAGCTGAGTCAATTCCTCCCTATTTTTGAGGTCTTCAATCAGAGCGTCATTTAATCTCCAGGTAGTACAGGGCACGGGCGATTTATTACAAAAATCAATAAGTACAAAACTGTGGTCCGACCACAAACTCTCTCTAATTTTTATTGAATTGCAAAGAGAAATCGAAGTGCATATGAACCGTGTGCACTGGATTGATGGGAGTAATCCTTGTGCAGCAGATGTAATAGTCTCCAAATATCATATAATTTATACTGTTTACAAATATTATGTAATTTTTTGGCTTGTTTTACCGTTCTTTTATCAATTGGTATTGAGGGTAAATACGTCTTGTCCATTTTGGGATCAAACACGCAATTAAAATCGCCGGCAACAATTAAGTGACCCTTATGGACCCTAGCAACTCTATCCATTATTGCTAAGAGTTTGGCCATAGGATCGACATTCGGGAGATAAACATTGACAAAAGTATATATCTTTTTGTCAATAGAGCAAACCAAAATAATAAATCTAGCCTCGGGATCTAATTCAACATATTTAATTTTGAGATTTATATCTCTATTAAAATGATTGCAACTCCCCTCTTTTTCTTATCTGGTAAAGAAGCATGTATATTGGTAGAGAATTTGTCACCCCCCCATCTGTGTTTAGAGTGTCTAAGCCAATGAGTTTCTTGTAAAAAAGCCACTTTTTTATCATGCTCAGTGAATTAAACAATCTGCTCCTCTTTCTATTAGTATTAAGACCCTGGACATTTACAGACATAAACTTTATCATCTATTTTTGTCAAGAATATCATCATAAACCATAAAACAAACACACGATAGTAATCTGTAGATCTCAATAGAAATCAACAGAACACAATGTAGTAACATAGAAACATAGAATGTGACGGCAGATAAGAACCATTCAGCCCATCTAGTCTGACAAATTTTCTAAATACTTTCATTAGTCCCTAGTCTTATCTTATAGTTAGGATAGCCTTATGCCTATCCCACGCATGCTTAAACTCCTTTACTGTGTTAACCTCTACCACTTCAGCTGGAAGGCTATTCCATGCATCCACTACCCTCTCAGTAAAGTAATACTTCCTGATATTATTTTTAAACCTTTGTCCCTCTAATTTAAGACTATGTCCTCTTGTTGTGGTAGTTTTTCTTCTTTTAAATATAGTCTCCTCCTTTACTGTGTTGATTCCCTTTATATATTTAAATGTTTCTATCATATCCCCCCTGTCTCGTCTTTCCTCCAAGCTATACATGTTAAGATCCTTTAACCTTTCCTGGTAAGTTTTATCCCGCAATCCATGAACCAGTTTAGTAGCCCTTCTCTGAACCCTCTCTAAGGTATCAATATCCTTCTGAAGATACGGTCTCCAGTACTGTGTACAATACTCCAAGTGAGGTCTCACCAGTGTTCTGTACAATGGCATGAGCACTTCCCTCTTTCTACTGCTAATACCTCTCCCTATACAACCAAGCATTCTGCTAGCATTTCCTGCTGCTCTATTACATTGTCTGCCTACCTTTAAGTCATCAGAAATAATCACCCCTAAATCCCTTTCCTCATATGTTGAGGTTAGGACTCTATCAAATATTCTGTACTCTGCCCTTGGGTTTTTACGTCCAAGATGCATTATCTTGCACTTATCCACATTAAATGTCAGTTGCCACAATTCTGACCATTTTTCTAGTTTACCTAAATCATTTGCCATTTGGCTTATCCCTCCTGGAACATCAACCCTGTTACATATCTTAGTATCATCAGCAAAAAGACATACCTTACCATCAAGACCTTCTGCAATATCACTAATAAAAATATTAAAGAGAATGGGTCAAAGTACAGATCCCTGAGGTACCCCACTGGTGACAAGTCCAAGCTTCGAATATATTCCATTAACTACAACCCTCTGTTGCCTGTCACTCAGCCACTGCCTTACCCATTCAACAATATTTGAATCCAAACTTAAAGATTGCAGTTTATTGATAAGCCTTCTATGTGCAACAGTGTCAAAAGCCTTACTGAAATCTAGGTAAGCAATGTCTACACCACCCTGATCTATAATTTTAGTTACCCAATCAAAAAAATCAATAAGATTAGTTTGGCATGATCTCCCTGAAGTAAACCCATGTTGTCTCTGATCTTGAAATCCATGTGTTTTTAGATGTTCATCAATCCTATCCTTTAACATGGTTTCCATCACTTTCCCCACTACTGAAGTAAGGCTTACTGGCCTATAGTTGCCCGACTCCTCCCTATTACCTTTCTTGTAAATGGGCACAACATTCGCTAACTTCCAATCTTCTGGGACTACTCCTGTTAACAATGATTGGTTAAATAAATCTGTTAATAGTTTTGCTAGTAAACCACTAAGCTCTTTTAATAGCTTTGGGTGTATTCCATCAGGTCCCATTGACTTATTTGTCTTTACTTTTGACAGTTGAAATAGAACCTCTTCCTCTGTAAACTCACGTGTAATAAATGACTCATTTATCCTTTTTCTCAACTGAGGTCCCTTTCCTTCATTTTCATCTGTAAATACAGAACAAAAATATTCATTGAGGCAGTCAGCTAGACCTTTATCCTCTTCTACATACCTTCCTTCTTTTGTTTTTAATCTAACTAATCCTTGTTTTACTTTTTTTTCTCATTTATGTATCTAAAAAATGTTTTATCCCCCTTTTTTACTGACTGTGCTATTTTCTCTTCTGTGTGTGATTTGGAAGCTCTTATAACTTGCTTAGCCTCTTTCTGCCTAATCTTATAGATCATTTTGTCTTCCTCACTCTGGGTTTTTTTATAATTCCTAAATGCTAACTTTTTGTTTTTAACTATTTTGGCCACATCTGCGGAGTACCACAGTGGTTTCTTGAATTTTTTGCTTTTACTGACAAGCCTAATGCAATTTTCTGTTGCCTTCAATAGTGCAACTTTTAAATAATCCCATTTCTCTTGGACTCCATTTAAATTGCTCCAGTCTGATAGTGACTCCTCTACCCATATTCTAATTTTAGAAAAGTCTGTTTTTCTAAAGTCTAAAACTTTTGTTTTTGTGTGGTGTGACTCAGTCACTGTTCTTATATTAAACCACACGACTGATGATCACTGGATCCTAAACTTTAACCTACAGTAATATCTGATACCAAATCTCCATTTGTTAACACTAAATCTAGTATGGCCTTTTTATGAGTTGGCTCCTCAACAACTTGTTTTAGAGACAATCCCAGTAGGGAGTTTAGAATATGTGTGCTCCTGACACAAGTAGCTAATTTTGTTTTCCAATTTACATCAGGAAGATTAAAGTCACCCATGATGATAACTTCCCCTTCATTGTCATTTTAGCTATTTCCTCAACTAGTAGATTATCTAACTCTTCAATTTGTCCTGGGGGCCTATAAATCACACCTACACGAGTTACTGTGTGATTACCAAATTCTAACGTAACCCAAACGGACTCTATGTTTGCCTCACTAACTTTTATTAGGCTAGATTTTATGCTATCCTTCACATACAAGGCCACCCCTCCCCCTTTCTTGCCTTCCCTATCTTTCCTATATAAAGAGTACCCTGGTATTGCTATGTCCCAGTCATTTTTCTCATTGTACCATGTCTCAGTAACAGCGACTAAATCTACACTATCAGTTGCCATTATTGCTACAAGTTCATGGATCTTATTCCCTAAACTGCGAGCATTTGTAGACATGACTCTAAGCTTATCATTTTTTAACACACTTGCTACAGGCACCTTCTGTCCTTGTTTTGGTTGGACAATTGGATTGATGTTTTATCTCCCAAATTCTTTGTGTTTTTACAAGTTCTAATTAGGCTACTAAAAAGATTATACATCTAGAAGCCCCCATGTTTAAACTTCAAACATTAACATTATCAAATCATATCCCTAATAAGTATTCTAAAATTCTCTGTGAAAGTGCAATCCTCGTGCAGGCACAAAAAAAATAATTTTTTTTATCTTTTATTATATATCTAATCTCAAAGATTCTAGCCCAAACGTGATAAAAGGACGATTACGGTTAATTAGGGACAAATACCATTATTTATTTAACAACATATTCATTAAATTTGTAATGCTACCATCACCTTTATTATATCTTACATGTCTGTGAAACTATTAAATACCTGACGTCCCAATTTAAAGTTTGGTGCCAAGTCTTTATTCTAATTTTACACACTTGTTACAATTCCAAAATCCCTTTAGTTAAATATCTACATAAACCTCATAAGTAATGAATAAATGTGTGTACAAATATCAAAACATAATTATAAATTATTGAACAGAGACACCAACATTTTTTTAGTGTCATCACCAATTGTAAGTTATAAGGGAATATTTGAAATTCAAACTATATTACAAAACTGGTAAAGAAGTGTCATAGTGTCAAGTGTACCCACTTTTTCCCGGTTAACCCCATTACACCATTTACATTTCAACTAATCAGGATCATCATTTTTAAACGTAAATAAAGGGGAATTCTTGTAAGTATTGTTACAATTACCAATATGAATTTAATCCGCACCAACATTAAATTTATGATGCGACCACAACCTGAATCATATCATACATGTCTGTGAACCATCCCACCCCATGCTCATTATTACATTTATAGATTGTCTGTCACACCTACATTTTAGTTAGGTTAAAAAACCTGCCTCATATTAGTACACTCCTGCACTTTCTTAACCCATAAAACACCTTCACCTGCTCTTGATATTCCAATTATCTCCAATTTTTATTTTTCACAGTTTAGCAATGATCTGTTTTCTCCTCCTCTTTATTGCCTCAGTCTCCCTCAGTATAAAAATCTCTCCTTACACCCACTTCACTCATCCCCCCCATCCACATTCACATATGCCCTTCTCTGCTACACTCTTCCCTTCTCTCATCTCATGCCTTACACTCATTTTTCTACTCTCTCACTCCAACCCACATCCTAGACCCCATACATACAAAATCCATTCACACCTCCTGTCACTTTCTCTCCTCCTACTTCTAGCAGCTGGTGATGTCTCTCCCAATCCAGGGCCCTTCACCTTCTCTACACACACTAAGACAACCAGAAACCCCACAAACCTCATCACAATACCCTGCCCTTTACCCTCACTTACCAAAATTCAATTGTGCACTCTGGAATGCCCGCTCCATCTGCAGTAATTTAAAATCAACAACCATACACGACTTTTTCATCTCAAACTCACTCACACTGCTTGCACTTACAGAGACCTGGCTGTCCCCCTCTGATAGCACTACTCCTGCCTGTTTATGTTTTGGTGGGCTACAATTTTCTCACACTCCCAGACTCAACTGTAAAGGAGGCAGCATAGACATCCTTCTCTCCCCTCAATGTACCTTTCAACCAATCATAACTCCCCCTGCCCTATCCTTTTCTTCTTTTGAAGTTCACACTGTCCGTCTATTTAAACCCACTCCTTTAAGAATTGCTATCATCTACCGCCCCCCCCCCGGTTATCCTAGACTATTTATTGAGCACTTTTCTTCCTGGCTTCCCCACTTCCTCTCATCTAGCACTCTTTCCCTTATACTTGGGGATTTCAATATCCCAATCAACAACCCCAATTGCACTGATGCCTCTCGTCTGCTCTCTCTAACCTCCTCCTTTGGCCTTACGCAATGGTCCAATTTAGCAACCCATACAGCAGGAAACACTCTTGATCTTGCCTTCAGCAACCTCTGTACTGACTCTAATCTCTCCAATATTCCTTTTCCTCTATCTGACCACCAACTGCTGACTTTTGACATTGGCATACCTAAGACCCAATTGACACCACCGTCTGAACATCACTCTCACAGAAACCTCCAATGTCTTGACCTAGAGCATTTCTCCACTAATCTCCAAACTCTCCTTTTACCTATCTCAAACCTCACCTGTCCTAGTTCTGCAACCTCCTTCTACAATTCCCCCCTTTCCTCTCAACTAGACATCATGGCAACTTGTACATTTAAACGCTGCAGGCCCCCCCATCAACAACCCTGGCATATCAAGCTCACCCGATACCTCCAAAAATGCTCCACAACTGCTGAAGGCTGTTTGAGAAAGTCTCACTGTGCATCTGACTTTCTCCACTATAAATTTATGCTGAGCTCACACAGCTTGGCTTTTTCCTCTGCAAAAGTTAATTACTTCAATACCCTCATAGCCACACTCTCCAGCGAACCCAAACAACTATTTCACACATTTAACTCTCTTCTTCGCACTGCTGTTCCTCTTCCACCTACTAACTTGACCGCCTCAGACTTTGCAACTCACTTCACTGACAAGATCTCTACAATCAGAGAAGAGATCTCTCATCTTTCTTCTTCCCCTTACAGTCCAGTCCTCCCGCCCCACTACCTGCTCCCTAGATCCAATTCCTTCGCATCTCATCCTCTCTTTCTCCAACTCTCACTAAAATTCTCAATCTCTCTCTCTCCTCTGGTATATTTCCATTGCCCTTCAAACATGCAACTGTAACCCCAATTCTAAAGAAGCCCAATCTTGACCCTAACATCCAACTACCGTCTCTCGCTACTGCCTTTTGCATCCAAGATCCTTGAAAAAATTGTTTATGCGAGATTGACAGACTTCCTCGAGTCCAGCTCTCTGCTAGACCCGCTTCAGTCTGGTTTCCGCGCTAAGCACTCTGTGGAAACTGCACTGACCAAAGTATCCAATGATCTACTCGCTGCAAAATCTTGTGGTCACTACTCTATCCTAATTCTCCTTGACCTGTCTGCAGCTTTTGACACTGTTGATCATCAACAGCTTCTTCTCATCCTCCGCAGTATCGGTCTACAAGATATTGCTCTCTCCTGGTGCTCCTCCTACCTCTGCCAGCGCTCTTTCAGTGTTTCTTTCTCTGGCTCTGCTTCTTCTTCCCAACTCCTATCTGTTGGTGTCCCCCAAGGTTCAATCCTTGGTTCCCTACTGTTCTCCATCTATACTGTCTCCCTTGGTAAACTCATTAGCTCCTTTGGCTTCCAATATCTTTTCTATGCAGATGACACGCAAATCTACCTGTCCTCTCCTGATCTCTCCCCGTCCCTCTTGACTAGTGTCTCTGACTGCCTCTCTGCTGTTTCTAAGTGTATGGCTGCCCACTTCCTTAAACTAAACTTCTGGTCCTCAAGTGTTGTTACTCCTGTGTCTGTCTCCCTCCAAGTCAACGGTGCTACCATCAGCTACACCATGCAGGCTCGCTGCCTAGGTGTTCTCTTTGACTCCGACCTCTCCTTCAAGCCTCATGTTCAATCTATCGCCAAATCCTGTTATTTTCATCTCAAAAACATTGCGCTCATGCGCCCCTACTTAACACCAGATGCGACTAAGGTGTTGGTCCATTCCACTGTCCTTTCTTGCCTTGACTACTGTAATCCGCTTCTCAGTGGTCTTACGTGCTCCCAACTAGTGCCGTTACAGTACATAATAAATGCGGCAGCAAGGCTCATCTTCCTGTCCGCACGCACCTCCCATGCCTCACCCTTCTGTCAGTCCTTACATTGGCTTCCTATAAAATATAGAGCTCAATTTAAAATTCTGGTTCTTGCTTTCAAATCTCTACATAATGCTGCTCCCACCTATCTATCCTCCCTTATACATAAGTATGTTCTGTCTAGGCCCTTACGATCTGCTGAAGACTTACGTCTATCTTCTGTCCGTACTCCCACCGCTCCTGTGGAACTCACTTCTCTCCTCCGTTAGATGCTCACCCAGTCTCCACTCCTTCAAAAAAATCATTAAAAACCCACTTCTTCATAAAAGCGTATCAATTAAACTGTTAATAGCTCCTGACTGATTCCTCTTCTGCAATTGTCACTAGTCTAATACTATCCTTACCTTTATGTGTCATTTTACCCCACTCCCTCTAGCATGTAAGCTCATTGAGCAGGGCCCTCAACCCCTCTGTACCTGTGTGTCCAACTTGTCTGATTACAACTACATGTCTGTTCGTCCACCCATTGCAAAGTGCTGCGGAATTTGACGGCGCTCTATAAATATCATAATAATAATAATAATAAGTGCATAAAGCCCAGATATGAAGTAAACTACTAAATCTTAAAAGTAATTTTACACACTTATGATAATTCAAATGAGTCACCAATCAAATATCTACATAAACAGCCTAAATACTTCATAAACATGTAATCAAATGTCAAGTCAAAGTAAATTTTTTTAAATATAAACTATAATACTTATTAGATAGTAAATTATAATACCAAATAGTTTACACATTACACCATGTTCACCAATTAAACAGATGGAAAATGTTTCCACTTTTTTCCACCTGATATCGGTAACAATTCAACAGTTTCAGCATCATCATATTGACAAAAAAAAAAAAAACAAGAATTGTTCCACTTATATTAATTATTTACATTTGCTACATTAATTTCTTGGTTCTCATCCATTCCGTTAAAGCCGAATTTGAATAGAAAATCTCTCTTTTGCCCTCATAGGTCAAAGAGATTTTTAGGGGGTATAACCACATGTATCTTATTTCATGAGACCTGAGGGTTTGCGTAGCAGGGCCAAAGGTTTTTCTTTTTAACCTGGTCTCAAGTGAGAGGTCCCAAAAAACTTTAACGTTTTTGAAACCCCCAGATTTGATTTGGTTTTCTCTTGCAGCCTTCCAAATCACTTCTTTAAGATCGTAGGAAAAAAAACAAGCGATAATGTCTCTTGGAAGGTCCTTCTGAATAGATAGAGGTTTAAACAACCGGTGGCACCTCTCTATTATTTGGCCATGTGGATCAAAAGCAATACCCAAGGCCACTAAATAATCCAACAATATCAGCTTTGTATCTTCTTGCGAGCCTTTTTCCACTATGTTACGAAACCGAAGATTTTTCTGTCAACTCCTATCTTCGATATCGTTGATTTTAAGTTCAAGGTTGGCAATTTTACTGTGAGCTCTTTGGCAATCGTCCCTGAGGGATTTAACTTGAAAGTCCATATCTTTAAAATGTTCCTTAAATCTTTGAATATTAGCTGCTAGGACATTTATCTCCAATTTAATCTCTGATTTGATCTCAGCCGCTGTCGTGGCCAACTCCCTCTTAATTTCTTCCAGGTTTGATCTTAGACTAGTATGGAGAAAAGAGGAAGTTATTTGATCCTTATCAGTATTGATATTACCTTCTAATTCAGTGTTTTCAAGACTTACGTCTATGTCATTAAATTTCTGTTTTACGTTTTTATGCTGTTGTGGAGAAAAGAAGGTGGTCATGGATTTGTCCTGCGAAGCCTCTTTTTTAAATCTTTTTGGGAGGATAATTTAGCATCAGTTGATTTTTTTTGATGCCATTATGAATAAGGATTATTTTATCTTCCAAACCCGGGTATGAGTATGATTGAATTGTTAAAACCCTCAAATAGCCAGACTAGTTTGTCAGAGAAATTATCCCTGAGTTGATTGGGTTAATTAAGTTAATTCAGGCGTTCATACTTAATTTTTCATGCAGAAATTATTTAACATCTGAACAAATGGTGCCTGTCCATTATCTGATAAATTACTTCTTTTACATTGGTTTAAAAAAAATTATAATATATGGGAGACTTATCTTAAATTTAATCGAAGAAAAAACAGATTGGCACCTAGTCTCAGCAATATCCACCTGGGTTCGAGATTCACAGCTGTGTGGTGAAGGGCACAATTGCTTGTGTTAGCAGATTTTTAGTAAAAAAAAAAAAAAGGTGAACAAGAGACTACAACTCGGCACACAGGACATTGTGGATTTCGGCTTTAGAATATAAGAATAGAGCGGCAGAGAGATACAGAGAACCTTACATGGATCTCAGCACAAATGCGGGAGAAGATGGCTGTATCAGAGCTCGCAGCTCCTGTCGGACCGCCCCACCTATTCTGTCACAGTGGCGCCATCACGGAGGTGAGTCCGCACGCCATAACCTACCTGAAGTTACATTTTTTTTGCACTTCCGTCTTTCTAATGCTAATACCTCTCCCTATACAACCAAGCATTCTGCTAGCATTTACTGCTGCTCTATTACATTGTCTGCCTACCTTTAAGTCATCAGAAATAATCACCCCTAAATCCCTTTCCTCAGATGTTGAGGTTAGGACTCTTTCAAGTACATTGTTCATCCAAACGATTTCCTCTGGAAAAGTGCTTTGGAGAAACCGAAACAGCAAATGCAGGGAAATTGATTTAAATAAATCCTATTTTTTGCCATGCGCAAGTCCTGCTACTCTCCCAAAAAAATATTCTTAGCATTGGGCAGTTAGATAAAGCCTGGATTTATACGGCAACAGGACTCTATGACATTTCCTTCTGTAAACACTTCCTTGTAGGTAGTGTCCAAGGGTCTCCGGATAGGATGCCAATGGAATGCTCCTCAAGCTTTTTTGTATCTAAAGTAATAAGAGAAGGTTGAGCTTCCATCCAAGTATAGTACAGATTGACAAAATGTCACCAGTGAGAGGCTCCAGTAGAATGAACTATTCATTGATTCAGACTAGATATGTTAATACTGGATCACCTATCCCCATGCACAGACAGTGTATATATGAGACACAGATAACACACTTTTCAAGATTTGTTTTATTAGTTTTGTTATAGATAGGCTATCGTAATATGTATTTTTTTATTAACTACAGAGTCATTACTGCATAGACACTAGCAAGGAAGGAAGGTTGAACTTGATGGACGCAAGTCTCTTTTCAGCTATGTAACTATGTAACTATGTAATACGAGTTGGTGGTCACTGGATTACACTTTACTATTCACTTGGTATGTGACATATTGCACTGATTTGTTACTATTAGTTTATTTTACATGTTTAAGTTTGGTTTTAAGATAAAAAAAAAAATATTTATTGTTAAAAGTTAAAACACAGTACAATTGCATTTTGCACTTTAATTGGGAAATGTCACTTCTCTGAAATGTATTCCATTGAATAAAACATTAAAAATCCTATAACTTGTATGTATCTTTTATTCATGAAATGTTTAAACATCACATCCAATTCAGACAAGACACAGCCACAACAAATATTGTCCACAAAGAGGAGAAAAATGAATAATAATATCAACTATAAACCAGGAAAGGTACATTAGCTTTTTGCTTGTTTCCTAATAATGATCATTTTATAGACCTTGAAAGGATGAAAGACCGAGTAGATAATTACAGTAATCTAACAGAGCTGGATTTAAATTAGATAGAGTAGAAACATGCAGCATCATATCACGAATGTGGAGAAGACATTTCTCTGAGTAAAAGGGGCATGATATTTTTATCCCACAAAAAAGACCAAACATTCTATGTCAGAGATATCTATGGTATACTCCTTTGTGTAAATTAATAAAGGAAAGTGATGGGTTAATAGATCACATTCCACCAAATATTTAACAATCGCCATTGTTCTGAGATTGTGAGCCATTCTGCGGAAACACCATACGTACAGAAAGGGATCTGAGAGAGAAAAGGAGGACACTGTTTAATAGGGGCATGTGAGCTCTTTCAGGACTTGATCTGCTGCCAGATACTGTAGGACATGTCCAGAGGTCTTGTGAAGCCCATGCCTCATTGTATCAGAGCAAGTTTGGGAGCACAAGGGGGGATTTAGACCATATTAGGCAGGCGGTTTTATTATTGTGGCTAATCAGTGTATATATGTAGATTACACAATGTTTCCATTTATTCTCTTTATTTGCAATGTTTACTCTGGATTTATCTTGTCTCAACTGGATTACGATGTAATTTGCTGAATCTTTAGTAAAAATATAAAAGAAAACAGAGCGTCTCATGACAAAGATTAGCACAAGTTACAGGTGATTTTCAAGGTTTTATTGAGTGTCGTTAATTCCAGACAAGTGACAGAGTTTCCCTTTAATGCTTTCCATCAAAATAAAAATACTGCGTATGTACCTCTCCATACGAATTGTATTTCCTATTATGAACAGCCAGAAAACTTCCCAAATAAACCCCTTCTCATTGTGAAGTATTCCCCACCAAACAATGCGTGGGAGATAATGTACTCAACTTGTCGTGATATCATTTAAAACACATTTATATGCAGGGCCATGGCTTCCTCTTTTACTTCCACTTACTTCTAATGTTAAGTTTTATATATTTTATATCTTGCTTCTTATTAGTTCTTCTAAAGCCCAGATTGTGTATTGAGTGTAAAATATAGAGGGCTGTATTGTCTGCACACTTTTTGCATGGTTTCTCCTATTTAATCTGAATAATGTATTCAGTATCCCAGTTTTGCATAGTGTAGCTAATTATATTTCTATCCTCAAAATGTTCTTTTAACGAGACAATTACAATTACAGGCACTCTCTCAAATCCTAGATAATTCTATTCTTTAAAAAAAAATATATATATATATATATATATATATATATATATATATATATATATATATATTAGGAATACTTTGCATAAAGAGTTTGTTTTATCAAATTCTGCAGAGATTTTTATAGTCCTTATTCTAAAGAACCCAGTTCTCTGCTATGGGTGAGAATTCCCAAACAAGTCATTTAGTTTCGTTACCTATACTCGGCTGCTGTAGCTTTTCATTCTGTGTCAGGACAGCAAGAAAGAGAAAAAATATGTCTTTGCTTTTTTATAAGTTAATAAAAATAAAATGTTTTAAACTTTGAAAAAAAAAGTCAATTAAACATTGAGCAATAATATTTTATTTCTTAATTCTTAACTTTCCTTATTTTAGAATTTGTGAAGTTTAAAGAAATTCACTTTCTATGAATGCATGTAATATTTTATCTCATTGTCTAACTTTCAGATGAAATGTTAAATGCTGAGGTCTATTTACTAAACACAGACATGGGGCTGGGTTCTCTGCTAACTGAATACTAATCTGCCATAAACTTCACTGGAGGAACTGCCATTCAGTAAGCAGAGTAAAGTAGTGCAAAATATAGAGCACAAGGTTTTCTACATTTACCGTTATCTCCTAAATTTCTCTATTCCAATATTAAATCTCTACTTGAACATTGTCGTCATTTTAAGTACTTTATTTCACTCAGCTGTAAGAAATACCCACAACGTACCTTCACAATATTCAGCTTACATTTTCTTGCAGAATCTTTAATACATTATCTTGTGTGACTTCAAAATGTAGAAATGTATTCTGAGTTCTTGGCTGATATTATAATGTATGACTCAACGCACTTTGGGACACTTGTTAGAATTCACAAGTGAGTTGCAATGGCTGGATTCCCCTGGCAAGTAATAGTTAGAGAAGGGACGCATGCTTATTCAGTGGAGAAAATAAGTACATTTGGCTTCACTGCTTACTGTTTTTTACTTGCAGAGTTAGTCTAAGCACCAAAACCACTGAAATGTTTCTCAATTAACATATTGAGCCTTCTGATTCAACCACTAGCCACCATTTTGCTAAGGCTGGTATTGCTAACTTATCAACTTGGATTGAGAGTCACAAAGCCAGACAAAGAGTTAACAAAGTTTGCTTTATTCTGACACACTCTATCAGCATGTCAAAGTAACAATAAAACACACAAAACGAACATGTAACAAAGAGCTCAAACAGATTGCAGCATACTGGGTTTTATATACCAGGGGCCCGGCAGTACTTTACGTGCCCACTCAACGTATCATATAAAGAGGAGACAGGCAACATGTTCTGTGCCCACTCACGGTGAGGACAGTCTCCGTTTCTCTCTAAGACTGAACTCCTTTTTCCCCCTCTAAGCCTACATCTGGTTACAACAACATGTTTGCTCGTCCACCTACTATAAAGCGCTGCAGAATTTGTTGGCGCTATGTAAATAATAACATAATAATAATATGAATAGTCTTCTATGCATGTTTACCTCTAGGTCAATTAAGCAATCATAACCTCGACCTCACAGGCACGCTGCTTGGTCTTGGTCTTTGCCTTTGATTATTCATTTACCCTTTACATAAAATCTATCACCAAATCATGTAGTTTTCACCTTAAAAACATTTCTCTGATTTGCCCCTTTGTCACTCAGGATGCATCTAAGACACTTGTTCTCTTTGTTCCCCGCTTTGATTCTGCTTCTCAGCCTGTGGCCAAAGTGATCCTCTAAAGTCCATAATAACACCTCTGCCAGATTCACCGACCTTACATTCAGAAACTCTCACACCTCACCCCTCTGTTAGTCTTTACACTGACTTCCTTTGTCATTTATTATTATTATTATTATTATTATGATATTTATATAGCACCATCAAATTCCACAGCGCTTTACAATGGGTGGACGAACAGACATATATGTAGTTGTAACCAGACAAGTTGGACACACAGGAACAGGGGGGTTGAGGGCCCTGCTCAATGAGCTTACATGCTAGAGGGAGTGGGGTAAAATGCCACAAAAAGGTAAGGATAGTATTAGAGTAGTGACAGTTGCAGAAGAGGAATCAGTCAGGAGCTATTAACAGCTTAATTGATACGCTTTTATGAAGAAGTGGGTTTTTAACGATTTTTTGAAGGAGTGGAGTCTGGGTGAGCATCTAACGGAGGAGGGAAGCGAGTTCCACAGGAGTGGTGCAGCCCTTGAGAAATCTTGAAGGCGAGCATCAGAGGTGGGAGTTCAGACAGAAGATAGACGTAAGTCTTCAGCAGATCGTTAGGGCCTAGACAGAACATACTTGTGTATAAGGGAGGATAAATAGGTGGGAGCAGCATTATGTAGAGATTTGAAAGCAAGAACCAGAATTTTAAATTGAGCTCTATATTTTATAGGAAGCCAATGTAGGGACTGACAGAATGGTGAGGCATGGGAGGTGCGGGCAGACAGGAAGATGAGCCTCGGCATTCATTATGGACTGTGTCGGCGCAAGTTGGGAGCACGTAAGATCACTGAGAAGTGGATTACAGTAGTCAAGGCGAGAAAGGACAGTGGAATGGACCAACACCTTAGTCGCATCTGACGTTAAGTAGGGGCTGATGCGCGCAATGTTTTTGAGATGGAAATGACATGATTTGGTGATAGATTGAACATGAGGCTTGAAGGAGAGGTCGGAGTCAAAGAAAACACTTAGGCAGCAAGGCTGCATGGTGGAGCTGATGGTAGCACCATTGACTTGGAGGGAGACAGACACAGGAGTAACAACACTTGGGGGAGGAAAGACCAAAATTTCAGTTTTGGTCAATTAAGTTTAAGGAAGTGGACAACCATTCAGTTAGAAATTGCAGAGAGGCAGTCAGAGACACTAGTCAAGAGGGGCGGGGAGGGATCAGGAGAGGACAGGTAGGTTTGCATGTCATCTGCATAGAAATGATATTGGAAGACAAAGGAGGTAATGAGTTTACCAAGGGAGGCAGTATAGATGGAGAACAGTAGGGGGTCAAGGACTGAACCTTGGGGGACACCAACAGAGAAGAGTTTGGGAGAAGAAGCAGAGCCAGAAAATGAAACACTGAAAGAGCGCTCGGAGAGGTAGGAGGAGACCAATTGTAGACCAATATTGCGGACAATGAGAAGAAGCTGTTGATGATCAACAGTGTCAAAAGCCGCAGACAGGTCAAAGAGAATTAGGATAGAGTAGTGACCATGAGATTTTGCAGCGAGTAGATCATTGGATACTTTGGTCAGTGCCGTTTCCACAGAGTGCTTAGTGCGGAAACCAGACTGAAGTGGGTCTAGCCGAGAGTTGGACTCGAGGAAGTCTGTCAATCTCGCATACACAATTGTTTTAAGAATCTTGGATGCAAAAGGCAGTAGCGAGATAGAACGATAGTTGGATGGGAGTTAGGGTCAGGATTGGGCTCAAAGATATCATGCTTACTTACAAAGATCTCCATAACTGTGCACCTGCTTACATCCCCTATTAGCAGATAAGCTTCAGCACAGCTTCTTTGCTTCACTGTTGGCTTGTCACTGCTTGTTCTTACATCTGTACCTTTGACTCTTGCCTGCATAACTAATCCAGACCTGCCCCCTCCATGTGGAATGCCTTTGTGGCGAAAGTAACCACGTCACTGGTTTTTGGAGGAGCCTGTTTGCCAGTCTCCTGCCCTGAGACTATGGCCCTCGGATGTATTGCCCTTCTAGGAAGGGGGTGGAGGCAGCATATTGTGTGCCTGAAATTGTCTAGAGGGGGCCAGAGATGTGGGGTGAAGAAATGAGGGAGAGGGTATACATGATTTTACAACATGACAGGAGGCTTCCTATTTTGCATAACTTTCTTTACTTATGCCTCCAGCAGCACAAGATAATCAATCAAAACTTTTAACCAATCATAGGCCAGCATAGCCTGTATATAAGTCCTTGCTGGGCGTGTCTATTCCTCTCTTTCTTTGCTGCTTCCAGACAGACACAGGTCAGAGTGATTCATTCAGAGTTATACATATTACTGTTTTATATGCTGCATTGCTTTTCCATATCTTAATTTATTGCTTTCACCCTCAACCCTCCCTATCCTCTCTACCCTGTACTGCACCCTCCTTCTATTTGCCCCACCCGCGATCGCGGCATTTTACCGCGACCGCGCAAATTTTTTCAGGGCTCCGAGCGGGCATAGGGGTTCTCTGGGAGGTGGGAAGGGTAATCTGGGGGTTCTATGGCCGTGGGCTCTCCTTCCTGTGCGGCCCTAACTCTCAGCGGTGGTCCGCGATCAGATTCGCGTACCGCGGCCATTTTGGCGCGAACGGCGGCCATCTTGGATCTCGCACCCGCAAGACCCACGACGGCCTTTTGCGCCCCTAGCGGTCGTGATTCACACGATCCATTCACCAATCAAATATATATTTAAGGACACAGACAGTTTTACATCACCCTGCACTGGAACTTCATTGTGAATAACTGGAATTTACATATGGGACATTGCACTGCTGCTAAGTGGTTACAGAACTGACACCTCTCAGTCAGGGGTACTCCCCACTCACGTTACTGCCATTATTATTATTATAGGTGTGACCTCCCTTACGCTGAGTGACCCTAGCAGCGCCGCATTTCACTCAAATTACCCAGATGGGCGAACCCCACAGGCTCTAGAATCACAGTGCAAGCAGGCTCATACCCTGCTATATCATTATAATATATACATGACTGTATGCATGGTACCCACATTAGGCTGGGGTGATCCACATACCTCCCAACCAAGGAGAGTGGAAAATTGGCAGTAACAGGCTTCACAATTCAAACGGTGCTGGGTGAACCCCAAACTACAGGCCCTCCACCCAGACGGGTGTGGCCCATTTATACGACCGCTCATCCCGGTTTCACAGAGGGTGACCCCCTCCTCATACCACTTGACCCCAATTTAGCAGGCCTTCCACCCCTCACAGGTGTAGCCCACATATACGACCGATCATCCCGGTCGCATAGAGGGTGACCCCCCTCTCCAAACCACTCGGGGCAAGTAATGCTGGGTGACCCCCAGTCGTAAGTGGAAGCCTAGTATACTAAACTTCACGTACTTCGGTACCTGACATTCTCCTGTCTTCCACAGACAGAATACCCCACTGCCTCACGATGAGTGACTCACCAAACTCACTCACCAGTCAATGATTAATTCGGTGGTGGCCGCCTCAGTGAAGAAAGCTATTACCAAACTACTGGTACAGAACACTAAAACAGACATGACCACCGAACCAACCGCGGAACTGAAAGAGCCTGCCTTTCCTGCCATAAAACGGCAATGGAATGGTGCCGGCTCAAGCAACCAGAAGCGTAAAGGCAAAGCTCCATTGAAAAGGAGCCGTCAGACAGAAAGAAGGGGACCATCCCCGCCACACACTCCGTCCTCGGAGGACGACGACCACAAGCCCCCGCCGTCACTCGAAATTATGGACGAGTGGAAAGCAGAGGCTTCGTCATCGGAAGAAGAAGAGTGGCAGGATATCCCAAAGGATGATACGGAGTATGACCATGACACATACTTTGAACAAGAGAATGCTCATCACTCACGGGACAAACAGGAAGAAGGTACCTGTATAGACCCCCAAGGGGCAACCATGTTTGACCCCCGCACGATCTGACACCCAAGATCGTCGGAATGGGGCTTGCCAGATCACCTGGCCCAGTTCATCCATTTCTGGCTAAGAAAGCCGATGGAAAAAGAAGTGAGGGCAAGACTACGGGCAGAATGCCCAAGGCCCGTACTGCCGGATAAAATTGCACAAACCCCTGAATTCGACACTACCGTACTCCTCTTCATGTCCCACGCGGGCCGAGATCCGAGAAAAGGTATAGAGAAGGGTCTGGAGGAATCTCAGGACAAGCTCCTGGACATACTAGGCCCTCTGGCAAAAATACTATACCTAGCCGACCTAGCCCTCTCCCAGGGCACAACGCTGGACGCCCACACCATACGAGAATGGGCGCAACGGGCTATCTGTATACTGGGCAACACGAACGCGACAATGTGCGCAGAGCGCCGCAGAGCAGCGTTGCTGAAAATGGACTCCAAATTAATGGAGTTAGGCAAAAAAGAGATGGGACCACTGGCGAACGGCCAGCTCTTCGGGGACTCATTTATAACAGAGCTGAAAAAGCATGTGAATCTCTTCACTACTCTAAACAAGGCACAGATGTCCTTCAAGTGCTTCGCAACACCACACCGTGGAGTTTTTGGCAGGGCTGGTCGCCAAAGGGGTCGAGCCACCAGCCGATTCTGGCCCACAGGCCCCAGAAAACAAATAGAAACATAGAAACATAGAAACATAGAAACATAGAATGTGACGGCAGATAAGAACCATTCGGCCCATCTAGTCTGGCCAATTTTCTAAATACTTTCATTAGTCCCTAGTCTTATCTTATAGTTAGGATAGCCTTATGCCTATCCCACGCATGCTTAAACTCCTTTACTGTGTTAACCTCTACCACTTCAGCTGGAAGGCTATTCCATGCATCCACTACCCTCTCAGTAAAGTAATACTTCCTGATATTATTTTTAGACCTTTGTCCCTCTAATTTAAGACTATGTCCTCTTGTTGTGGTAGTTTTTCTTCTTTTAAATATAGTCTCCTCCTTTACTGTGTTGATTCCCTTTATATATTTAAATGTTTCTATCATATCCCCCCTGTCTCGTCTTTCCTCCAAGCTATACATGTTAAGATCCTTTAACCTTTCCTGGTAAGTTTTATCCCGCAATCCATGGACCAGTTTATACCTCAAGCGTTCTTCCCGTCGACAAGAACCAATTTCCCTCGAGGGTCCTTCCGTTCCAGAGGAACCCGCACCGACGGACGAGGACGCTTCAATACAGGTGAGCAACCACGGCAAGACATTTTTATTCGCTCATATGACTGCAGGCAGACTGTCTCTCTTTTCACAGGAATGGGGAAAGATATCTTCAGACAACTGGATCCTACATACGGTAGTGGGCTACGAGATCGAGTTTTCAGACACCCCGGTGCAGAAACGTCGCCCTCCACCAATAAGGGCGTCGGCACATCACACCGAACTCATAGACAACGAGATCCAGACCCTATTCGACAAAGGGGCTGTGGAGATCGCCCCAGACGATACGGGCTTCTGTAGCAACATCTTCGTGGTCCAAAAGAAGACGGGAGACTACAGACCGGTCATCAACCTTCGACAACTGAACGGATTCGTTACCTACCAACATTTCAAAATGGAAGGGATCCACCTCCTCAGAGATCTACTACAAAAACACAACTGGTTCACCAGGCTAGACTTAAAAGACGCCTATCTTTCGGTACCGATCACCCAAGTCAGCCGACCTTTCCTCCGCTTCACCTGGAAAAACCTCACTTGCCAATTCACCTGTCTCCCATTCGGCCTCAGCTCAGCACCATGGTGCTTTACAAAGCTCATGAAGCCGGTAATGGTATACCTGAGGGGAATGGGCATCCGTTGCCTAATATTTCTGGACGACATTCTGATATTCTGCGAGACTGCATGCAGACTGCAATCTCAAACGAAATTCATAGTGCAATTACTGGAATCTTTGGGCTTCATCGTAAACAGAGAAAAGTCATCGCTCCGCCCAGCCAAGGTGGTACAGTTTCTGGGGTTCGAAATAGACTCCAGAACATGCACCCTGCGACTGCCCATGGCGAAAATCGCGACAATACGGAAGGAGATACGCCGGGTACTCCGAAAAGACTCCACTCCGCCTCCTGGCCAGAATAGTAGGTCTATTATCGTCTTCCATACAAGCGATCTTCCCAGGACCACTCCACTATCGGGCCATGCAACGAGCGAAGGCACACCACTTGAGACAGGGACATACATACGACCACTGAATTACAGTATCAACAGAAGTGCGAACAGAACTCCAGTGTTGGCTCCTCCACATGGAGGCCTGGAACAGAAGAGCCATATTTGGACCAAACCCGGACTTTGTCCTGGAGTCGGATGGCAGCCTATGGGGCTGGGGAGCCCACTGCTCGCAGGCATCCACCGGAGGCCCATGGTCAGAGGAAGAAAAACTCCTACACATCAATTGCCTAGAGTTGATAGCGGGCTCCTTTGCGATATGCAGCCTGGCCAAACACATGTCCAACTGCTGCATACTTTTATGCATGGACAACATATCAGCAGTCCAATACATAAACCATCTGGGCGGAGCCAGATCACGAGCCCTGACAGAAGCGACGAAGGACATCTATCGGTTTTGCCTTCCCCGCAACATCACGATCAAGGCAGAATACCTACCTGGAGTCAACAACCTCACGGCGGACTGGTTCTCTCGACATTGGAGGGACAGCAGCGACTGGCGCCTAGACAACGCTATCTTCCACAGGGTGAGAACGCTAAGAGGTCCCCTATACATAGACCTCTTCGCATCACGGACGAACACACAACTACCGAGGTTCTACAGTTGGCTCCCGGACCCACAGAGCGAAGCGGTGGACGCATTCTTACAACAATGGCCACCGACAGGGGCGTACGCATTCCCACCGTTCTCAATGCTGGCAAGAGTCCTCCACCACCTACACGGAGCAAGGACATCGCTGATACTGATCACACCATTGTGGAAGAGCCAAGCATGGTTTCCAGACCTACTAGCACTCTCGCAGGAGCATCCACTAGTCTTACCAGTGTTCCCACTTCTCCTAACGAATCCAGAAGGGGAACCTCACCCACTAATAACACAGGAATGGTTGGAACTAGTGGCCTGGAGTCTTTC
Organism: Pelobates cultripes; assembly: GCA_933207985.1. Taxonomy (NCBI): domain Eukaryota; kingdom Metazoa; phylum Chordata; class Amphibia; order Anura; family Pelobatidae; genus Pelobates; species Pelobates cultripes. The sequence goes on along the minus strand of OW240914.1, from coordinate 9,077,273 downwards.
CGGGGATCCTGGAGCGTCGCAGGCCTATCGCAGACAACTAGAGACCTACTATGGGACTCATGGGCACCTGGCACTAGACGCAGCTACATATCAGCATGGAATACATGGAATCGCTGGTGCATGGAAAGGGACCTCAATCCCTTTACAGCACCTATTTCCTACATTCTAAATTTTCTGTCCAACTTATTCACCGAAGGGAGAGCATATCGTTCTATTAATATTACTCGATCCGCCATCTCGGCAGCTCACACTCCGATAGACGGAACACATATAGGTCAGAACGTTTTGATATGCCGGCTACTTCGGGGCATCAAACTATCCAGACCTCCGGCCCCAAAGTATAACAGGCTATGGGATGTAGATCTGGTCATTCGATTCCTTCAAAACTGGCCGGACAACGAGGCATCGTCTTTAAGACAAATAACAGCTAAACTGACACTTCTACTATGCTTAGTTTCGTTTCGAAGAGTCTCAGACGTTAGAGCTTTCGACGTGGACAGTTTTACTATAACACCAGATGGAGTTACCTTCACGGTATTTTGCAGGACCAAGACGGACTCTACATCCGTGTCCTACCCCTTTTTTCCAACGGTTCCTTGGTTATGCGTCGTGAAAACGCTTATACGGTACGTAGAAGTAACTCAGTCTCTTCGTTTTTCCCGATCAGGCCAACTGCTGGTATCGTATACCAAACCATACAAACCGGTAACTACAACCAAGTTGGCTAGATGGATACGTTGGCTCTTAACCATGGCAGGGGTCGAGTCGAATTTCGGGGCCCACTCGGTACGCGGGGTGGCGGCCTCACGGGCCTTTTCGGTGGGAGCATCGTTAAAGGATATTTTGCGCTCAGCGGACTGGACTAGAGAAAATACCTTCAGGGTTTTCTACTTCCGACAAACATCACACGCATCTTTTTCGTTGTTACCGCAGCATTAAAAATGCAAAATAGGAAGCCTCCTGTCATGTTGTAAAATTGTAGATTATGCTAACGTAGTGTACCTATAATCTTAATTTTAGTAATGATAGGAGGCGAGTAGTTCCCCCCTCCATAGAGTTTGGGTTGACCCTCCCTATACTCTCGCAGCCTTCCAACATAAGTACAATGCTTCATTGCACAATTACATTATTATTGGTATAAAGAGGACTTCTATTGATGACAGTTTATTATTATTAATACACGTTTATAGTTTCGCATTGGGGACAATGACCTGCATAGTAATTTAGTCGGTATCGTAGACAGAAAGGAACTTGGTAGCACTTAGGAGACACAATAGGTATCTCCATAGTAAGTCAATTGGAGAATATATTGAATAATTAAGAGATAGATCGCTAAGCTTACATGTGGATAACAGTTCAATTCCACCACCTTTCACCTATTTCTATCTTTTTCAGCATAAAAGGATTCGGAAGTCGGGCTGAAAGGACCCCTTCAAGCCACAAGCCAAGTTACGATGGTTCAAGTTACCAATGTTCAAGTTTGGAAAATTCATCATATCCCTGACGTTACAGGACTTACAACACCAAAGAAAGAGGAATAGACACGCCCAACAAGGACTTATATACAGGCTATGCTGGCCTATGATTGATTAAACGTTTTGATTGATTATCTTGTGCTGCTGGAGGCATAAGTAAAGAAAATTATGCAAAATACTCGCCTCCTGTCATTACTAAAATTAAGATTATAGATACACTACGTTAGCATAATCTACAATTTAACACTTAAATGGGAGAGAATTGAGCAGTGACACAGCAGGGACATGCTCTATACACCTGAACTGCTTCATTAAGATAACGTTGTTTTGATGACTATAGTGCCCCCTTAATGTACATTATTGTTACCAGCCTATCCAGTTATTTATTATTGTAATTGTTTTCACTTGCACCCAAACTATCTGTAATTAAAACAAAACAATTTTACAAAGGTTTTTTTCCTCTTTGTGTATGTCTAGGTGACTGGGGGAAGGTGAGGGCACCACAAGATTGGCTCACACAGGGTGCCTAAACACCTAAGGCCAGCCCTGTGTGTGTACAGTGAGCTTGTCTGTAGTGAGCATGTGTGTTAGTGAGCTTTTCTGTAGGGAGCATGTGTGTGTCAATGGACTTGTCTGTAGGGAGAGTGTGTGCGCATCAGTGAGCTTGTCTGTAGTAAGCTTGTGTGTATATCAGAGTTTGTCTGTACTAAATCTGTGTGTGTACCAGTAACCTTATTTGTGTGTCAATGAGCCTATTTGTGTGCATCAGTAAGATTGTCTGCATGTGAGTATGCTTTACTGTATGATTTAATTACCCTGAAAGGACTAATATTTTGTGTACCAGTAACCTTATTTGTGTGTCAATGAGCCTATTTGTGTGCATCAGTAAGATTGTCTGCATGTGAGTATGCTTTACTGTATGATTAAATTACCCTGAAAGGACTAATATTTTGAATTAGAAAAAGAAATATACCAATAATATATATAGATAGAGAGAGATATGTGTGTGTGTGTGTGTGTATATCTATATATATATATATATATATATATATATATATATATAAAACACACACTACATAGTGTATGGGTGGATGGGTGTATGGGTGGATGGATGAACGGGGGGGGGGAATACTATTGAAAAACTCTGGATGGCACCACATTGTCATAAAAAATTACAATATGTTTTATAATGCAATCTGTGGGTGCAAAAACATGCACATATATCCATTAACCACTTACTTTATATATATGAAAAATTTAACATTTATAAGAAATCTTAATTTATGTGGAAAGTGCATCTCTACATAATGGACACATGTACATATATCTACACCCTCACAATTCATAAAAGATATATAAAAAAATGGCACTCACCCTTACTGGTATACTGAAAGTCCAATGCCCTGGTGCTATCCCACTCTGAATTAATATACAATATATAGATAGAAAGGGTGCACTCTCCGGTCTTTTAAATATTTCAAAATTATTTATTTTGTTACATAGTGTAACACATTGATCGACGTTTCGACCTGTTAGGGTCTTCCTCAAGATCAAATACATATTACTAAGAACATGCTTTATATAAGAAAAATTATATGTTGTACTCACCAATAGTGATTGTGACCCTCCTACCCCTGTTCGAAACCCGGAAGTGTCCGGCGGGCACCACGTGATTCACGTGGTGACATAACCACGTGCGTAGTTGCTAGGAAACCAGTGTCAATAGTTAGTGTAAGACCGGCTATACAAATCTCATCTCCGGCATATAGAAACCCTATAATAGGGAACGTGGTTGCTAAAAAGTGAATATGTGTGTTTAGTATACTGTCTATTTTACAAAATTCCAAAATGTACTAGTGCTATGGAATTATTTGATAACATATGAGTGAACTATCAATGATCTGAAAATCCAATAGAATCACATAGATTCAAGTGAATGTGACTTGTGTAGTAAATATTAATGAAAATAACATACAATAATTAGGTATGTGTAAATAAAAACAATCTATATCCATCAATTCATGGAAGTGTGGAGAATTAAAGTTAAAACAACGTTTGGAATGTCATAGAGAGATTCAATGTTCCCAGAAAATATTATACAATTATAGAAACGTGAGGAAGACCCGAATGGGTCGAAACGTCGATCAATGTGTTACACTATGTAACGAAATAAATAATTTTGAAATATTTAAAAGACCGGAGAGTGCACCCTTTCTATCTATATATTGTATATTACTTCAGCGTGGGATAGCACCAGGGCATTGGACTTTCAGTATACCAGTAAGGGTGAGTGCCATTATACATATATTATAATAATATTGGGTGTTTGCTGCACCTACTTGCGCACCCCCTCATGGAATATCCACTTAACAATGATTTACTCTTCCTCATATGAATTTGTGTGGCTGCCATGGAAGATTTTCTAGCTAAGTCAGGAGCTCTCCTAGAATCTGCAGAAACTTTAACTATAGCTGATGAACAGGCTAATGCTATTCTATGGCCACAAACCCAAGAGGATCTTTCACATACTAACACTATCCAGGACTTGTACAATGACTTGCTAAAATTAAAGAAAAGAGAAATTGATTTAGATCTACATGGTGTCTTTATATCTGACTACCATAGAGCAAAGAGGATACCCAGAGGCTTTAGGGTCAGAAATGGCCCCACGATAGGACGACAGAATCCAGATTTTTGTAAAAAATTGATGCAAATTTCAAATAAATGTTCTTTAGACTGGATGGTGATAGTCGTTGAAGAGGTTGGAAGGGAACTTATTTTTGTGAACTAATCCATACAGACCATGGAAACAACAAATACTGCCCTGCTACATGCCTCTAACACAACCGTCCAGATACTTAAACTGCAAGACGAACTTACTAAATATAAAAATGAGCTCATCCGTTTTAAAAAACAAAAATTGGAAAAAGTTAATAATGACTATAAATATCATCAAGTGTACAGATGGTTGGGAGGCTCACATGACAACTACAGGCCAAATACAAGATTCAGAACTAAAATTCGTAAACCATCCTTTCAAACAGTTGATGCCAGTTCTGGTGACTCTACCTCTGACCCTGACTCTAGGGGAGACCAGAGAATACAATTGAATGATACTTTTTTAGTGAGGGACTCTCAACGAGGGGAACCCCCAGACATACCTCGAGTTGGTACCCGAGGCGCAAAAAGAACCGCCCATTACGAAGAGGGCGGAGCAACTGGAAAAAATACAAATCCCAGTGGGAGACCACCCAGAATGAGGAAATGACAACTGTCTTTAATCTATCAGACAAAGTCCTGGACTCTGACCACTACTCCTTGTTGAATAAAGGGCTATCCTATGTTCCTGTTTCGAGACCGGATCCTTTCCAAATGGAAATTGAAATGTATAAGACACAACGGACTTTATACAGTAATGAAATTAGAAGAGCCATTGCACAGACATCATCACATCCTTTTTTTAAAAGATATAATAAGGACATTCGAACATCAAATTCTTCCATTAAAACCTTTATTCAAACAGTTAAGACGGATATAGACAAAATGATCCTTAATCCTCCTAAACATTACCCTAATTTGACTAAGGGAGAGAAATTAGCCTTAAAGGACCTCAGTCAAGATCCGACAATTGTTATCCATCCGGCAGACAAAGGGAGGAGCAATAGTTATCCAATCATACCAAAACTACGGACAAGAGATACTACGACAACTGGAAGATGGTGACACATATACTAAACTCACATTCGATCCTGTGAAAAAATTCCAGACAAGAATTAAGAATCACATTGAGTTGGGATTACAAAATGGATACCTAGATGAAAAATTGGCCTATTTGTTGAATACCCAAAACATCCAGTATTATATATGTTACCCAAAATTCACAAGGACCCAAAGAATCCACCTGGCAGGCCTATCGTGTCAGCCAATGAGGGTATACTGGAACCTATTACAAAGTATATTGATTACTACATTAAGAACAGTATAATGGCACTCCCCACCTGTCTTCGTGATACACAGGATTTCATCCAGAATATTAATCTAAATCCTAATATAGATGATGCCTCCATACTGGTGGCCCTTGATGTTCAGAGCCTGTACACGATCATACCTCATCATGGTGGTGTACAGGCTCTACGAGAGATTCTCAGTTCCTCCACATTATATTTGGGACCACCTATAGAATTTTTGTTGGAATTCCTACATATTGCTCTATCCTGTAATTACTTTAAATTCGAAAACAACTTCTTTCTTCAACTTTCTGGGACAGCTATGGGAGCGGCTATGGCACCATCCTATGCCAATGCCTTCATGTCTGTTTTTGAAACCCAACAGATTATAACAAAATATGGAGACCGGATCAGACATTACCACCGCTTTGTGGATGACATCTTCCTCATCTGGACTGGCACCATCATGGAACTGGAACAAATGATTTTGGAAATCAACCAAGCTCCTACGACAGTTAAACTTACGATGAATCATGATATACAGTCTATCCAGTTCCTCGATGTGACTATCTTTAAACAAGATGGAAAATTGGAATTTACACAATACCATAAAAAGATGGAACGTAATACCTTAAAAAAAGTTTCAAATCCTCTTTACCTATATCCCAATTCCTGAGAGTGTATAGATACAATACTACTATGGAACACCGTGAAAAACAGCTCCAAGAAATGTGGAATAGGTTTAGGTCAAGAGGTTACATGACTCAGACTTTAAATACAGCCAAGATATGAGTGAAAGAAATATGGGAATCTAAAAGTATTGAAAAGAACACTAAAGGAACACCTATACCTAAAATATACATCCCAATCACATACCATACTGGTATATCAGCTATTAGAAATTCTATTAACAAACACTGGGGATTACTACAAGCTGACAAACAATTGCCTAAGTCCTTCCAAAATCGACCTGTACTCAGTTACAAGAGAAATAAAAATCTCAGAGATCTACTTGTAAAAAATGATCCTAGACATTGCTACCAAATACCCCAAAAAGTTATCAAAAAGGGATGCTTCAAATGCAGTGGCTGTGTCACCTGTAGTCACATGGTCAGTGGAACTTCATTTGCCCATCCACATAATGGACAAAGAATAAATATTACTCAATATATTACATGTACCACTGACCATGTGATCTATATGATTACATGCCCCTGTGGCTTATCCTATGTGGGAAAAACCAACTTGACCCTCAGAGATTGGACACGAGGCCATCGATCTACCATTACCACTGCATTTCGGGACAAGGTGAGTGATAAACCAGTGGCCAAACATTTTTTGGACTATGGCCACCGATTACCGACCTTACGCTTTACTGCGATTGACCATATACCCATGCTTCAGAGAGGAGGTGATCGGTCTAAAATGTTGCTACAAAGAGAAGCCTGTTGGATACACCGTCTAGATACTGTGACACCTAAAGGACTGAATGAAAATATCGTCTACTCTATATTCCTGTGATTTTGAGGTCCTTAATTGGAATTGATATATATTTTTTAGAGCATATATCCTGATTAATTTACTAGTTGACTAAGTAGATAAACCCTTTGTGGTGTATAATGTGTCCAGCTTTTTGTATGTATATATACGATTGAAATTATGACCTTGTATTTATAGCTGTGGCATATTTAGGAACCCAAGGACAACTACCTAATATTTATTTTCATATCCTTCAGATATACTTCTTTTTATATATCTGTTATTTTTGTCCTATATTCTCTATTCTAATTCTTCTGTGACTTTATGTGATCGTTAAGTCCCATCAATTGTGATTGTGTCCCTAATTAGAAGCTCTAAACTCTATATTAAATATACCATAAATACAAAATATATTATATACTATACTAAATACCTACCTATAACTTTGGGCCTATTGGCCTTTAATAGAATCTTAGCCTCTAAATAGTTTTCTATAAATGTATAATATTTTCTGGGAACATTGAATCTCTCTATGACATTCCAAACGTTGTATATATTAATAATAAATCCTCTTCTTTGAAGTCCCAAAATGTCCCAATATTGTTGTAGCAAACTAGTATCCAGTTATGTTGAGGTGGATTCCTGTAGTGTCCTTTACCAGAATAGTGTGTTACTGTATGGGTTACAGGACAAGTCAGTAGGTTCTGATATGCAAAATGTATCAGATTGTGTGAATCACGATCTGATCAACCTAAAATGGCCGACGAGAATCTTGCGAGATCCAAGATGGCTACCATTTGCAACAAAATGTCGGATGGGGAGACCGTGAAATCGCTGTCTCGTCTGCCCCGCACTCATAGAAACATAGAATGTGACAGCAGATAAGAACAATTCGGCCCATCTTAGTCTGCAGAATTTTCTAAATACTTTCATTTGTCCCTGGCTTTATCTTATAGTTAGGATAGCCTTATGCCTATCCCACGCATGCTTAAACTCCTTTACTGTGTTAAATAATTTATATCTCTGTGTACACATTTATTTTATTTTACCAATATGGTATTTGTAAAGGAGTTTAAGCATGCGTGGGATAGGCATATTTGTATTTTTATATTTTTGTTTTACTGGCACTGTACCTATGTTTATTTCCACACATTGAAATTTATTTGTTGGGATATCTCAAGTGACCTCTGCTGGGTTTCGAACTCGCAGAGTGTGTATGATCCTATACTGCTGTGCTGCCGATGCTGCCACCGCACCAGACAGACCCTTAAATCACTTGGCATAAAACAAATAATATGGCTCAGTTGTGGCAATGGCAGCCACAATGCATTAACAAAGGTAGCAGATCTAAGGGCTAGCTGGCTGTGGCAGTCCAGACCTGAAGAGCCCAGGATAAATAGTAAAACCAGAGGTAGGGTGGGAGAAGAAAGATAAAGAATATGCAGGGGTAGAAGGGAAGAGATACAACACATACAATAAAAGCTATAAACAGTATCAGTTATAGATAGTAAATCAAACAAGTGTATAAGAATAAGATATGAAGGAACAGAATACTTTGACCTTGAAAGAATTGAAACAGTTAATCTGTTAGTATTGTATAAGTTGAATTATTTTGTAAATGTAGTAGCAAACTCTTTTGCAGAACCACCTACAAAACATAACTGAAAGGAAGTCACAAGCTATGACAGTTTCTATGTATCAGGATATGCTTAACCACAATGTATATGTGATATTTTGTAAGAATAGATTATTGAACGTAATTTCCTCTTTTATGTATCTTGTGTAACTTTCCGTAACCAATGTTCGTGACAAATATTGTATAAGTACAGAGCATTTTGAATACATTGTCAGAAGACTTTTGGAAAGCAATCTTGTGTCTGTCTCGTTATTCTGCTTCCATAATTCTTCCCTGAGCTCAGGTGACAATCGAGGGTTGGAGAACCGTGACCAGAAGGGATCGAATCAGTTTAGCCTTTCAGACCTGTGCCAGCAGGAGCAGCAAAGAAAGAGGGAGAGCTACAGAGGGAGGAGCCTTTTGTAACCTGTTGCAATGTGTTTTAATGCATATGATTTCTATCCCAAACATTAAGCCTGGACACTTTGAGATCCAGTCAAACGTCTTCCTATCCTTTCCCACAATGCCTTCTGGTAGGTGGCTGACTTATAACTTGCTGAGGATCCCCTCTTACCTGAAACTGTTAACACGTGTTGCTGCTTTTTACCAACAGTCACTACTTACTATAGCACCTGATGCTACTTTTGAAAGTAGTGGCTGTTTAACAACTGCCAATTTTACAAGTTGCAGCAAGAAGATCCCAAGCTCTCATAATTATATTCTCTAAGGAGATTGTTCCAATCCTATCACTATGTTTACTGGCTACCACCAAGACTCCAAATTAACTAATTAATGTATGTTAATGGCGGAACTACCAGGTTCTGTGACAGTTCCCTGGAGTTCCACCTGTAAGGTCTCTACGGCAATATATTGAATAACAGTCAAATCCTTCAAGGGAGCTTGTGGTCTGCAGCTCTGCCTGGTGCAGACCAGTTCAGAAATGCTCCATCTGTGTTCCTGAGATTCAGTAAATTAGTCAAAGTGCTGCTGCCTGGTTTCCATGACAACACCCTTGACTAATTCACTGACTATTTATTTACTCTAGTATGCTGCAGCAAGCTTGGTCACTAGAAAGTAATGGATTGTACGCCAATCCCTGCCAAAATGGATACAAACTACTTTTTTTTTATGTTTTATTAAATAATTAGTGGGGGTCTTCAATACATCCTCTCTCATACTCACCACAAGGAAATTTCACACACATCCCACTCTGTCAAACCTCACCAATATCACACTCGGCCAATCTAACACATCACCTTTGCCATCCCACCCCCCCAACACACACACACAATCACAAGACCTTGGTCACGGAGGAAGCCTGTCATTGATTCTTTCATTGTTGCTCTGTGGTTTCTAGTAACACTCATGATATATGCGTAATCTTGGTGTTGCACAAGTGATGATGGTGGATTCCTTTGATAAATATAGGCCACGTCTGGGGCATCTGATATTATTGTTTCTTGGAGGCTTAACTGCAGGCAAATGATGACCCTGAAGCTGTACATCTGCTCTACTATCCAATACCATGAGCCAGACTACTAAAAATCCCGGATCTTTAGAAAAAATGAAAAATATATTAAACTTCTACTTTTTTTTCCCCAAGTAGTTTTTTAAAGATGCCTTGATTTCTCGGTTCCTCAGACTGTATATTAAAGGATTCAATAAAGGGGTCACAACTGTGTACATAAGGGACACAATCTTATTCATATTAAATGACTGTTCTCCTGATGGAAATACATAGATAGCACCTAGAGTCCCGTAATACATGCACACGGCAGTGAGGTGGGAACTGCATGTGGAGAAGGCTTTCTGTCTCCCAGTGGTGGATGATATTCTATGTATAGCGCGAAAGATACAAACATAAGTAGAAATGATAAACATAGTTTCAATTGCAATTTCTGGAATAGATATTATAAATATCATAGTTTGTGCAATTGTTGTATCAGAACAAGAAACCTGAAAGAATGGAGCATAATCACAGAAGAAATGGTCAATAGTATTTGAAATGCAAAATTGTAAATGACACAAGAAAATATTAAGCATCATTGAGAGACTTAAACCCAATGTCCAAGACAACACAACTAGTCCAAGACAAAATGGGAAATTCATTACCGTTACATAATGCAATGGTTTACAGACAGCCACATATCTATCATAGGACATCATGGTCAGAAGAAGACATTCTGTACCTAAAGACAAGCTATAGAAATATAGCTGAGTAATACACCCACTAACTGTCATGGGGCTACCATCTTGTAAGGTGACATATAATAAATTTGGGGTAATAGACATACTAAGTATTATATCACAAAAGGACAAGTGGCTGAGCAAGAAGTACATGGGAGACCTAAGAGATCGAGTAGTAGAAACCAGCATTATCATTAGAAGATTTCCAGTTATTGTCATCATAAACACTATGAGGACACCAGCGAAGAAAATTATTCTAGAGGTGCGTTGAAGCTGGAACCCAAGGAGGAAGAATTCTGGATTAGCTGACTGGTTTTGTCTTGGAATCATCTGATGAAAGAGCAAAAAAGACATTCATAATAAGTCCCACATTTAAATGATTTTTGAAGGGAGCTATAAATGAAAAATGGCTGCCACTTAATTGAAAATTTTAATGCTTATTGATTAAAATGTATTGATTGAAACTATAAAAATCCTTAAACTCCTTTCCGACATTAGGGCAAACTTTGCTGTCTTTCAAAAAGAGAGCTTTAACGCTGTTAAGGCAGTATGGCACGTCCTAGCAATCAAGTCCTGCTTGCAGCCTTTATACTTACCCTTCTTGAAGGAACCAATTGGGGAACTGCCTGGAAACTCATGCAGTCCTTCTGTAGCCAGTCTGAATCATGTGATTTGGATGACAACTGATCACATGACTTAGATGAGCTGGTTTGCAAGATGGCCTGCAGTGAAAAGGCAGTGTTTACATTAAAAAGCTTACTGGGCCTGTCAGCAGACACCAGAACAACTACAAGCTGTCGTTGTTCTGGTTACTATTGTGTCCCTTTAAGGCAGAAAGACCCACAAAGAATTTGAAGACAGCTGCAGTAAAGGCCTGACAAAGCATCACAAAGAAAGAAGGCAGCTTCAACATGGATGCTGTCCAGGAGGTGGGAGGGTTTGGGAGGGAGGGTCTGCTGGAGATTGGCCGGGCTGTGTCAGCTGACCGGAGTTCGCGGCGAACGGTTCGTGGCGAACCGCGGCAAACCGTTCGCGCAAAGTTCGCGAACGGTTCGCGACATCTCTACTTATAAACTGTTTTATTCAAGTATTCTATCTGCTAACCTTTGATTTTATGTATAATATCTTCAGAGCTCTTAGTCCCAGGATACACTATGTAATTATTGTAAAATAAATGTGACAGTAGCAAAAATCTAATGAAGTATACGTGTAATGAGTCTATGAAAATAACAGCGTGAAGAAATGACTTTATAATTAAATTATCTCAAATGCAGAAATTATGTTACATAGATACAAAGTTACATAGCTGAAAAGAGACTTGCGTCCATCAAGTTCAGCCTTCCTCACATATGTTTTTGATGTTGATCCAAAAGAAGGCACAAAACTTAGTCTGAAGAGCTTCCAATTTTGCAACAAACTAGGAAAGAATTCCTTCTTAACCCCAAAATAGCAATCAGATGCCTCTTTGGATCAAGCAGCTATTACCCCACTAATTAGAAATTATATCCCTGTATGTTATGTTTTTGCAAGTATTTATCCAATTGCAGTTTAAACATCTGTATGGACTCTGACAAAACCACCTCTTTAGGCAGAGAATTACATATCCTTATTGCTCTTACTGTAAAAAAACCTTGTCTTTGTCTTACATGAAATCTCCTTTCTTCCAGCCTAAATGTGTGACCTCTTGTCCTATGTATAGCCCTGTTTATGAATAGATTTCCAGATAAAGGTTTGTACTGGTCCCTAATATATTTGCATACTGTTTCATATCCCCTCTCAGGTGCCGTTTTTCCACACTAAAGAGATTTACATTTTTATCCTTTCTTCATAACTAAAATGCTCCATTCCCTTGATCAATTTTGTAGCTCGTCTCTGCACTTTTTCTAATGCCATGATATCTTTCTTTAGAACAGGTGCCAAAATTGCAAAGCATATTCAATGTGTGGTCTTACCAGCGATTTATAAAGAGGTAAAATTATATTTTCATCCTGAGAATTTATGCCCCTTTTTATACATGACAAAACCTTACTGGCCTTAACAACTGCAGATTGACATTGCATATTGCTGCCTAATTTGTTGTCTATACCACTTCCCAAATCCTTCTCATGTGTAGTTATCCCTATTTCACTACCATTAAGGGTGTAAATTGCTTGTGCATTCTTAACTCCAAAGTGCATAACTTTGCATTTCTCTACGTTAAATTTAATCTGCCATTTTAGTGCCCAGTCCCCCAATCTATCCAAATCCATTTGCAGCAAAGCAATATCCTGCTCACATTTTATTACATTACAAAGTTTTGTGTAATCTGCAAACACTAAGACATGGCTTTCAATGCCTATTTCAAGATCATTTATAAATATGTTAAATAGAAGGGGTCCCAAAACAGAACCCTGAGGGACACCACTTACCACTTTTGTCCAACCTGAAAATTTACCATTAATGACAACTCGTTGTACTCTATCCTTAAGACAATGTTCCACCCAAGAACACAAATATTCATCAAGACCAATTTCTTTTAGTTTGAAGACTAACCTATTGTGAGGAATCGTATCAAATGCCTTGGCAAAATCCAAGTAGGTCACATCCACTGCAACACCCTGATCTTTACTTCTACTTACATGTAATAAATTTGTCTATTTTATATTCTTTCAAATTGGCATTAGAATGAAAAGACAAGATCCTTTTCTCCTTTATTTTTGATGTTCTACATCCCATGCAATTTCCACAGTAATTAAAGCCTTTTCATACACTTTTTTGGCTATTTAAAAAGTTCTTGTCTGTTTTTTCAATGAAACTAGATGTTAAAATTTGTTTGAGGTTCTGGGCTCCCCTATATATAATTTTAGGTTTATCCCCTACATAAGGTGCAATATCTTCGTCTTGTTTCAGTAAATGTCAATTTTTATTAAAAACACATCTCAACTTGGAATGATTCTTATTAATGTTAAATATTAATGGGATTATGTCCTCATTGCCAATTTGAAAGAATATAAAATAGACAAATTTATTACATGTTAGACCAAAAACATTGTGTATGTGCTAGAGTGCCCTTGTGGCCTACAATATGTGGGCAAATCATCTAGATGTGTGGCCACGAGAGTACTGGAGCACATATATAACATTAAAAGAGGATTTAAAACTCATAGCGTCTCTTTACATTTTTAGAACATCATAACCAAGATCCAAGTGGGATCAAGTTTTATGGGATTCAGACTGTAACTAAACATTGGAGAGGGGGTGATATTAATTCAAACCTGAGTAGATGTGAAATGGGTTGGATTTTTAATTTAGACACACTATCCCCCAAGGGTCTTAATATGGAGTTTGAGATGAGTGTGCTAATTTAACTTGTCTTTTTTAGTTGTTTTATAAAAAAACTTTTTATCAAACTATATTTATTATGAAAATAATTATTTTCTTCTTTTTTGCAGAAAATGATGCATTTTACTAATGGTCTCTCCCTCCCCCCTCCCCCTTTTTTAGATCTTTTTCCTTGTTGTATTGGTATTTTTAATATATGCTAATCAATATAAGAAATGATGATATATAGTTTTAAAGTATAAATATATGTTTAATTCTTTGTAATATAAGATGAAATATGCCAGGATGGTCCCATATACGTTATACCTAACCAGAGACTTCTCAATATAGCAATTGCTACTTCGGAAGTACATTACACATCACTTCTGGTTCCGGAAGAAATCGTCTGATGTCAGACACAAATGGATACAAAAGTGGGCAGGGATAAGAAAAGCCGTCCGGCAGTAGAAGGAAGTTGATGAACTGAACGGAATCGGAGAATTAGGCGCCAAATTTAAAGATTGGATATATAAGGAAAGGTGACCAATGGATTATGCACTTTGAGAAAGACTTGAAAGAGTCGAAATGCGTCAGTGCTGTTATTTTTGTTTTTTCACTTTTATGCACTTTATATCCCTGTCTTTATTTTATATGGAGTTATTTGTATCTGTTGTATCCTGGCACAAGTGGAGCTATCCGGAGGAGTGGGGGAGTGGAAACAATAAGGGATTTCTTTAAGAACCAGAAAAGTCAGAGCCTACTATATGTGGCTCTGCAAAGTGTAAGTGAAAATTACCCCTATGTTTGATGTTATTTGGTCAAACGGTATTATGCTATGTTTTCACTTTTTTGGTATATAGGTGACATCCAAAAGATAACCAAGTGTTAATAAGTATACTATATTTATACATATTACTATTGCACTCCTCTAGCTTTGTTCTTACCTATGTTGTAGAGCTACCCTTATCTTATTTAAATTAGCTTTTTAAAAATTATACGTTTTAGTATACCATACGTGCTTTTGCTTTTTTGAGTTTATTTAAAAAATTACCATATTGTGATCACTATTTCCCAAATGCTCCTCTACTTGAATGTTGGTCAAAAGATCAACATTGTTTGTAATAAGGAGATCCAGAGAAGCATACTTTCTAGCTTGTGCTTGTACCAGTTGTGACATAAAGGTGTCATTTAACACAATCAAAAATCTGATTCCCCTTGCTGAAGTACTAGTCACTCTATCCCAATTTATGTCCGGGTAATTAAAATCTTCATAATTAACGTGTTACTCTGATTTGCAGCTTTCCCAATTTGCTCTAACAGCTGTTCTTCCTCATTAATATTTACATTAGATGGTTTATAACATATCCCAACCAATAATTGATTTCCCTTTTTTTGCCCCAAGCAGATATCTACTCATAAAGCTTCCACATTTTCCTCATCAGACTCCACATGCCTAAGATTTGACTTTAACTCGTGGTTGACATACAAACATACCCCAACACCATTCTTGTTTTTGCTATCCTTCCTAAATAGCATGTACCCATTTAAGTTAACTGCCCAGTCATGTGTCTCATCCCACCATGTTTCTGTTATGCCTATTATATCATATTGTTTAATGTATGCCTTTGCCTTTTGTTCCCCCATTTTGTTATATAGGCTCCTTGCATTAGTAAGCTACATTTAATATTATTATGAGTCATTTGTACTTTTTGTGAATTTTTATTAATATTACATACCTCCTCTGTTCTGAGCTTTCCCCTCCCCCCATATCTACCCCCTTTATTCTGAGCTCAAGCCCATCTCATTTCTATCCTATCTCCATTTTCTAGATTGTTTTGACCCTCCCCTACTAGTTTAAAATCTCCTCCAACCTTCTAGCTATCCTATCCCCCAGCACAGCAGACCCTCTTCCGTTTAGGTGCAATCCATCATTGTACCCAAGTGCAAAATCGAGCCAAAAACCCAAAACCCTCTTTCCTGCACCAAGACCTCAGCCACGCATTGACCTCTGTAATCTCCCACTGCCTTTCTGCTGTTGCGTATGGCACAGGTGATATTTCAGAAAATATTACCTTTAGGTCCTTTTCTTTAGCTTACTTCCTAGTTCCTTGAACTCATTCTTTAGGACCTTCCATTTTCCTCCGACTTTGTAATTGGTACCAATATGGACCACGGCAGCTAGGTCATCCCCAGCCACTCCCAATAATCCCTCCACTCTGTGAACAACATGCTGGACGCGAGCACCTAGGAGACAGCAAACTGTCCAGTTGAGTTGATCAGAGTGGCAGATTACCCTATCTACTTTCTTAATAATAGAGTCCCATACCACCACAACTCGTCTAGCCTACCTTACCCTCTCAACCCCACCCATACTAGAGGGTCTGTTCCAATGGCTGTTAGAAGGAACAACTTCCAGTACAGCTACTCCTGAGCTGATGCTCCCAAAATCTTCACTCAAACGGGCAAATCTGTTAGACTGCACAAGTTTAGGACTAGCTAAACCTTTCCTCTTCCCTCCCCCTCTGCTTCCTTGCCCCACTGTTACCCAGCTATGTGCCTGCTCTCCAACTGTCTCATCTCCTCCCACTCCACTACCTGTACCCACTAAACTCTGCTCAGTGAGCAGCAGACTCCTCTCAATATTGTCAATCTCCATCAGTGTTGCAATTTGCCTCTCCAGATCTCCAATTTGAGCTTTCAGAAAAGCCACTCGCTCACACCCAACACAGAGGTATGGACCCTTGACAGATTAATCCAGGCATGCATACATTCAGCAGGATGAGCACTGAGTAAAAGTCGCAATCTTGCTAGCACTCATCCCCAGTTACCAAAAACACAAGTGAGCAAAAACAATATTTACACTCTTGGTTTAAACTCCTTTATAGTTTACACTCCTGTTGTTTTAACTCCTTCTTAAAAAGAGAGCAAACTCCAGTGAGCAAGCTCTGTGAGTCAGTAGTGGGTTTATATTGGCAATACAAATCCCACACAGGTGGAAATTAACCCCTTCAGGACGGAGTCAATAGTACACGTTCTGATCAAAACAAAACGTAAACAAAAACTGGAATTTGCACTATATGTCCGTTCAACCGTAATTCACCTCTTTCATATTAAATGCACCCACACATATTATATATCATATTGTTCAGGAGAAACAAGGCTTTCATTTCATATCAAATATTTATATATGAAACATAATTTATTATGAATACAATTTAAAAAACTGTGAGAAATTTATTTATTTATTTTTTGTTTTATTGTTGTTCCGCCTCACATTTTAGCTGTAAATGTCATAATACTGTTAGGTTTTACTGCAAAAAAATGCACATATTAGTAATCAGCGATGTCTCACGAGTACAACAGTACCCCCCATTACCAGGTTTTATGGTGTTTTGGAAAGTTACAGTGTCAAATATTGAACGTTCCATTTTCACATTGAAATTTGCCAGATTAGTAATGTTACCTTTGAGACAGTGTGGTAGCCCAGGAATGAGAATTACCCCCTGTAGCGGAGAGGCAGTATAATCCACGATATCTCCACTGGGTAACAGGAACAACAAAGGATAATCCACGGAATCAGCATACAATAATCCAAACAGCACTGCAGTAACCCTTCCTTCCCAAGAACTAGACGACACATAGGCTGGGAGTCAACTGAGGCCTTTTAATTCAGCTCCACAATTTATACAAGTCCCCATGCAAGGGGTTTCCTGAGTTCCCTCCCAGGGGCATTCCCAGAGGGGACTACATGGGGGACTTATAACACAGGACATTTCTCCCATCAGGCACTGCTGCACGAGAGGGATCCTCCCACTGGAATATACAGTTAAGTGGATTATCCCTCCGTGCAGCAGGAACTCACAATTCACATTAAATTCAATAACTCTATGAATATCTGGTTCATTTAAACGAATGGACGTTTGGTAGATAGCTGGGGTCTGAGCGCATCATTCGTGAGATTACCACTCAGATCCCAGCTAAAACAACCGAACGCCGCACGAAAAACACATTCACTAACACATAGTCTTAAAATACCGATTACATATAAGGGAACAAAATACCGAATGTCCCGGACCTCCTGAACGGTCTGGAGGCTCAGCGGTGTTCGCGTCGTCGAGTAGCCGTTTTTAGTTCCATGCGCTCGACGACCAAACACCGCTGAGGGAACAAAGGATCCAAGATGGCCGACCGCCGCATGGTCTGTAGTCAAACGACGGCCACCCAGGAGAGCCTCTAATTACCGATTGCAACATTGTTGCAATTGGTGAATGGGCGCCACACGCCTCTAAGTGTGTAGGCTATTAAATGATATCAGCTATCTGCGTTCGGCAGATAGTCCAGGCAGGCAATACATTATTAACATTACATTACAGTACATGCTGGAACACACAATTGGAACCCCATACCGGCAACTCTTAAAGAGACAGTACAGAAATAATGTCCAAGTGGCTAGGTTTGCCACACCCCCATAATGGCATACCATTTGAAAAAGTAGACAACCCAAGGTATTGAACGTGGGGTATGTTAAGTCTTTTTTAGTAGCCACGTAGTCACAAACACTGGCCATAAAACCTGTACATAGATATATATAGAATGTGATTCTAAGTGTATTTTGTTACCAATATATATATATATATTAATAACAAAATACAGTTAGAATGAAATTACATATGAATATATAATTTATATAAAATTTTGTTTCAATATTTTATTTATTTATGTTATTATTTAATTTATTTATTATTGTATATATGTAACGTCATTCTAAGTGTATTTTAATATCAATATATACATATATTAATATTAAAATACATTACGTATGACGTTACATAAATATAATAACACATATATTATATATATAAAAATATTTTTAATTTATTTTTACACATGTTTAATTAATTTATTTTACATTTCCCACCAGCAGGGGGACTGTCTGATATTTCAGACAGTCCCCCTGCTGGCAGATCCACAGCAAGCTATAGGGGGCTATGTGATCGCTCTTTGAGAGCGGTCACATGCCCCCCGGGGGCCTCACTTGCCGGAGGAGTCAGGCAGCCCCCCAGAAGAGGATCGTGGCGGAGGTGAGTACCGCCGAGATCCTGGGGCATTAAGGGGTTAAGGGGTGTTACAAACTGCCATTTGTAACTATTATTTTATTTGACAAATTGCCCTGCTTCCCTGTGTTATGGAGAAGCCTAATTGCCAGCCTTCTGCCCCATGACTATGGACCTAGTGTGTATGGCGATTTGACTGTATTTGTGGGATCTGAGCGCTGTTTGGATATATTGAGCGCTCAGATCCAAGCCATCTGGGGATAGGTTGAATGTGGGGGTTCTGTTCAGTATGATAGGAGTTATGCATTTTTGTGTCTTTTTGTGTCTTTTGCTAACATGTGGTTAATGGAGTCTGCCTCTATCCCTGGATAATTGGATTACTTTCCCCATTGTCCAGGATAGAGGCCTCTGTAAAACCGGTTTGGGCCAGAAAACCATGCTGCCAGCCAGGCCCCAAAAGATACTTTTGCTAACTTTTGAACCCCTTGTCTGATTTGTGCCAGTTTTTAATATGTTGCTCCCCTGAATGGATTGATTCTAAATATGTATTTTTATGAAGATTGGATGTGTAGTGTGGAAGTTATAGTACATGTATAAAAACTGTCTTTTTACTGTTCTGTTTTAATTATGTTATGTGATTATCTGAGGGATGGGAATTTCCCTGAATGTATATTGTTCCGATTGGTTATACTGCTAATTATGTGGGTGTCTCCCTTGCATGGGCAGAATCTCATAAAAGCAGAGTGTGTGCCATTAAACATCAGATCTTCTTGACCCTCTAACTTGCAGCCTTGACTCATGTTTGTAGGGGACAGCTATAATCACTACAGGGATTGCTATGCTCTTCATACTCCCTTAGCTACTGAGCTCTTGTAAGAGCTCTTGTTCCTGATCCTGCTTCGCTCTGCAGAAGGAAGAGGTTCACCTACTGGAACCAGGAGCCTGGTTGTGGGTCCAGGGCACAGAGCAGACGGCGAGATACCAGCCCAGCAGCGGTGGTTCGTGGAGTCTGCAGTACTTATGGTGGCTACGCAGTAGTTATGGTGTCTACGGTGCTGATGGTCCTTTGGTGAGCGCTAGGAGCATCCTTTTCTACGGTCCAACTTCCAGCCAGCCTGGAGGCAACCGTAACATTTGGTGGCAGCGGTGGGATGGCGTCCTAGCGCAAGGAGCAGCACCCCAACAGCACTGGTATCGTATGAGAGAGTATTGAGGGCAACGCTAGCCACTGCGCAGCGTCCCTACCTAGAGCAGCATGGAGCCAGCAAGTCCGTGCACAGCAGCCGAAATGGAGGAGAGGTTCCTCGACAGATTGCATGGCTTCCTATCCTGGAAAGATGGGGCAGTCTCAGAAGAGGAGATGTGTGGGAAGAAGCCCTACAGGAAGTTCAGCGTTGGCGAGGTGATCGTAGAATCAGCAGAGGGCAGCAAATCCAGGCTCGAATGGCAGAGCGGATGCCCCTCCTGGGCAAACAACCCCTTCCAGTGTGGGTGACTAAACTAGAGGATCTAGTATACAGTGAACTGTGGCTCGACAACGCATACCAGGCGCTACAGTGGTACGCGACTCAGCTTGTTCCAGAGATAGCTGAGTATGAATTCCCTGAGTGTGGGGATTACAATGGCCCTGATCTATTCTGGGAGAATATGGAGGATGATGACTTTGGAAGGGCTACAGACTCACGCTTCTGGGACCTGTATGATGACCGGGAAGACAAGCTGGGACTCCCTAGAGCTATTGGCCTGGAAGCAGACCTGCGGTATCTAGTCACCCAGGAATGTGACCTGGAGTGGAAGTACCAGCACATCATCCAGGGGTCCCGGGAAGAGACAACCCGTCCCCTTCCTCAACAGCATCCAGAGGTCCCCCTAGAGAGCACAGCAGCAGAGCCAGATCGAGAGTCCTTCAGCTGGAAGGATATCGTAGAGGTATACTGGGAGGAACCTCTGATGGCAGGTAGAGATGGGACCGAGGTCTCTCTACAGGCCCTACAGGGATGCTGGGCAGTCGGCCCAGATCCCCAACCCCTGGGTGAGTTACAGGGAGCGGAGAGCATCGACCTCCCTCCCCAGCGGCAGCCTGAGTTACAGGGAGAGGAGAGCAGCGACCTCTCTCCCCAGCGGCAGTGCACCGTGCAGAGGGAAGAGACAACCGGTCTTCTTCCCCAACCCCAACCAGAGGTACCCGAGGCAGCAGACCTCATAGACTGGTCCTGGGAGGACCCCCAACAGGCAGGTGAAGATGGGACCGTAGTCTCTCTACCGGCCCTACAGGGATGCTGGGCAGGCGGCCCAGATCCCCAGCGGCAGACCCAGCTACAGGGAGAGGAGAGCATCGACCTCTCTCCCCAGCCGGAGTGTGCCTTCCAGGGAGAGGAGACAACCGGTCTCTCTCCCCAGCCCCAGCATGTTCCACAGGAAGCGGAGAGCATCGACCTCCCTCCCCAGCGGCCGCAGGAGTATCAGGAGGAGGAGGTAAGCCAATTCTCCCCTCCCCAGCCAACTCCTAACTTGGGCCCAGGGTTAACAGGGGAGATGGCGACCCCCACCAACCCCCACGCTCCGTTTGCCACCGGGCAGGACTATGCCCCAATTCTCCCAGCAGAAGAGCTAGCAGCTGGGCAGAGTGCAGTTGGCCTCTGCCCTCTCTTTGACCCTTGTACAGAGCGTGACATTATGCCAGCTATCCCAGCGGAAGAGCTGGCATCAGGACAGAGCGCCGCTGGCCTCTGCCCTACCGACCCCCTTGTTGCAGGACTGGCCTGCAATCCCCTCACCCCAGCAGAAGCGCTGGCGTCAGGGCAGAGCGCCACTGGCCTCTGCCCCCCAAGTACCACCAGCTATTTGCCCAGCTGCACCAGGAAGGCAGAGGATGCTACATTTTCATCCTACAACCTGGAACCTACAGGCAGTACTTTTTATTGCGGGGGGGCTACTTTGCTACTTGTTATTTGTGGGTGGGCTGCGAGACTAACTTAGGCACTGACCGACAGGAGGTCAGGTGCCTGGTTAGTCTCCCTCCAAAAGGGGAGATATGTTACAAACTGCCATTTGTAACTGTTATTTTATTTGACAAATTGCCCTGCTTCCCTGTGTTATGGAGAAGCCTAATTGCCAGCCTTCTGCCTCATGACTATGGACCTAGTGTGTATGGCGATTTGACTGTATTTGTGGGATCTGAGCGCTGTTTGGATATATGGAGCGCTCAGATCCAAGCCATCTGGGGATAGGTTGAATGTGGAGGTTCTGTTCAGTATGATAGGAGTTATGCATTTTTGTGTCTTTTTGTGTCTTTTGCTAACATGTGGTTAATGGAGTCTGCCTCTATCCCTGGATAATTGGATTACTTACCCCATTGTCCAGGATAGAGGTCTCTGTAAATCCGGTTTGGGCCAGAAAACCATGCTGCCAGCCAGGCCCCAAAAGATACTTTTGCTAACTTTTGAACCCCTTGTCTGATTTGTGCCAGTTTTTAATATGTTGCTCCCCTGAATGGATTGATTCTAAATATGTATTTTTATGAAGATTGGATGTGTAGTTTGGAATTTATAGTACATGTATAAAAACTGTCTTTTTACTGTTCTGTTTTAATTATTTTATGTGATTATCTGAGGGATGGGAATTTCCCCGAATGTATATTGTTCCGATTGGTTATACTGCTAATTATGTGGGTGTCTCCCTTGCATGGGCAGAATCTCATAAAAGCAGAGTGTGTGCCATTAAACATGAGATCTTCTTGACCCTCTAACTTGCAGCCTTGACTCATGTTTGTAGGGGACAGCTATAATCACTACAGGGATTGCTATGCTCTTCATACTCCCTTAGCTACTGAGCTCTTGTAAGAGCTCTTGTTCCTGATCCTGCTTCGCTCTGCAGAAGGAAGAGGTTCACCTACTGGAACCTGGAGCCTGGTCGTGGGTCCAGGGCACAGAGCAGATGGCGAGATACCAGCCCAGCAGCGGTGGTTTGTGGAGTCTGCAGTACTTATGGTGGCTACGCAGTAGTTATGGTGTCTACCGTGCTGATGGTCCTTTGGTGAGCGCTAGGAGCATCCTTTTCTACGGTCCAACTTCCAGCCAGCCTGGAGGCAACCGTAACAAGGGGCACTCCCCCTAATTAGCTCAGCAGCAGCCACAAGGAGGGGAATATAAACAGCAAGAGAGGGGAAAAAAAGAGAGGAAAAGTTTAAAATAAAACCAGCAAGGAGAAAAATAGAAACAAAAGGAGGACAAAGTTTAAATAAACCCAGCAAAGAAATAAAAATATATATAAGAAAAGGGGGAAAAGTTACAAACAATTTAAATAAATAAAAACAGCAAGGAGAAAATATAAATTAAAAAGGGGACAAGTTATAAATGAAATCAGCAAGGATGAAAAATATCTATAAAAAAGATGGAAAAAAGTTTTAATTAATGGGGGGCTTGGCCAACGGCAGAGCTGAATGAACGTGCACTCCCCACAGACTGAACGTTCACTCAAGTTTGCTCCCCACAGACTGAAAGTGAATCCACGCTAATTGGAGACTAAATAACACTACGGGGAACCCCAAAAGACAAGGAGGTACCCAAGAGAAAATGGGGAAAACCCTGATACCAAAATCGGGATCTTTACTCCGCTTTTTCTGGGAATCTTCGGACCACGAAGCCAGAGCCGCAGACTCAGAAACAGACATAGCGCTGACCAGCCCAGCACCTTCTGATCTATCCTGCAGATCCCAAGACACAGGACGAGAAGCTGACATAAGGGACATACTGAAACGCCTCCCATCAAAGGCTGACCTTGCCAACATGTTATAGTAAGCTGGAGGCAACATTCCAAACTAAAGTAGAAACTATTGAGGCTGAGGTACAACAAGTAAATCAGCGAGTCACTGACCTGGAAGATGAGAGAGATGTCATACAGGCCCAAATCTCCAACCTCTCCTCCACGATAGAATCCCAAGCAAGCACTTTAGCTGGGTCCAAATATTTGTGGATGACCTGGACAACCACAGCCGACGTAATAATTTGACAAAAATATTGTCCACAAGACTGAAACCCCTCCTCTTGGGACTTATACAAGATGATCAGGCCGGGTTTATCCCAGGAAGGGAAGCAAAAAATAAAACCACCAAAATCATCAACCTAATGCACTGTGCGACAACCACGGGTAAATCCTCCTCCAGTATTTTTTTAGAAATTGATGCTGAGAAGGCGTTCAATAGGGTTGACTGGGCCCTCATGATGGCCACGATGAAAGGCTTAGGCTTTGGGAAAAGATGGATAGAGTGACTGGGAGCAATATACTCGTCCCCCACAGCGAAACTGAGAACTAACGTCCAACTATCTGAACCAGTTCCGATTCATAATGGTACAAGACAGGGATGCCCTCTCTCACCCCTAATTTTCATCCTTATACCAGAGCCATTCTTACAGGGGATCGGAGATAATCGGCTGATAAAGGGCTTTGTTATCAATAAAGCAGGATATAAGATCTTGGTGTTCGCGGATGACCTCCTATTTACGGTGGTGCACCCGCTAAACTCCCTCCACCAAATTCTCAAAGAAATGGAGAATTACAGTTAAAGGTTTCCAACTTCAAGGCCAATCTCACTAAATGTCAGATCCTTCCACTGCATACTACACCAGAACTGGAGGGACAACTCAGAGGCTCCTTTGCATTCAGCTGGTCCGGTAACTCCATCAAATATCTAGGGGTGCATCTACCCCATAGACTAGAGCGCCTATAAAAATTAAACTTTCCCCCGATCCTAAAAGCTATCTCCATAGACTAAATTAATTGGCAGAGACCAGGGCTTAGCTGGTTTTGAAGAGTGAACATAATTAAAATGAATGTGCTCCCGCGCCTCCTTTGCCTACTCCAAACCCTACTCATAGTTATCCCAAAGACGTTTTTTGACACAGTACGCAAGGCCATCACAACATTAATTTGGTCCCACACACATCCCAGACTGGCATACTCTCTCCTGACGACACCTCGCAAAGAGGCAGGAGTAGACCTCCAGGACCTCAACATGTATCACAAAGCCATAAATCTAGCCAGTGCCCCTATACAGACAGTTCCCTGGCACAAAGCGGCCTTCCCATCACTACGACACAAATCCCACCCTACGATAGAGGCAACACTTAAAGTATGGCAGACCCTGCATAACAACAAAGCCTTATCCCAATTTCCCTCTCCACTATACCCAATCACACAAAACCCCCTCTTTGAACCAGGGTTGACAGGCAGACTATTAGACTCAAACCAAACGAGGTCCCAGATCCAGCTTAGGGAAGTGGTGCAGGACACGTCAATAAAACCTCTACCAATACTAGCTTCTACCCAACACCCATCAGGGATACAGCAGATGCACTACACACAACTGACTCACTTTATCCAGACCATGGAGCTCCTACCAAAAGGGGCGAGAGAACTCACAGGTTTTGAAATCCTTTGTCCAATTTGTCCAAAATCCAGTGAGTGCATTTCAATTTGCGCAATGTCTATACTGTAAACTGTATTACACTATATTTTCTCTATTTACTTTTGTAGAGATTATCAGCCGGTTCCCTCGTTGTTTTTTCTACATTTTGCTGTCAAGTTGATCGCTAGCTGGGAAGCGATCTGAGGGAGGCTGTATTCATCTTCGTTTGATAAGTATCTTTTGCATATATATTAAGGTGTATAAGGTACAATATTGTTGGTTGTTTTTAGTTTGAAATCCTTTGCACTGAACATCCGCTCAAACGTAAAGTGTCTCAACGATGTACAAATTACTGCTAAGGTTAGAGCATCAAACCTACCTCCATACGTAGAGAAATGGTGCAACAAAATGCAAGTTGAACTCTCCCGACCCCAGGGGAGACAAATATTCTTGACAGTTCACAAAACATCCACATGCACGGCTACACAAGACTATCCAGGTGGTACTACACACCCGCTAAATTACACAAACTGTACACTACC
Source organism: Pelobates cultripes (assembly GCA_933207985.1). NCBI lineage: Eukaryota > Metazoa > Chordata > Amphibia > Anura > Pelobatidae > Pelobates > Pelobates cultripes. Next base: position 9,051,268 of record OW240914.1, on the reverse strand, counting down.
ACACAACACTCCTGCTGGAGATGTCAACAACCAAACGCCCACCCTACACATATATGGTGGGAATGCCCTCACATACAATCCTTTTGGAAGCGAATACTCAAGCTTATTAAAATCACCACAGGTGAGACAGTACCGCTCTCCCTGGAATATCTACTGTTTCTCCTGCCACCCCTCCGGTATGAAGAAACAAACCCTATCACTTATCACACACCTACTAATGGCAGCAAATCTGCTTATCCCAGCTAAATGGAAAACGCACACCCCCTTCCATTAGTGAATGGATAAACAAAGCAGGGAATAAAAAAAATGGAGGAACTTACCTATGCTACCTCCAAAAACTACCAGACATTCCAACTCATATGGTGACTTTGGAATTATTTCCTAGATAAGACAGAAGAGCCAGGAGAGAAAAGGGTCTCCACAACTCATGGGAATTAGGGTTTCCACCCAGGTTAATTACTGTCATAATCTCTAGTAACACAAACGAAACCTGTTAATAAAACTGTTTGTGTTTGTAACTTTAGGTTTAAGCTGACAGCCGATGAAACAAAGTCTTATGCATGTAACCACATGTTAATTCTCAGTATGTAATGCCTTTGATTTACTTTATTGATGAATGTTGTACACTCTGTCATTGTTGATAAAAAAAACAAATAAAAAGAACTTATAAAAAAGTTTTAATTAACAAAAAGTTTTAAAAAAATTATAATAATCAAACCTGCCTTTTTCACTTGGTATTAACTAATACCAACCATAGTCCACCAGTTCTCCAACAAACTCCTGTTGTTTTAACTGCTACTTAAACCCTTCCCGACCGATGACGGAGATTTTCCGTCAAGCTTGTCCGTGCGTTAAGGACCGCTGACGGAAAATCTCCGTCATTTACTAACGTTAACGCCAGATCGCCGCGATCGCGGCGATCGTGGGGTTAACGCTGTTGCTGGGTGCCTTGATCTCAGAGGCAGACCAGCAACCGCGAATAGAGCTGTCCCAGCACATATGATCGCTGTGACAGCCAGTCACAGCGATCACAGTGCTACTGGGATTCCTGATCCTCCTCCCTCCACCTCTGTGTGGTTTGAGAAGTGGAGAGAGACGGATCAGTGCTGAAACATTGTGTGCCATTTTAGCTTAAAGTGTATCTGTGTTTTAAAAGTCATTTTAATACTTTTAAAACAGTTTTAACCCTTTCCCTGCCCTTTTGATCACTGCCTGCAGTGATCAGTTTACTGATCACAGTATTTTACTCTGATCTAATTTTTGTTTGTACCCTCAAGGGTTAATTTTGATTTTTTTTTTTAACCCTTAGGGGTTAATTTTATTTAATTTGTTATTTAATTTAACGTTAATTCCTTAGGTAGCTGGAGTGGGTGGACTTTAGTGGGAATTTGGGAAATTGAGTTTTAGGCTAGTTAGAGACGAAAAGTTTAGAAAAGTTTAGAAACTTTCTGAAAAGTTCTTAAAAGTTAAAAAAAACTATAAAAAAAAGATAAAAAAAGGATAAAAAAAAGAAAAAAAGTTAAAAAAAAAACAGTTAAAAAAAAACAGTTTGAAAAAAAGTTTGTTAAAGTTACACCTTCATAATGTCTAGAAGGTACACTGCTGAGGAGGTTTATGATATACTAGCAGCCGACTCTGACGCCACAGACACTGCCTCTGAGAGTGGTGATGAGACTGTGCCAAATACTGCAGGGCCCTCTGTTGTAAGCGTCGAGTCCCCTGACCTGGCTCATGACGCTGGTGACTGGGAACCCCTAAATAATTTCACGCCTGAAATCCCACTGTTTACTGGCAGTCCTGGAATACAGTTGGACGTCACCAACTACAGTGCATTAGATTTCATGGAGCTATTCTTGGGGGATGATATTTTAGGGGATATAGTCACCCAGACCAACCTTTATGCTATGCAGTACCTGACACTTAATGATCAGAGTCTCATCGCCAGGCAAGGGAGTTGGTACCCCACCAGTGTGCCAAAATTAAAAAAATTTTGGGCACTAACAATGCTAATGGGCATTATTAAAAAACCCAGCATCAGGATGTACTGGTCCAAAAATCCTGTATGCAGCACCCCTATATACTCCCAGACCATGAACAGGTCCAGATATGAGGCAATGCTTCGCTTTTTACACTTCAGCGACAATTCGAAGTGCCCCCCAAGAGATAATCCTCAATACGACAATCTCTATAATCTTCGCCCCCTTATTTCACACTTCAACAGACAGTTTGGCTCAATGTACACCCCAGAAAAAAATATTTGTGTAGACGAGTCTCTTATGAAATACAAGGGCAGACTGGGGTTTAAACAATATATTCCGGCCAAAACATCCCGGTATGGGATAAAGTTGTATAAACTTTGTGAAAGTGCCAGTGGGTATGTTTACACCTTCCGTGTGTATGAAGGTAAAGACAGCCACTTGGATCCCCCAGGTTGCCCGGATATCATTGGGACGAGTGGAAAAATCGTATGGGATTTAATTAACCCATTGCTAAATAAGGGGTATCATTTATTTATAGACAATTACTATAATAGCATCCCTCTTCTTAGGATGCTTTATTGCTTTGAAACTGTGGCCTGCGGCACTATACGAAAGACACGTGTCAGTTTCCCAAAAGCCCTGGCACAAAAAAAGCTGAAGAGGGGGGAAACGGCTGCTCTCTGCCAGGACGAACTGCTGGCTCTCAAATTCAAAGACAAGAAAGAGGTGTTCATGCTAACATCTATGCATACGGAGCACACTCGAAGAGTCGCAGTTCGTGGCAGACAAGAAATTAGACGGGTGCCAGTCTGCATTAGGCAGTATAACAAGCACATGGGGGGAGTTGACCTGTCCGACCAACTGCTGCAACCCTATTTAATACTGAGGAAGACCAGGGCATGGTACAAAAAGCTTGGCATTTACCTTATGCAAATGGCGACTCACAATGCCTTTATTCTGTACAAAAAGGCAAATGCTGACCTTAAATCCACATTTCTGGATTTCCAGTTTCAGCTTATTTCTGGGCTGCTCACTGAGTGCCACAGTGGGGAACCATCAGCTGGGCCTAGCAGCAGAAGGGTCGAGACAGGTCACTTCTGTTTCCGGATACCTCCAACCCCCAAAAAGAAGACACCCCAGAAAAGGTGCAGGTTGTGCTACCAGAGGGGCATAAGGACGGAAACCAGCTTTTATTGCCCTGATTGCCCCTCTCAGCCCGGCCTTTGCATTGGCAACTGTTTTAAAGTGTTTCACACCCAGGGAGAATAAGTTGCACATTGTATATATTTTTATTATTTTTGTTATTATTTAGTTCTTCCATTTTAAAGTTGCTGACAACGTTTAGGACCAAGGAGGCTACTGAAATTCTTACCTCTGACTGATTATTTTTATTTTTCTAATTTTAGTTAATTAGGGTGCGTGGTAATTCATAGGAAGTTGGGGAGTTTATTGTTACGCTAGGGGTGAAAAGATTTAAAAAAAAAAATAGAAAAAAAAATATTTTATAACATTATTTAGTTAAAGTTCTTGTGTAAAAAGTAAAAAATGCTTAGGAAGTTATGAATTCTGTCAGCAGACAGGCAATGCCCCAGAGTTTGATGCCGGTTAATACGGTGATTAATATCTTCTTAAAAAAAATGGTAGGCCTTTGTGGGGTGGTTTGAATTATCAGTCTGCTAAGATGCTCTAAAATTGCACATGGACCCAGCGTCAAAGTTTGGAAAAAACTGATATGGCCTAGTCTCCAATGTGCCCCTTCAACATCCCCATATCCCTGAAAAAGGTACACATGGGGGTATTGTTGTACTAAGACGACATAGCTGAGCAACATAATAGGTGTTATACTGCCGTAGCACACATAAGGATTGCAAAATATACAGTAACATCTCCAAGTGTGTGTCAAAAAGGCAGAAAAAATGCTAATTGCTACTAGACTTGGTACAAACTAGCAAAGAAATGATCCTACGCTAGGGTTTAAAATATGCCCTTTGAAATACCCTGGAGTGTCTACTTTTACAAATGGTAGGCCTTTGTGGGGTGGTTTGAAGTATCAGCCTGCTAAGAGGCTCTAAAATTGCACATGGACCCAGCTTCAAAATTCAAAGTTTGAAAAGAACTGATATGGCTTAGTCTTCAATGTGTCCCTTCAACATCCACATATCCCTGAAAAAAGGTACACATGGGGGTATTGTTGTACTAAGACGACATAGCTGAGCAACATAATAGGAGTTATACTGCCGTAGCACACATAAGGATTGCAAAATATACAGTAACATCTCCAAGTGAGTGTCAAAAAGGCAGAAAAAATGCTAATTGCTACTAGACTTGGTACAAACTAGCAAAAAAATGATCCTACGCTAGGGATTAAAATATGCCCTTTGAAATACCCTGGAGTGTCTACTTTTACAAATGGTAGGCCTTTGTGGGGTGGTTTGAAGTATCAGCCTGCTAAGAGGCTCTAAAATTGCACATGGACCCAGCTTCAAAATTCAAAGTTTGAAAAGAACTGATATGGCTTAGTCTCCAATGTGTCCCTTCAACATCCACATATCCCTGAAAAAAGGTACACATGGGGGTATTGTTGTACTAAGACGACATAGCTGAGCAACATAATAGGCGTTATACTGCCGTAGCACACATAAGGATTGCAAAATATACAGTAACATCTCCAAGTGAGTGTCAAAAAGGCAGAAAAAATGCTAATTGCTACTAGACTTGGTACAAACTAGCAAAAAAATGATCCTACGCTAGGGTTTAAAATATGCCCTTTGAAATACCCTGGAGTGTCTACTTTTACAAATGGTAGGCCTTTGTGGGGTGGTTTGAAGTATTAGCCTGCTAAGAGGCTCTAAAATTGCACATGGACCCAGCTTCAAAATTCAAAGTTTGAAAAGAACAGATATGGCTTAGTCTCCAATGTGTCCCTTCAACATCCACATATCCCTGAAAAAAGGTACACATGGGGGTATTGTTGTACTAAGACGACATAGCTGAGCAACATAATAGGTGTTATACTGCCGTAGCACACATAAGGATTGCAAAATATACAGTAACATCTCCAAGTGTGTGTCAAAAAGGCAGAAAAAATGCTAATTGCTACTAGACTTGGTACAAACTAGCAAAAAAATGATCCTACGCTAGGGTTTAAAATATGCCCTTTGAAATACCCTGGAGTGTCTACTTTTACAAATGGTAGGCCTTTGTGGGGGGTTTTCACACAGTCAAACTGCTATATTGGCCCAAATTGAAACATAGGCCCATCACATCCGTCTCTCAAAATTCTACTGTAAATACCGAAATGGACAGGTCTCCTATATGGCGCTGTAGCTTCACGAAATAGTGCCAAAGACATACAATGGGGGTGTTATTTTACTCAGAAGACTTAGCTGAGAATAATATTGGGGCTTTGATCATGGTGGCACATGTCAAATATACACAATGCCTAGCAAAAATGTAATGCGGATGTAAAAAATGCCCCAAATTATTTTTTACCACAACCTTTGACATACATTGGTAAAAAAATGGGGGCATGTTAAGGCACAATATGCACCATATGAGATACCCTGGAGTGTCTACTTTTACAAATGGTAGGCCTTTGTGGGGGTTTTCACACAGTCAAACTGCTATATTGGCCCAAATTGAAACATAGGCCCATCAAATCCGTCTCTCAAAATTCTACTGTAAATACCAAAATAGACAGGTCCCCTATATGACGCTGTAGCTTCACGAAATAGTGCCAAAGACATACAATGGGGGTGTCATTTTACTCAGAAGACTAAGCTGAGCATAATTTTGGGGCTTTGACCATAGTGGCACATGTCAAACATACAAAATGCCCAGCAAAAATGTTATGCGGATGTAAAAAATGCCCCAAATTATTTTTTACCACAAACTTTGACATACATTGGTGAAAAAATGGGGGCATGTTAAGGCACAATATGCACCATACGAGATACCCTGGAGTGTCTACTTTTACAAATGGTAGGCCTTTGTGGGGGTTTTTCCAACAATCAAACTGCTATAGTGGCCCAAATTGAAACATAGGCCCATCAAATCTGTCTCTCAAAATTCTACTGTAAATACCAAAATGGACAGGTCTCCTATATGGCGCTGTAGCTTCACGAAATAGTGCCAAAGACATACAATGGGGGTGTCATTTTACTCAGAAGACTTAGCTGAGCATAATTTTGGGGCTTTGATGATAGTGGCATATGTCAAATATACAAAATGCCCAGCAAAAAGTAATGCAGTTGTAAAAAATGCCCAAAATTATTTTTTACCACAAACTTTTACATATATTGTTGAAAAAATGGGGGCATGTTAAGGCACAATATGCACCATATGAGATACCCTGGAGTGTCTACTTTTACAAATGGTAGGCCTTTGTGGGTTTTTTCCAACAGTCAAACTGCTATAGTGGCCCAAATTGAAACATAGGCCCATCAAATCCGTCTCTCAGAATTCTACTGTAAATACCGAAATAGACAGGTCCCCTATATGGTGCTGTAGCTTCACGAAATAGTGCCAAAGACATACAATGGGGGTGTTATTTTACTCAGAAGACTTAGCTGAGCATAATTTTGGGGCTTTGACCATAGTGGCACATGTCAAACATACAAAATGACCAGCAAAAAAGTAATGCGGATGTAAAAAATGCCCAAAATTATTTTTTACCACAACCTTTGACATACATTGGTAAAAAAATGGGGGCATGTTAAGGCACAATATGCACCATATGAGATACCCTGGAGTGTCTACTTTTACAAATGGTAGGCCTTTGTGGTGGTTTTCACACAGTCAAACTGCTATAGTGGCCCAAATTGAAACATAGGCCCATCAAATCCGTCTCTCAAAATTCTACTGTAAATACCAAAATAGACAGGTCCCCTATATGACGCTGTAGCTTCACGAAATAGTGCCAAAGACATACAATGGGGGTGTCATTTTACTCAGAAGACTTAGCTGAGCATAATTTTGGGGCTTTGATCATGGTGGCACATGTCAAACATACAAAATGACCAGCAAAAAAGTAATGCGGATGTTAAAAATGCCCAAAATTATTTTTTACCACAAACTTTGACATACATTGGTGAAAAAATGGGGGCATGTTAAGGCACAACATGCACCATATGAGATACCCTGGAGTGTCTACTTTTACAAATGGTAGGCCTTTGTGGGGTTTTTTCCAACAGTCAAACTGCTATAGTGGCCCAAATTGAAACATAGGCCCATCAAATCCGTCTCTCAGAATTCTACTGTAAATACCGAAATGGACATGTCTCCTATATGGCGCTATAGCTTCACAAAATAGTGCCAAAGACATACAATAGGGGTATCGTTGTACCCAGCAAATGTAGCTGAACACAAAATTAGGTTTTGTACAGGAATAGCACACACTAACTTTACGAAATACACATGAGAAGTTGTTTGTTATAATTTTGTGTGTCAAAAATAAAGAAAAACTAAATTTTTGTCCAATATTTAGCAGGGATTAGCGGTGAAATGGCTACGTTAAAAGTGTCAAAATAATGTTAGTTAAATAGCCTGTGATGTCTGCTTTATATAAATATATACTTTTGTGTGGCAATTTTGTTTTCTTTTATGGCTATTAAGCTTAGAAGACAAACATACCAAATTCTAAAATCGCTCCACATTAAAAGTTTATTTTACTCCATGTGCTTTGTGACCTGTAACTACCAAAAAAAACTGAAAATCCTAGACACATTGTATATTCTGTAAATCAAAACAAATAAATAAATTTATTTTTAATTACTTTCCTTAACCTGCACTAATTATGCACAAAAAAAAGTTGAAGTATATGTCTAGACTCATAGTTTGTTCCCTTGTCTGACTAATTTATGTAAGGTACTGTATATCTGTAGTCAGCAGATAGTCTTGACTCAACATAGACTAAGAGAAGGGGTGTACGGGTGTGTTGTTTACACTGTGATTGACATATAGCTAATGTCATTGTGTGTGTATTGTGTGTAATACATTTATATATAATATTACATACCACAGAACTATAAATATTAATCGTGATATAAAACTATAAAATCCAGTAGCTCTCAGTGCTCAAAGGGCCACTGGTAAAATCCATAACAAATATGATATTCTGATATTCAGGGTGGGATGTAATGATTCCTCACTTTAGGCAGTCCATGAAGTACAGCACTTATATTTCCTCCAGAAATGGAAGCTATACCTGATAGAAGACTTGTGCATTTGGTTTGGGGCAGAATTGCTATTCGGATGAATTTTAGAAGATAGGATTTTTGCCGCCCCAGTTGTCCTTACTCCCCCCCTCCCCCAGTGGTCCTTAGTCCCTCCTCCTCCTCCAGTTGTCCTTACTCCCCCCCAGTTGTCCTTACTCCCCCCTCCTCCCCAGTGGTCCTTTGTCCCCTCCCTCCTCCTCCTCCTCCCCCAGTGGTCCTTAGTCATCCTCCTCCTCCTCACTCCCCCAGTGGTCCTTAGTCCCCTCTTCCTCCTCCCCAAGGTATCCTTATTCCCCTCCTCCCCCAATGGTCCTTAGTCCCTCCTCCTCTCCCTCCCCAGTGGTCCTTAGTCTCCCCTCACTCCCCCAGTTGTCTACTCCCCCAGTTGTCCTTACTCCCCCCACCTCCTCCCCCAGTGGTCCCTTGGTCGCCCCTCCTCCTCCTCCCCAGTGGTCCTTGGCCCCCTCCTCCTCCCCAGTGGTCCTTAGTCACCTCCTCCTCCCTCCCCCAGTGTAGTCCCCCCTCCTCTTCCCCCCAGTTGTCCTTGCTCCTCCACTTAGAGTGGGTTTGGTCCCCTCCTCCTCCTCCCCAGTTGTCGCCTCCCCCCAGTTGTCTTTACTCCCCCTCCTCCCCCAGTGGTCCTTGCTCCCCCCTCCCTCCTCCCCCAGTGGTCCTTACCCTCCTCTTCCTCTTCCCTCCTGCCAATGTTGCGTGAGCACTTCCTGTCAGTCCGCCGGGGGCCGGGTACAGGAAACAGAGGTTCCTGTCCTATGTTCCGCTCCGCCCGGCCACGCTACATTGAGAGACCGGTGGGAGGGATCGCTCTGCACTTCCCTCCTGCCGGTCACTCAAATCCGGCCGCCCTCCACAGTAAAAGCACTCAGGCGGCGCGGCATGTTGGAGCCGCAGAGGTGATTCCTGGTGCAAGGATCTGGCGCCCCCTGCTAAGATGCGCTTTAGGCGGCTGCCTAGGTCACCTTACAGGTAGCGCCGGCCCTGGAGGGGTATCTGGCACAGGTGTGGCAAGTGGAGGGGGAGGTGTGGTAAGTGGGATGGGGATCTATTAAATAAAAGAAAATGAGGGGATATGCCAATGTTTCATTCAGCCTCCATCTATGAGCAACTGGTGGAGGTAATTCATTAAATAATAAAGTATAAAGTTGAGGGACATTCTAGTATCCCCCAGCCCTCACCCGATAATGCCCAGTCAGTAGTATTTAATTACAGTGAGTAGTCGCTCACTGCAGACGTGCTCCTAGACGTTCCCTCTCCTGCTACTCAAAGATGAGTGAAACATAAGAGAGATTTTAGCATCCGTTATACTAATATGTAGGTCAATCTAGTGGTTTTTTTTTGTTTGGTTGGTTTTCTTTACATTTTCAGTTCATAGAAACAGAATGTGACGGCAGATAAGAACCATTCGGCCCATCTAGTCTGCCCTTTTTTTTAAATGCTCTCTTTAGTCCCTGGCCTTATCTTACAGTTAGGATAGCCTTATGCCTATACCACGCATGCTTAAACTCCCTCACTGTGTTAACCTCTACCACTTCAGCTGGAAGGCTATTACATTCATCCACTACCCTCTCAGTAAAGTACCGTATTTATCGGCGTATAACACGCACTTTTTCTCCCTGAAAATAGGGGGCAAATTATG
>OW240914.1:8942739-9041320 GCA_933207985.1 Pelobates cultripes | reverse complement strand
AGTTACATGCTAGGCAGTTTAAGCAACGGAAACATCCAACATTGGAGGCTATCTTAGAAGATTGTGCACCGGTCAGAGATTACTTGCACCGGAGCATGGAAAAGACCGGGAACATTGAGTGCTGGGACCTGGGAAAATAGAAAATAGAAAAAAAAAAATATATATATATATATATATATATATATATATATATAAATAACAAAATACAGTTAGAATGAAATTACAAATTAATATATAATTTATATTAAATTTTGTTTCAATATTTTATTTATTTATTTTATTATTTAATTTAGTTAGTATTGTAATTATACGTATATATATATATATATATATATATATATATATATAATATATGTAACGTCATTCTAAGTATATTTTAATATTAATATAGACTTATAATAATATTAAAATACATTACGTATGACGTTACATATATATAATAGGTATATATATTATATATATAATATATACACATATATTATATATATAAAAATATTTTAAATTTATTTTTACACATGTTTAATTAATTTATTTTACATTTCCCACCAGCAGGGGGACTGTCTGATATTTCAGACAGTCCCCTTGCTGGCAGATCCACAGCAAGCTATAGGGGGCCATGTGATCGCTCTTTGAGAGCGATCACATGGCCCCCGGGGGCCTCACTTGCCGGAGGAGTGCTGCCTGGGCTGTCAGGCAGCCCCCCAGAAGAGGATCGTGGCGGAGGTGAGTACCGCCGAGATGCTGAGGGCTGCAGCCGTTATGGCAATATACTCATCCCCCACAGCGAAACGGAGAATTAACGTCCAACTATCTGAACCAGTTCCGATTTATAATGGTACAAGACAGGGATGCCCTCTCTCACCCCTAATTTTCATCCTTATACCAGAGCCATTCTTACAGAGGATCGGAGATAACCGGCTGATAAAGGGCTTTGTTATCAATAAAGCAGGATATAAGATCTTGGTGTTCGCTGATGACCTCCTATTTACGATGGTGGACCCGCTAAACTCCCTCCACCAAATTCTCAAAGAAATGGAGAATTACAGTTAAAGGTTTCCAACTTCAAGGCCAATCTCACTAAATGACAGATCCTCCTATTGCATACCACACCAGAACTGGAGGGACAACTCAGAGGCTCCTTTGCATTCAGCTGGTCCGCTAACTCCATCAAATATCTAGGGGTGCATCTACCCCATAGACTAGAGCGCCTATACAAATTAAACTTTCCCCGATCCTAAAAGCTATCTCCATAGACTTAATTAATTGGCAGAGACCACGGTTTAGCTGGTTTTGTAGAGTGAACATAATTAAAATGAATGTGCTCCCGCGCCTCCTTTACCCACTCCAAACCCTACTCATAGTTATCCCAAAGACTTTTTTGACACAGTACGCAAGGCCATCACAACATTAATTTGGTCCCACACACATCCCAGACTGGCATACTCTCTCCTGACGACACCTCGCGAAGAGGCAGGAGTAGGCCTCCTGGACCTCAACATGTATCACAAAGCCATAAATCTAGCCAGTGCCCCTATCCAGACAGTTCCCTGGCACAAAGCGGCCCTGGCATCAGTACGACACAAACCCCACCCTACGATAGAGGCCACACTTAAAGTATGGCAGACCCTGCATAACAACAAAGCCTTATCCCAATTTCCCTCTCCACTATACCCAATCACACAAAACCCCCTCTTTGAACCAGGGTTGACAGGCAGACTATTAGACTCTGTGACGAGACCAACATTGCATTGCATTGGAGACGCCTGGTCGCCTGCCTGCTGCATTTTGACTATGGACCGGCATTTAAATACTTTATTTTCCTATGCAGAAAGGTCTATTCCTGTATTTCTGCCCTGGCGTTCGGTAGATTCTCAGATTTACTGAATTAACTTATTTAACCCAGATAGCTATGCCATGGAGCCTATTCATGTAATAAAATACTTTTGCTCCATGGCGATTGAACTGTATGTGTGTGGTCTGAGCGCCATTCAGTAATAATGTGTGCTCAGACCTAAGCTATCTGGGGATATGTTGCATGTCTGTATTTTATGTAATAAATGTAACCTTGTGTATTTTATTGTATTTTACTGTCTTTTTACTGCCATGTGCTTAATGGAGTTTTGCCTCTGTCCTTGGAGATAATTGGATTACTTCCCAATTATCTCCAGGATAGAAGACTCTGTGGAACTTGTTTTGGGCAGAAAAGCCATGCTTCATTTGGTCACAAAGGACTTCGATCTATCTTTTGAACCAATGGACCAATATGGATGATTTTGACATATGTTTGTATTTGGAGTATGCTGATTCTGAAAATGTATGTTTTATGTGAACGTGATGCATACTTTTAACGTAATGAATAATGTGGGAAAATTGTATTTCTCTTCCGGTGATAATTACATTACCCATTGTGTAAGGTAATTGTATCACAGGCAGAGGGGAGGATTTTGTGTGGGAGTGTCTGAGTGTATTGTACATGTTTATTGGTTGTTTTCCAAAACCCTGTGGGTGGTACTAATGTGTAAGAATGTGTACATAAGAACAATACACCCACAGCTCTGTCTGTTCACTGCTTGACCCTCAACACGGAGCTTTGTCTTGTTCTTGGGGGGATTTACTGTATGCAGTTCCAGTTTGACTGCTAGGAGTGTAAACCTATTCGTATGGTTTTTCCTATTCGGCTGTTTACGGCATTCACATGGTTTCCTTTTCGGCGGATTGGTGTTCTGCAGTAGCTGTGCCTGTGTCTCTGGAAGGGAAGATCTACTAAACGGCGGTTTAACCCTTTTATGCCTGGGGGTGCCGTTACAGACTCCAACCAAACGAGGTCCCAGATCCAGCTCAGGGAAGTGGTGCAGGACACGTTAATAAAACCTCTTGAAATACTAGCTGCTACCCAACACCCATCAGGGATACAGCTGATGCACTACACACAACTGACTCACTTTATCCAGACCATGCAGCTCCTACCAAAAGGGCCGAGAGAACTCAATAGTTTTTGAAATCATTTGCACTGAACATCCGCTCAAACGTAAAGTACTCTCAACGATGTACAAATTACTGCTTAAGTTTAGAGCATCAAACCTACCTCCATACGTAGAGAAATGGTGCAACAAAATGCAAGTTGAACTCTCCCCACCCCAGGGGAGACAAATATTCTTGACAGTTCACAAAACCTCCACATGCACGGCTACACAAGAAGGGAACTACAAAAGACTATCCAGGTGGTACTACACACCCGCTAAATTACACAAACTGTACACTACCACACAACACTCCTGCTGGAGATGTCAGCAACCAAACGCCCACCCTACACATATATGGTGGGAATGCCCCCACATACAATCCTTTTGGAAGCGAATACTCAAGCTTATTAAAATCACCACAGGTGAGACAGTACCGCTCTCCCTGGAATATCTACTGTTTCTCCTGCCACCCCCCCTTCCCCTCCGGTATGAAGAAACAAACCCTATCACTTATCACACACCTAGTAATGGCAGCAAATCTGCTTATCCCAGCTAAATGGAAAACGCACACCCCCTTCCATTAGTGAATGGATAAACAAAGCAGGGAATAAAAAAAATGGAGGAACTTACCTATGCTACCTCCAAAAACTACCAGACATTCCAACTCATATGGTGACTTTGGAATTATTTCCTAGATAAGACAGAAGAGCCAGGAGAGAAAAGGGTCTCCATAACTAAAATACATCATGGGAATTAGGGTTTCCACCCAGGTTAATTACTGCTATAATCTCTAGTAACATGAACGAAACCTGTTAATAAAACTGTATGTGTTTGTAACTTTAGGTTTAAGCTGACAGCCGATGAAACAAAGTCTTATGCATGTAACCACATGTTAATTCTCACTATGTAATGCCTTTGATTTACTTTATTGATGAATGTTGTACACTATGTCATTGTTGATAAAAAAAAAACAAATAAAAAGAACTTATGAAAAAGTTTTAATGAACAAAAAGTTTTTAAAATTTTTTAATAATTAAACCAGCCTTTTTCACTTGGTATTAACTAATACCAACCATAGTCCACCAGTTCTCAAACAAACTCCTATTGTTTTAATTCCTACTTAAGAGAGACTACTGTAAATAGACTACTTTCAAGCAAACACTAGTGAGTAATTGGGGAACAGTTAATGTGTGGGGTTGAATGAATAAATGCACATATGAATGACGGTTTCAAGCTATATTTGTCTTGAATACCAAAAAAGTTGAAGTATATGTCTAGACTCATAGTTTGTTCCCTTGTCTGACTAAATTATGTAAAGTACTGTATATCTGTAGTCAGCAGATAGTCTTGACTCCACATAGACTAAGAGAAGGGGTGTACGGGTGTGTTGTTTACACTGTGATTGACATATAGCTAATGTCAATGTGTGTGTATTGGGTGAAATACATTTATATATAATATTACATACCACAGAACTATAAATATTAATCGTGATATAAAACTATAAAATCCAGTAGCTCTCAGTGCTCAAAGGGCCACTGGTAAAATCCATAACAAATATGATATTCTGATATTCAGGGTGGGATGTAATGATTCCTCACTTTGGGCAGTCCGTTACGTACAGCACTTATATTTCCTCCAGAAATGGAAGCTATACCTGATAGAAGACTTGTGCATTTGGTTTGGAGGAGAATCGCTATTTGGATACATTTTAGGAGATAGGCAGGTAATCCTAAATTCTGAATTTCAATCCACCCCACGGCAGAATCTCAAAGCAAGCAAAATGGACAATGGATAAACTGTAATTAAAACATTAGCAATTTAACAGCTAGTCACTAATTAAATATAGAGGGGTATCTGGCACAGGTGTGGCAAGTGGGGGGGAGGTGTGGCAAGTGGGATGGGGATCTATTAAGTAAAAGAAAATGAGGGGATATGCCAATGTTTCATCAGTCTCCACCTATGAGCAACTGGTGGAGGTAATTCATTAAATAATAAAGTACAAAGTTGGGAGACATTCTAGTATCCCCCAGCCCTCATCCAATAATGCCCAGTCCGTAGTATTTTTAATTACAGTGAGTAGACGCTTATTGCAGATGTGCTCCTAGGCGTTCCCTCTCCTGCTACTCAAAGACGAGTAAAACATAAGGGAGATTTTAGCATCCTTTATACTAATATGTAGGTCAATCTAGTGTTTGTTTGGTTTTCTTTACATTTTCAGTTCATAGAAACAGAATGTGACGGAAGATAAGAACCATTCGGCCCATCTAGTCTGCCCATTTTTAAAAAAATACTCTCATTAGTCCCTGGTAGTGATGTCGCGAACGGTTTGCCATGGTTTGCCACGAACCATTCGCGGCGAACTCCGCTCAGCTGACACATCCCAGCCAATCTCCAGCAGACCCTCCCTCCCAGACCCTCCCACCTCCTGGACAGCATCCATGTTAAAGCTGCCTTCAACATGGATGCTGTCCAGGAGGTGGGAGGGTCTAGGAGGGAGGGTCTGCTGGAGATTGGCCAGGATGTGTCAGCTGACCGGAGTTCGCTACGAACGGTTCGTGGCGAACCGCGGAGAACCGTTCGCGAAAAGTTCGCGAACGGTTCGCGACATCACTAGTCCCTGGCCTTATCTTATAGTTAGGATAGCCTTATGCATATCCCATGCATGCATAAACTCCCTCACTGTGTTAACCTCTACCAATTCAGCTGGAAGGCTACTCCATGCATCCACTACCCTCACAGTAAAGTAATACTTCTGGATATTATTTTTAAACCTTTGTCCCTCTAATTTAAGACTATGTTGTGGTAGTTTTTCTTCTTTTAAATATAGTCTCCTCCTTTACTGTGTTGATTCCCTTTATATATTTAAATGTTTCTATCATATCCCCCCTGTCTCATCTTTCCTCCAGGCTATACATGTTAAGATCCTTTAACCTTTCCTGGTAAGTTTTATCCTGCAAACCATGAACCAGTTTAGTAGCCCTTCTCTGAACTCTCTCTAAAGTATCAATATCCTTCTGAAGATACGGTGTCCAGTACTGTGTACAATACTCCAAGTGATGTCTCACCAGTGTTCTGTACAATGGCATGTGCACTTCCCTCTTTCTTTTTTTTTAAAATCGATTTTTATTGAAACATAATTTTATATATAACAATAATCCATAGCCTATGCACAAGTTCAAGTTATATGCACAATCACATAATTAATTATATATCATAATAACATATTGCATCAAGATGGCATATACTTGAGGCATAAGCCTAGAATAACAAACAATAACAAAGATAAAAGACAACATTCAAAGACAAAGAAAACAAAAGAGAAAACCAACCCCCATTCAGAGCAAGCGAATAAACTTGAAGAAACAAAAATGACAATTGACAATAATACATTATTTTCAGTATTTCTGTTTCTGAATTAATACAATCATTCCCACCTCTATTGTATTAACTATAATAAAGTAAAAAAATTTTAACGAAATAGTCAAATTATTTATGAGTTCATATTCCATATTGATTTGAAACATAATTTGATTAATCAATAACCGTTTTTGAAACAGAATAGAGGATTTCCACTGAAGCGCAATGATAATTTTAACAGCGACTAGGCAATGTGTGGCAAAACAAATATCTCTATGTGATTTAAGGTCCCAATTTAGGTGTAGAAGAGCAGAAACAACATTTTTGTTAATGTTATGATCTGTCATAGTGGTAAAGATGTTAAATGCCCATGTCCACAATGATCTAACTACGGGGCATGACCACCAAATATGAATATATATACCCTGATAATTGCCACATCTCCAGCAAGTAGGATCATGGGAATCATACATTTTAGCTAATCCGGTGGGAGTGTAATACCATCGATGCAGATCCTTGAAGTGGCATTCAGTCAAATTTACACAATGTACATGCTTGTTTAATTGAATTAAAGAAGAATGCCAGTCGTCTACTGAAATTTCAAGTTCCAATTCATGTTCCCAAGTCCTAATCAATCTAAAGGGAGGCAGTTTAAAACAATCTAAGAGAGAGGAAGGGGCAGATATAACCTTATTGATAGAACGGGAACCACAAATAAGTTCCATTTCTTTTGCATATGAGGCAGTAGATTTAATAACATTTTTATGAATAAAATTTTTTAACCGCAGATAGGTGAAAATTTCTCTGCGTGGAATATGAAAATTATCTGTGATGTATTGAAAAGACACTATATTATCGCCCTGCATGATGTCAGCAATTGTTAATTTATCAACATTGGGCCAGTTTTTTAAAGATAAGTCTTGAATAATGGTTTCCACTATTTCAAGTCTACAAGTCTTTGGGATAAGATTGTTAAACCCTAATTTCCTCTAGGGTTTGTGTCAAAGTCATTGGATTTGTTAAGGAGGAATTAATAAGAGAATCCCTAGTGACTGTCCACATATAATATTGTAATTTATCGATGTAAGCTACATCTGACTCGATTTTAAACCATGGTTCAAAGGCCTGTTTGGGGTTTTGCAGGGTATATAAGACCCTGGACATTTACAGATATAAACTTTATCATCCATTTTTGTCAAGAATTTCATTAAGGTATCTCTTGCTCTGGGGTAAAAAAAAAAAAAAGACAATTCACACACATCCTTAAGGATTGGAAGCGCAAACAGGTCCAGC
This sequence comes from Pelobates cultripes, assembly GCA_933207985.1. NCBI lineage: Eukaryota > Metazoa > Chordata > Amphibia > Anura > Pelobatidae > Pelobates > Pelobates cultripes. The sequence goes on along the minus strand of OW240914.1, from coordinate 9,033,704 downwards.
CCATACATCTTTTAAACCATAAAACAAACACATGATAGCATAATCTGTAGATCTCAATAGAAATCAACAGAAAACAATGTAGTAACTAGTGATGTCCCGAACTGTTCGCCGAACGGTTCGCGAGGAAACTGATTATACATTTAGCCAGGAGCGGTTAAGCCCGCGGACTCATCATTGGTAAACTTTGACCCTGTACCTCACAGTCAGCAGACACATTCCAGCCAATCAGCAGCAGACCACTCCTTCCCAGACCACTCCCACCTCCTGGACAGCTCCCTAAGAATGCAGCTTCACAATGGATTAACATGTCAGGAGGTGGAAATCTGAAAGGAAAGAAAGTCTCTGCTGCCTGATAACTGAGAGATATTGTGAGGTAGTCAAAAGACAATAATGTCGAGAATCGTCTTGGCTTTAAATTCGGCACAGCTGGTCGGGATATCACTAGTAGTAACACTACACAAAGAGGAGCAGTCCATACAGGAGAGCGGGACACATCCCAGAGAGATCTTAACCACAAATTACCTATAAACAAAGAAGTGAAAAAAAAAAATATTTGTGTTTTTACCAGTTCTAATTAGGCTACTAAATAGATTATATAACTAGCAGCCCCCAAGTTAAACTTCAAACATTAACACTATCAAATCATATCCCTAATAAGTATACTAAAAATTATCTGTGAAAGTGCAATCCTCGTGCAGACACTACAAAAAATAAAAATACAAAAATTATATCTTCAATTATATATCTAATTTAAAAGATTCTAGCCCAAACGTGATAAAAGGACGATTACCTTTAATTAGGGGCAAATACACTTATTTCTTTAACAACATATTCATTAAATTTGTAATGCTACCATCACATTTATTATATCTTACATGTCTGGGAAACTATTAAATACCTGACGTCCCAATTTAAAGTTTGGTGCCAAGTCTTTATTCTAATTTTACACACTTGTTACAATTCCAAAATCCCTTTAGTTAAATAGATTGAGGTTTAAACAACCGGTGGCACCTCTCTTTTATTTGGTCGTGTGGATCAAAAGCAATACCCAAGGCCACTAAATAATCCAACAATATCAGCTTTGTATCTTCTTGCGAGCCCTTTTCCAATATGTTACGAAACCAAAGATTTTTCCGACGACTCCTGTGACGAGACCAATCTCGCCACATTGCATTGGAGAAGCCTGGTTGCTCACCTGCTGCCTCTGGACTATGGCCCCCTGTTAAAAGACTTTGTTTCGCCTGCAGAAAAGCTGTATTTGTGCTTTTCTGCCGGTTGTTCGAATGAATATACCACCTGGGAGCTGGAGTGTGCCGGCAATTAACCTCCCTGAAGCTGCGGTTAACCGCAGCTTAATTGACAATTACTGGGTGGTCGCGGTTACACCTAGCCGCCACACGATGGCGGTGTTATGGAAGCTCCCCGGGTAGCCAGCGCTTGTTCTACCCAGCGGCAGGACAACAAAAGCGGACACTTTTGTCTTACAAGCCCCGCTGAGGCTGGAAGTCTGCAAACCCATTCGGGACTTTTAGTGCTGCAATTGTATTCGGTGTGCAAGTACCCAGATAGCCTGCCATGGAGCCTGTTCGTGGAATTAAAGACTTTGGCTCCATGGCGATTAAACTATATTTGTGTGGTCTGAGCACCATTCGCTTAATAATGTGCGCTCAGACCTGAGCTATCTGGGGATATGTTAAATGTATAGTTTTAATGTAATGTGTCTTACCTGGTGTATTTTAACAGTAATGCTTGTTTTAGTATCCCCATGTGCATAATGGAGATTTGCCTTTGTCTTGGGAGATAATTGAATTACTTCTCAATTATCTCCCAGGGCAGAGGGGAGGAAGCCAGGATGCATTGTGGGAATATACTGTGACTGTGTGTCCTATTTGTCTGCTTGTCTGTCCCTTGTCACAGTCTCCCATTTGGTCCCCTAGGGAGTGTCCACCAGGTGGGAGACCTGCATAAATACTGGGCAGGTAGCCCTCATTAAACAGACCACTGCTTGACCCTCAACACGGAGCCTTGTCTCGTCTTTGGGGGGGATTTACTGATTGCTGATAGAGACTGATTGCCAGGAGTGTAAGCCGCTTGGGTGCTTTTCCTGTTCGTCTGCTAGCATCTATTCGTGAGGTTCCAGTTCGGGTGTTTGGAGCATTCCCTTGTATGCAGTTCGAGTGTTTGGAGCATTCCCTTGTATGCAGTTCGAGTGTTTGGAGCATTCCCTTGTATGCAGTTCGAATGTTTGGAGCATTCCCTTGTATGCAGTTCGGGTGTTTGGAGCATTCCCTTGTATGCAGTTCGGGTGTTTGGAGCATTCCCTTGTATGCAGTTCGGGTGTTTGGAGCATTCACTTATTGGCGGTTTGTGTGTTTGGTGTTCTGCAGTAGCTGTGCCTGCATCTCTGGAAAGGGGGCCGACTCCCTCTTAATTTCTTCAAGGTTTGATCTTAGACTAGTATGGAGAAAAGAGGAAGTTATTTGCTCCTTATCAGTATTGATATTACCTTCTAATTCAGTGTTTTCAAGACTTACGTATATGTCATTAAATTTCTGTTTTACGTTTTTATGCTGTTGTGAAGAAAGAAGGTGGTCATGGATTTGTCCTGCGAAGCCTCTTTTTTAAAATCTTTTTGGGAGGATAATTTAGCATCAGTTTGATTTTTTTGATGCCATTATGAATAAGGATAATTTTATCTTCCAAACCTGGGTATGAGTATGATTGAATTGTTAAAACCCTCAAATAGCCAGACTAGTTTGTCAGAGAAATTATCCCTGAGTTGATTGGGTTAATTAAGTTAATTCAGGTGTTCATACTTAATTTTTCCTGCAGAAATTATTTAACATCTGAACAAATTGTGCCTTTCCATTATCTGATACATTACTCCTTTTACATTGGTTTAAAAAAAAAAAATATATATATGGGAGACTTATCTTATATTTTATCGAGGGAAAAACAGATTGGCACTTATTCTCAGCAAAATCCACCCGGGTTCGAGATTCACAGTTGTGTGGTGAAGGGCACAATTGCTCGTGTTAGCAGATGTTTAGAAAAAAAAAAGGTGTATAAGAGACTACAACTCGGCACACAGTACGTTGTGGATTTCGGCTTTAGATTATAAGAATAGAGCGGCAGAGAGATACAGAGAAACTCACATGGATCTCAGCATAAATGCGGGAGCGAGTCACCCGAAGATGGCTGCATCAGAGCTCGCAGCTCCTGTCGGACCGCCCCACCTATTCCGTCACTGCTGTGCTGTCACAGAGGTGCATCCGCACGCCATAACCTGCCTGAAGTTAAATTGTTTTTGCACTTCCCTCTTTCTAATGCTAATACCTCTCCCTATACAACCAAGCATTCTGCTAGCATTTCCTGCTGCTCTATTACATTGTCTGCCTAACTTTAAGTCATCAAAAATAATCACCCTTAAATCCCTTTCCTCAGATGTTGAGGTTAGGACTCTGTCAAGTCCATTGTTCATCCAAAGGATTTCCTCTGGGAAAGTCCTTCGGAGAAACTGAAACAGCAAATCCAGAGAAATTGATTTAATTAAATCATTTTTTTTTTGCGTTGTGCAAGTCCTGCTACTCTCCCAAAAAAATATTCTTAGCATTGGGCAGTTAGATAAAGCCTGGATTTATACGGCAACAGGACTCTATGACTTTTCCTTCTGTAAACTCTTCCTTGTAGGTAGTGTCCAAGGGTCTCCGTACAGGATGCCAGTGGAATGCTCCTCAAGCTTTTTTTTTATCTAAAGTAATAAGAGAAGGTTGAGCTTCCATCCAAGTATAGTACAGATTGACAAAATGTCACCAGTGAGAGGCCCAAGTAGAATGAACTATTCATTGATTCAGACTAGATATGTTAATACTGGATCACCTATCCCCACGCACAGACAGTGTATATATGAGACACAGATAACACACTTTTCAAGATTTGTTGTATTAGTTTTGTTATAGATAGGCTATCATAATATGTGTTTTTTTTATTAACTACATGGACAAGACTCATTAATGCATAGACACTAGCACTGCAAGACCTAGCACAAATGGTTCTAGACCTCAGCAGGACATTGTTATATAGTAATATCATGTGTGCTTTTTATGTTCATACATGTTGCCCCATATTAATAGAAATACATCTATACAAATCATGGCAAAGTTCCAGCTGCGAGTTCTATCTATTAGAAGCCAGAATCTGTATAGTTACTGCTTTACACCACATCAACAGTCTGAATGCGTTGGCTCTGACTCATATTCATAAACAAGGTTATACATAGGACACAAGGTCACACATTTAGGCTGGAAGAAAGGAGATTTAGTCTAAGGCAAAACAAAGATTTTATTTTACAGTAAGAACTACTAGGATATGGAATTCTCTGCCTGAAGAGGTGGTTTTATCAGAGTCCATAGAGATGTTTAAACAGCAATTTGATAAATACTTGCAAAAACATAATATACAGGGATATAATTTCTAATTAGCAGGATAATTGCTGATTGGTCAAGAAGGAATTTTTTTCCTAGTTTGTTTCAGAATTGGAAGTGCTTCAGACTGAGTGTTTTGCCTTCTTTTGGATCAACAGCAAAAACATATGTGAGGAAGGTTGAACTTGATGGACGCAAGTCTCTTTTCAGCTATGTAACTTTGTAACTATGTAATACGAGTTGGTGGTCACCGGATTACACTTTACTATTCACTTGGTATGTGACATATTGCACTGATTTGTTACTATTAGTTTATTTTACATGTTTAACTTTGGTTTGAAGATAAAAAGTTAAAACACTGTACAATTGCATTTTGCACTTTAATTGGGAAATGTCACTTCTCTGAAATGTATTCCATTGAATAAAACATTAAAAATCCTATAACTTGTATGTATCTTTTATTCATGAAATGTTTAAACATCACATCCCAATTCAGACAAGACACAGCCACAGCAAATATTGTCCACAAACAGGAGAAAAATGTATAATAATATCAATTATAAACCAGGAAAGGTACATTAGCTTTTTGCTTGTTTCCTAATAATGATCATTTTATAGACCTTGGAAGGATGAAAGACTGAGTGGATAATGACAGTAATCTAACAGAGCTGGATTTAAAATTAGATAGAGTAGAAACATGCAGCATCAAATCAGGAATGTGGAGAAGACATTTCTCTGAGTAAAAGGGGCATGATATTTTTATCCCACAAAAAAGACCAGACATTCTATGTCAGAGATATCTATGGTATACTCCTTTGTGTAAATTAATAAAGGAAAGTGAGGGGTTAATAGATCACATTCCACCAAATATTTAACAATAGCCATGGTTCTGATATTGTGAGCCATTCTACAGAAACACCATACGTACAGAAAGGTATCTGAGAGAGAAAAAGAGGACACTGTTCAATAGGGGCATGTGAGCTCTTGCAGGACTTGATCTGCTGCTAATGTCTTGGTGCCAGATACCGTAGGACATGTTCAGAGGTCTTGTGAAGCCCATGCCTCAATGTATCAGAGCAGTTTGGGAGCACAAGGGGGGATTTAGACCATATTAGGCAGGCGGTTTTATTATTGTGGCTAATCAGTGTATATATGTAGATTAAACAATGTTTCCATTTATTCTCTTTATTTGCAATGTTTACCCTGGATTTATCTTGTCTCAACTGGATTGCGATGTAATTTGCTAAATCTTTATTAAAATATAAAAGAAAACAGAGCGTCTCATGATAAAGATTAGCACAAGTTACAGGTGATTTTCAAGGTTTTATTGAGTGTCGTTAATTCCAGACAAGTGACAGAGTTTCCCTTTAATGCTTTCTATCAAAATAAAAATACTGCGTATGTACCTCTCCATAGGAATTTTATTTCCTATTATGAACAGCCAGAAAACTTCCCAAATAAACCCCTTCTCATTGTGAAGTATTCCCCACCAATCAATGCGTGGGAGATAATGTACTCAACTTGTCATGATATCATTTAAAACACATTTATATGCAGGGCCATGGCTTCCTCTTTTACTTCCACTTAGTTCTAACGTTAAGTTTTATATATTTTATATCTTACTTCTTGATTAGTTGTTCTAAAGCCCAGATTGTGTATTGAGTGTAAAATATAGAGGGCTGTATTGTCTGCACACTTTTTGCATGGTTTCTCCTATTTAATCTGAATAATGTATTCAGTATCCCAGTTTTGCATAGTGTAGCTAATTATATTTCTATCCTCAAAATGTTCTTTTAACAAGACAATTACAATTGCAGGCACTCTCTCAAATCCTAGATTATTCTATTCTATTCAGTTTCGTTTCCTATACTCGGCTGCTGTAGCTTTTCGTTCTGTGTCAGGACAGCAAGAAAGAGAAAAAAATATGTCTTTGCTTTTTTATAAGTTAATAAAAGTAAAATGTTCTAAACTTTGAAAAAAAAAGTGAATTAAACATTGAGCAATAATATTTTATTTCTTAATTCTTAACTTTCCTTATTTTAGAATTTGTGAAGTTTAAAGAAATTCACTTTCTATGAATACATGTAATATTTTATCTCATTGTCTAACTTTCAGATGAAATGTTAAATGCTGAGGTCTATTTACTAAACACAGACATGGGGCTGGGTTCTCTGCTAACTGAATACTAATCTGCCATAAACTTCACTGGAGGAACTGCCATTCAGTAAGCAGAGTAAAGTAGTGCAAAATATAGAGCACAAGGTTTTCTACAATTACCGTTATCTCCTAAATTTCTTTATTCCAATATTAAATCTCCACTTGAACAATGACGTTATTTTAAGTACTTTATTTCATTCAGCTGTAAGAAATACCCACAACGTACCTTCACAATATTCAGCTTACATTTTCTTGCAGAATCTTTAATACATTATCTTGTGTGACTTCAAACTGTAGAAATGTATTCTGAGTTCTTGGCTGATATTATAATGTATGACTCAACGCACTTTGGGACACTTGTTAGAATTCACAAGTGAGTTGCAATGGCTGGATTCCCCTGGCATGTTATAGTTAGAGAAGGGATGCATGCTTATTCAGTGGAGAAAATAAGTACATTTGGCTTCACTGCTTACTGTTTTTTACTTGCAGAGTTAGTCTAAGCACCAAAACCACTAAAATGTATCTCTATACAAAATATTGAGCCGCCTTCTGATTCAGCCACTAGCCACCATTTTGCTAAGGCTGGTATTGCTAACTTATCAACTTGGATTGAGAGTCACAAAGCCAGACAAAGAGTTAACAAAGTTTGCTTTCTTCTGACACACTCTATCAGCAGGTCAAAGTAACAATAAAACACACAAAACGAACATGTAACAAAGAGCTCAAACAGATTGCAGCATACTGGGTTTTATACACCAGGGGCCCGGCAGTACTTTACTTGCCCACTCAACGTATCATATAAAGAGGAGCCAGGCAACATGTTCTGTGCCCACTCACTGTGAGGACAGTCTCCGTTTCTCTCCAAGACTGAACTCCTTGTTTTTCCCCCTCTAAGCCTACATCTGGTTACAACAACATGTTTGCTCGTCCACCCACTGTAAAGCGCTGCAGAATTTGTTGGCGCTATATAAATAATAACATCATAATAATAATCATCTGTGCATGTTTACCTATAGGTCAACTAAGCAATCATAACCTCGACCTCACAGGCATGCTGCTTGGTCTTGGTCTTTGCCTTTGATTATTCATTTACCCTTTACATAAAATCTTTCACCAAATCTTGTAGTTTTCACCTTAAAAACATTTCTCTGATTTGCCCCTTTGTCAATCAGGATGCATCTTAGACACTTGTTCTCTTTGTTCCCCGCTTTGATTCTGCTTCTCAGCCTGTGGCCAAAGTGATCCTCTACAGTCCATAATAACACCTCTGCCAGATTCACCTACCTTACATTCAGAAATTCTCACACCTCACCCCTCTGTTAGTCTTTACACTGACTTCCTGTGTCATTTATTATTATTATTATTATGATATTTAAATAGCACCATCAAATTCCGCAGCGCTTTACAATGGGTGGACAAACAGACATGTAGTTGTAACCAGACAAGTTGGACACACAGGAACAGAGGGGTTGAGATCTTACATGCTAGAGGGAGTGGGGTAAAACGACACAAAAATGTAAGGATAGTATTAGACTAGTGACAGTTGCAGAAGAGGAATCAGTCAGGAGCTATTAACAGTTTAATTGATACGCTTTTTAATGAAGAAGTGGATTTTTTATGATTTTTTTGAAGGAGTGGAGACTGGGTGAGCATCTAACAGAGTTGGGAAGCAAGTTCCACAGGCGCGGTGGAAGTACGGACAGACGATAGACGTAAGTCTTCAGCAGATCGTAAGGGCCTAGACAGAACATACTTGTGTATAAGGGAGGATAGATAGGTGGGAGCAGCATTATGTAAAGATTTGAAAGCAAGAACCAGAATTTTAAATTGAGCTCTATACTGACAGAAGGGTGAGGCATGGGAGGTGCGGGCGGACAGGAAGATGAGCCTCGCCGCCGCATTCATTATGTACTGTAACGGCGCAAGTTGGGAGCACGTAAGACAACTGAGAAGCGGATTACAGTAGTCAAGGCGAGAAAGGACAGTGGAATGGACCAACACCTTAGTCGCATCTGCCGTTAAGTAGGGATGGATGCGTGCAATGTTTTTGAGATGGAAATTGACAGAATTTGGCGATAGAGTGAACATGAGGCTTGAAGGAGAGGTCGGAGTCAAAGAGAAAACCTTGGCAGCGAGCCTGCGTGGTGTAGCTGTTGGTAGCACCGTTGACTTGGAGGAAGAAAGACACTCGAGCAACAGCACTTGGGGTAGGAAAGACCAGAACTTCCGTTTTGGTCAAGTTTAGTTTAAGGAAGTGGGCAACCATCCAGAGAGGCAGTGAGAGATGGGGAGAGATCAGGAGAGGAAAGGTAGGTTTGAGTGTCATCTGCATAGAAATGATATTGGAAGCCAAATGAGCTAATTAGTTTACCAAGGGAGGCAGTATAGATGGAGAACAGTAGGTGGTCAAGGACTGAACCTTGGGGGACACCAACAGAGAGGAGTTGGGGAAAAGAAGCAGAGCCAGAGAAAGAAACACTGAAAGAGCGCTGGGAGAGGTAGGAGGAGCACCAGGAGAGAGCAATATCTTGTAGACCGATACTGCGGAAGATGAGAAGAAGCTGTTGATGATCAACAGTGTCAAAAGCCACAGACAGGTCAAGGAGAATTAGGATAGAGTAGTGACCATGAGATTTTGCAGCGAGTAGATCATTGGATACTTTGGTCAGTGCCGTTTCCACAGAGTGCTTAGCAGAGAGTTGGACTCGAGGAAGTCTGTCAATCTCGCATACACAATTCTTTCAAGGATCTTGGATGCAAAAGGCAGTAGCGAGATAGGACGATAGTTGGATGGGGAGTTAGGGTCAGGATTGGGCTCAAAGTTATCGTGTTTACTTACAAAGATCTCCATAACTGTGCACCTGCTTATATCCCCAATTGGCAGATAAGCTTCAGCACAGCTTCTTTGCTTCACTGTTGGCTTGTCACTGACCTGTTCTTAGATCCGTACCTTAGACTCTTGCTTACTTACAAAGATCTCCATAACTGTGCACCTGCTTACATCCCCTATTAGCAGATAAGCTTCAGCACAGCTTCTTTGCTTCACTCTTGTTCTTACATCCGTACCTTAGACTCTTGCCTGCAGGACTAATCCAAACCTGACCCCTCCATGTGCAATGCATTCTGTGGGACATTTGACTCTCCAGGACTTTGCAATCCTTGACCCCTTAAGGACACATGACATATGTGACATGTCATGATTCACTTTTACTCTGGAAGTTTGGTCCTTAAGAGGTTAAATCAAATCAATAATAACAGTCTTTTTATTATACCCTACAAGCTTCCTCTGCCATATCCTACTTTGTGAGCTCCTTCCTCTCTCTGTATCCTCGGTTATAGATAATTTGATACCCTCAATTTCCTTTGTGTTTTCCCCCCTCATCCCTTTTGTATGGTGAGCTAATTTTTGCTGGGCCCTCTTCACTTACTGCTGTCATATGCCAAACAGTTTTTTTTTTTTAAATTGCCTTGCTTACCTATTGTACAGCTCTGTGGTATATGTAGACATGGTCCTTCACACCTGGATTGTCTACATTTGAAAATAATATGCCATGATGGGGTTATTTCACATTCCTATTGCCTAGGCTACCATATGGTCTCAAAAGCCAACACAGACCAAGCAAACCAATCTGACAAACTGAAGTGGGCAAGACCTATATTGACCCTGTAACTTTCCAAAACACCATACGACCTGTACATGGGGGTATTGTTATACTTGGGAAACTTCACTAAACAGAAATATGAGTGTTAAAAAAAAGTAAAACCTATCACGATGATGAAATCACCAGTAAAAGGCCGTTTTTTGTGTAAAAAAAATGAAAAAAACAAATATGAACGCTAATTTTGGCCAGCGTTTGTGGCTAAGTGGCTACTACAAAAGACTGGACATACCCTATTTTGAATACTGTGGGTTATCTACTTTTACAAATGGTATGCCATGATGGGGTTAATTTTCATTCCTGGTCTGCTATACGGTTTCAAAGGCAACATAGGCCAGGCAAACCAATCCGGCAAATTTCAATGTGCAAACATGGAAAAGGGGAAAACCCTTCATTTGACCCCTGTAAGTTTGCAAAACCCAATAAAACTGTACATTGGGGCACTGTTGTACTCGGGAGATGTTGAACACATATTGGGTGTTTTTTTGTCAGTAACACAAAACAGAAACGGAGAATCCATGCCTAAAGTGAGGGAAAAATAACACACAAAAATGACTACCCAAAAGTTTGACAAAAACTGGTGGTAGAATTAGTGAATGTACAGTATTAAAATACCACCATTTGAAATACCCCAGGGTGTCTACTTTTCAAAACTATATCGTTTGATGGGGTTACATTGATTAAATTACATTGGCCAGCTTCAAAAATGTCCCAAATATGACATGGGTGCATGATGACCATCTGTGAAAATTCCAAGTTGGAAAACTGGAATGCACACCCTCCAAATAAGGTATTTTAGCCCCCAGATAACCCGTCACACCTATCACTGTACTGGAGATGTTGCTGAACACATATTGGGGTGTTCTTTGGCAGTAATCCTTAAAGTTCTCCGTACATGTATTCTTAAATTGATATGTGTGTAAAAAAAACCGCCAATTAATGTATTTTTTTTCTTAAATTTGGCATAGGTTGGTGGTAAGATGGTTGCATGAAAAGAGTCAAAATACCCTAAGTTTAATACGTCTTTTAAAAAAATATATACATGTGAAGGGTTACTTAGGGATTCCTGACAAATAGTGTTACAATGTAACTTGCAATAATTTTGAAAAAAATGGTTTAGAAATAGTGAAGTGCTACTTGTAATTATAGCCCTATAACTTTCCCAAAAAAGCTAAGAACCTGTTAACAATAGGCATTTCCAAACTCTCTGTACCCTGACTGGGCACCTCCGTCAAGGACCACTTCCTAGCTGGAACAGGGGAAAACTTCAGCTCTTCTGCCCCAGTCGCCGTGGCCTGGAGCCTCTCTGTTCTGGAGCAGGATAGAGGACTAGCTCTATTCCCTCCCAGGGACCGGATAACCCACAGTCCTGAAAACTCTAGCCCTTATCTAGTCCTAATCCTCCACAAGCTAGAACAATATGCTGAACAGTGATTAAAGCCTCCCAGTTTAATGCATTCAAACACAGCCTTTTTATACACCATCCCCATTGTATTCAGCACGAGCACCTGCCAAGAATCTCTGGGCCTGGGAGATAATTGCGTTAAAGACTGGTAAGCTAATTATCTCCCAGGAACGGAGTGGCAAACATAAAAATATTAAAATTAAAATACCCCCAAAAATTGTAAAAACATAAAATAAACGAACAAATTATACATCCCAAAATAGCCCTGATCTGAGTGTCCATGTTGCCCAAATAACACTCAGATCAATGCAGTGTAGGGGAAACGCCACCGTGTTAAAGTTCTGACTGGCTTGTGCTTTTGACTTTCAGGTGCTCCATCTGGCTCTTAGGTAGCAATTGTTCCCCTTAGTCTCAGGCACCTTCCCTCAAAAAGTGCTCTCCTGGCAGATTTCAAAGTGGTTCAAAACTGCTTCATAACATTTGTGGCTAAGTCCGGCTGAGGTGACCGGGAACCCACAAAGTTCTCATGCCGAATTTAGTTCCATAGCGGTAGTGGCTAAGTACTGCTGGGACTATACATGGGTTTGGTTCATGCGAGCGGCCACCAGAGAGCCAGAGTTTGATTCTATTCGCATAAAGGAAAGCCGAACCAGGGGCACCCAGGGAAAGCTACTAATGGCGGCTGGACAGGCACTCCTCCAAAAAGCCGAACCAGGGGCACCCAGGGAAAGCTACTAACGGCGGCTGGACAGGCACTCATAAGGCCGGCTTCCACACTCCTCCAAGGGTCCGTGGCAAACGTACGTGGGAAGGAGCGTTTGTCACATATCTGATTTAAATGCTTCAAATGCCATTTTCTTATTTTTAATCTCTTGTTTTACTTCTCTACTAAGCCACATTGGTTTTAATTTGTTTCTTTTATATTTATTACCCAATGGTACATATTGAGAAATGTACCTTTCTAGTATTTGTTTGAAGATGTTCCATTTATCCTCAGTGTTCTTTTCACTAAAGAGTTTATGCCAGTCAATATATTGTAAAGTTGCCCTTAAAATTGGCCTTTTTAAAATTATATGTTTTAGTATTCCCCATGTGCTTTTGTTTTTTTGAGTTTATTTCAAAGGACACGATATTGTGATCACTATTTCCCAAGTGCTCACCTACTTGAATGTTGGTCAAAAGATCAACATTGTTTGTTAAAACCAGGTCCCGCAAAGCGTCCTTTCTAGTTGGTGCTTGTACAAGTTGTGACATGAAGGTGTCATTTACCAAGTTTAAAAACCTAATTCCCTTTGCTGAGCTACTAGTCCCTCTGTGCCAGTTTATTTGCGGGTAATTAAAAACTCCAATAATTAAAGTGTTACCCAGATTTGCAGCTTTTTCGATTTGCTCAAACAGCTGTTGTTCCTCGTCAATATTAAATATGTGGTTTAAAACATATCCCAACCAATAGTTGATTTCCCTTCTTTTCCCCCAAGCAGATATTTACCCATAAAGCTTCCACATTTTCCTCATCACATTCCACTTGCTTAAGATTTGGCTTTAACTCATGGTTGACATACAAACATACCCCATCACCCTTCTTGTTTTTCCTATCCTTCCTAAATAACATGTACTTATTTAAGTTACCTGCCCAGTTAAGTTTTCATGCCGAAAATAGTTCCAGGGTTAAGACCTCTTAACCCCTTAAGGACCAAACTTCTGGAATAAAAGGGAATCATGACATGTCACACATGTCATGTGTCCTTAAGGGGTTAAAGTTTAGTGCTGTTTCATCATAGGCAAGTCATAGACCAGCAGGTATCCCAATTGTTGTTTTACGCTAACATCAGTTACGCATTATGTGTCTACAACAAACACTAGTGATATCATCAGTATCACCCGTGTTTGCTACCTATGATTCATTCCATACTTATCTAATGCTACAGATAGGTCAATTCGATATTATCATACCCCACTACCCTCCCTACTATGACTGGTTCTGTTTAGGTAGCTGGATACTGGCTCATAGGGTTTAGGAGTAGAATACTTATATTTCCTTAGGCCAACACCCATTCTCATACTCAGAGGTAATTCACCCATCGGTCCAACTCATAGTTAGTCACCTCGCTTAGCGGCATAGAGAGGGCCTTACCTGTCACTCCCATTCTATATTATGCTTTACATGTCACCGAGAGGCCAACACCCTGCCACATCGTTTGGTGGCCACAAAATCCCCATGGCCAACGCACAAAGAGAGCCTCTCAAGCCGCTTGGCAACTAGGAGGGCCTCACCTGCCACCAAACTTAGGTAATATTTCACTACTTGGCATTAGTTAGCCAGCCAGTACAATAGATTATGTATTACTCTTTAATGTCTAGGATGTTGCAACTACCAGAAGGCTGGGAAAAATTTGTGTGCTATATCACTATAAGGGATTGCTATGCTCTGCATGCTCCCTTGGATAATCACTTCTAAGCTCTTTTAAGAGCTTGTTCCTGTCTTGCTCTTGGAAGGAGTCTATGGTGGTTATGGTGTCTGCTGGAGTCCTTGGAGCCCTCAGGAAGCGCTAGGAGCATCCAATAACATAGGTACCCAGTCGGGGTGCCAGGTGATCCATTACAGTGGTGCTAGCGGTGGGATGGCGTCCTAGTGCAAGGAGAAGCAGTTCGGAGACACCGGTAACGTGTGCAGTTACAACTAGAGGTAGCTAGCTACCGTGCAGCATCCCTATCTACAGCAACATGGATCAGGAGTTCCACTGGAGATTGCAGGAGCTCCTGCCCCTGCAGGATGGGCCTATATCAGAAGAGGCCATGATGGGCTACCGGGAAGCCGCCAGAAAGGAACTTTGGGACGAAGCTCTGGAGAATGTGCAGCGTCAGCGAGGTGAGAGGCTCCCCATTGAAGAGCAGCGGATCCAGAGGCAAGTGGCTCTGCGAATGTCTTTCCAGGGAGAACAGCCCCTGGACGAGTGGGTAACAGAGCTCGAGAGACTGGTATGGAAGGAGATTTGGCTGGAGGACGCGTACCAGGCCCTCTGGTGGTACACAGTGCAGCATACCACTGAGATAGAGGAACTGATAGGCCTGAGGGGGACGAATACGATTGTCCTGGTCTACTACTGGATGCCATGGAGGAGGTGCCTGATTTTGGCAGCACAGAGGATTTCCAATTTTAGGACATCCTTGACTGCACGATTGGCCTGTCGACTGCGCGGTGAAATCAGACATGATGCACCTGGCAACCATGGAGTGGGAACTGGAGCTGGCCTACCAATGCCTGCTCTGCACCATTAAGCCCCAGTCTACCCTGCAAGCAGAGCCAGAGAATTGGGTAGCAGAACCAGGTCTAGAGCCCTTCAGCTGGAAAGATATCGTGGAGGTTTACTGGGAGAAACCCCAGCCGGCAGGTAGAGATGGACCGAGGTCTCTCTACCGGCCCTACAGGGATGATGGGCAGTCGGCCCAGATCCCCAACCCCAGAGTGAGTGTCAGGGAGCCGAGAGCATCGACCTCCCTCCCCAACGGCAGTGTGAGTCCCCAGGAGCCGATGGTGTCGTCCTTCCTCCCCAGCAGCAGTATGAGTTCTAGAGAGCCGAAGGTGTCGTTCTTCCTCCCCAGTGGCAGTGTGAGTTCAAGGGAGCCGAAGGTGTCGTCCTTCCTCCCCAGTGGCAGTGTGAGTTCCAGGGAGCCGAAGGTGCCGTCCTTCCTCCTCAGCGGCAGTGTGAGTTCCAGGGAGCTGAAGGTGTCGTCCTTCCTCCCCAGCGGCAGTGTGAGTTCCAGGGGGCTGAAGGTGTCGTCCTTCCCCCCCAGCAGCAGTGTGTCCTACAATGAGCAGAGACAGGTGGTCTGTCTCCCCAGCAGCAGGACAATGTTATGGCAGTAGAGACAGTCGGTCTCTCTCTCCAGCGGCAGCCTGTGTTTCAGGGAGAGGAGCACAGCACCCTCTCTCCACAGTGGCAGAGTGTATTACAGGAAGGGGAGACAGTCGGTCCCCCTCTCCAACATCGGAGAGAGTATCAGGGAGAGGAGCCGGTTACCACCTCTCCCCAGCGGCAGCTTATTTCCCAAAGGAACCTTATTCTCCCAGATGGGACCGTGGTCTCTGCACCTGGTCTACAGGGGTGCGGGGTAGCCGGTCCAGATCCCCAGCAGCAGGACTGTTTATAAAAAGGGGAGACAGTCGGTCTCCCCCTCCAGCAGCAGCACCGGGTCCAGGGAGAGGAGCCTACTACCCCCTCTTCACAGCTGGGCTCCAACCAGACTACTCCAGCTGAAGCGCAGGCATCTGGGCAGGGTACCGCTGGTCTCTGCCCACTCAGCAACCCACAGATCTGGAGTTCCCGTACCCCACAAAGCTGTAATGGAGCTCCTGGACAAAGATTGGCTGCACGTTTCCCCAGGTGCAGTAACTTTTCATTGTGGGTGGGCTGCACTACTGACTATGTTTTGAGGGTGGGTTGTTGGACTAACCAAGGCACTGACCAACAGGAGGCCAGATACCTTGTTAGTCTTTTTGGGAAAGGGGAGAAATGTGGCAGAACCAGGCCCGCCACTGGGCATTGGAGAAGACTGATTGCCAGCCTCCTGCCATGTGACTATGGCCCCTGGCATGTATTGCCTGCTCTCCTGTACTACTGAGGTTTGCTACCAACTAGGTGGATTTGGCTGTGGAGCTTGTCTAGTGCCCTCTGTTGGTAGCAACAGCAATATGCACTACCTGAATAGCAAGACTGGTTCATTTGCATATTGCTAATTCTGCAGATACGTGAGATATTTTCTGTTAATTATTGTCTCCCCCACCTCTTTAAAAAATATGCCATTGTGTTATAATAAGTCACTGTATGTTGTATGATTTGACTGTTTGCAATTTTATTGAGTTTTCACAGCAATGTTAATGTAATGACCATATGGGCTAGTCCCAAGGAAAATAAAGTTTTAGACAGTTCTTCTTCACCCTCAATCTAGAGTCCTGTCTCTTATTGGGGGAATTGCTTTATCACTATAAGGGATTGCTATGCTCTGCATGCTCCCTTGGATAATCACTTCTAAGCTTTTTAAAGAACTTGTTCCTGTCTTGCTCTCTATGGTTGTTATGGTGTCTGCTGGAGTCCTTGGAGCCCTCAGGAAGCGCTAGGAGCATCCAATAACGGAGGTACCAAGTCGGGGTGCCAGGTGATCCGTTAGAAAATTGTCTATCCCTAGCCCTCCAGCTAGGTCAAAATTCTCCATCAGGCAGAGGAGCAACACTAGCCCAACCTCTCTCAGGTCTCTATTCCAAGAATCAAGGCAAACAAAATATGTTCAGTATATCACATAGGGAAATGTTTTCTACTCCTAATTGGACAGTCCAATATATATGTTTCTTGAATTCAAATTTCATGAATTAAAATACACTGCCCTACAGAAGGTCCTACGTAGATTTCTTTACCAAATTGCATATATACGAAGATGGAATTAAACTGTCATAGATATAGGCTTGAAGAATGTTGCTGGTGTGATATTAATCTAATGTTAAGTAATATATAAACAATTAGAGAAATATCACTTGACTCAGATAAACGTTTTAATGACTCAAGATTATTTTCTAGGCATTTAATAATGATGTTCACAATAAAATAGCTTATTTAGAGGTCTATTATAATTACACCTAACTATCCTTCGGTATATGTCTAGCTCGTTATATGAACGGATCACCGACTGCAAGGGAAGTGCAGTCGCTAGTCTCGTATCTCACTTCTGTGAGAAAATGGTCAACATTTGATCAAACGCTGGTAAAAGACAACACGCACAATTCACTGTGATTCCAACATAAAATACTGGTATTATTATTGAGTAAATTCTTTACAGTGTTGTAGTCTCTAATGTACTGTGTACTGCTACTCTGCTATACTATACTCTGTTGCATACAGCTATACGCTATACTATTATATTCAGCAACTTTCTGTATACTACATACCACACTTTGTACCCTGTTACTTACTGTAATAGTCTGTATTGCTACACTCAACAATACACTGCATACTGCAATACTCTACATTCCACAACATACTGCGATGCTGTCATGGCTTACCTAGGAAGTCCCGTAGGCAGAGATATGTGCTCATCCTTGCAATTAAACACAGGCCAAGGTGGTCAGATAAGAATTCACCTGGCCTTAGAGTCTGTGCACGGGGGCTGTGCAGGATAATGCTCCAAGTTGCAGTACAGGTACGGACATAAGCAAGAGAATCGTTGTGGGTAAGCCAAAGGTCAGAGGGTGCCAGAAGTCAAGGTAAACAAGGGTAAGTCAAAGTCAGAGGATGCCAGAAGTCAGGATACACGAATAACAAGCCAAGGTCAGGAGCCAACTGGAGAACACTGGAACACAAACACCAACACATGAACCAGAGTCAATGAACTGACACTGCAGTGTCTTATACCTGGCTAATCAGTGATCAGCCACAGGTGAACCATGAGTGACAGGAGCAGTCTCAGGTAAATTCCAACCTCCAGTGCTGGATACAAGGCAAGATCAGACTTCAGGCCATTACTTGAGCTGTATGGGGGCTCAGAGGAGAAACAGCAGGCCCAGGACCGCAAAATACCCAGGTCCTTGTTGGGCACTTCTGTGACAGATACACTTTACAAATAAGCATGACAACATACTGCATGGATTAATATCCTATTATACTATGTAAATTACTGTGGTACTCTTTACTACTACATACATGATACTCTTGATGTACATACTCTACAACATGCATACTGCAATACTCCATACTACTATAATCTGCAATATTCTATACTACTATACACTGTATCACTGTGCACACTACATTTACTCTATACTACTATACCAAGCACGTCAAACTCAAAGGCTAGCAAGGGCCACATAAACAAGGTTTAAGTTTATGTGGGCCGCAAAAAAAACCCCAAAACTTACATTTTCATAGAAACGTAGGTTTATTTTGAAAAGTACAGTATAAAAAAAAAAACAGCATCCCCTCTACTAAACCATAGCACTCCCCTCTACTAAATCCCAGCAGCCCTCACTAGCAAACAAGCAGACTCCACTCACATGCGCTGTCCGCACCCTGTGCCAAAGCAGATCCTCCCTCTACTTCTTGAAACCCTGTGACAGTGGAGCACGTCAATGTCACGTTGGAATGTGACGTGACGTTGCGTGCCTCCATGAACCTCCAGGTCCTCCACTGTTCAGCTGTGGCCATCGCAACACTGACCAACACACACACACTCACTGACACACACACAGACACACTTACTGACAGACACGCAGACACTCACTGACACATAAAATTGACACAAAAACACATACACACACTCACTGACATACACACAGACAGACAAACTCACTGACACAGACACTCACTGACACACACACAGACACACCCACTCACTGACACAGACAGACACTCACTGACAGACAGACAAACTCACTAACACACACACAGACACACAAACTCACTGACACAAACAGACAGGCACACACACACACTCACTGACTGACAGACATACAGACACACACACTGACACACACTCACTGACAAACACACACACAGTTACACAATCTTGCACACACTCACATCATTGTATTTATCCCTGGGGTCCAGTGGGGATCTTCTATCTGGAGATCTCCTTCCTGCTGCTCACTGCTCCCTAACGCGCACAGTTTAGAGATGCTAGGTGCCGGAATATGACGTCATATTCTGGCGCCCGGCATCACTACAGATGGCGCGACGGAGGGTACAGTGAGGAGCAGGAAGACTAAGCGCTTCCAGCGACCTCTCCTCCAGGCCGGGTAAATTTTAGCAGATTAGGCACCTGCAAAATGGAGAAAGCAGGTGCCTACTCTGCTTTAACTCTAAGCATGTACTCACAGCTCGCCGGGACGCAAAGATGTCCATTGTGGACCGCATGTGGCCTGGGGGCACGAGTTTGACATGCTTGTTCTATACTCTACAACACTCTGTATACTACGTTACTATACTACTACAAGTAAAAAAAATAAATATATAAATGTAGGTGTTCATACCGTTCCAAATAACGGGTAATCATTTGGCCCACATTCAGCCACAAAATATTTAATTCACGTATCTAAGTTCATCATTTGGTCAAAAAAATGTATAGGTATTTGTTATTTGTAACCGTATAACTGAATATTGGTTAATGCAATCGCAAAGAACTATAATCTCCTTTGGGTTCCCTTTGCCTTGCGATGAAACTTCTTCCACAAGGTCTTGCTTTTATATCCTGATTACTTAAGTTTTCACCATTTTCAGTTCAATAATCTCTATATTTCGCTTGACTAACATGCCACCTTTGAGTGGTACATGTGGAGAGACTTTCTACTTAAATGGAAAGGGGAAGAATGTTTCACCCCATTATTAACTGACTCCTTTACAATTTGGACAGACGTCGCTGCCACTTCCAGGTTCGCAGCAATTTTTCCCATAAGTGGTTATGGGCAGGTTGGCCAGAGGAAACTAAGAACATCCTGGAATTCACTACCACTTCAGCCTTAATTGAGGTCTACCCGATCATGTTAGCTGCAGTTACTCGAGGGGCATTATGGGCAGATCAAACTATGGGGTGTTTATCAGATAACCTGGCTACATACTAGAGTATCAAAGGATGTTCGGCGTCCCTGACCATATTGTGCTTCATGAGAATATTGACTTGGTCAGCTGCTAATAACTACTTTCTTGGTATGTGACCATATTCCCGGAATTAAAGGGACTCTCCAGTGTCAGGAAAACAATCAATTTTCCTGGCACTGCAGCTCTCCTCTCCCTCCCACCATGCATCTCTGGTAACTGAAGGGGTGAAAACCCCTTTAGGTCACTTACCTGAGACCTGGCGATGTCCCTCGGCGGTGGTTTCTGCTCGCCGCCGCTCCTCCCAGTGATTACGTCAGTCAGTGGGCGAGACTGATCCCGCCCGCCGGCTGAGGAAACCTATTGCGCATGCGCGGCAAAGCCGGGCATGCGCATTAGAGCTCTCCATAGGAAAGCAATGAAAATGCTTTTCAATGCTTTTCTATAGGGAATTGAGTGATGCTGGAGGTCCTCACACAGCATGAGGACGTCCAGCGACGCTCTAGCACAGGTTTCCTGTGCTATGGACACGGAAGTGCCCTCTAGTGGCTGTCTAGTAGACATCCACTAGAGGTGGAGTTAACCCTGCAAGGTAATTATTGCAGTTTATAAAAAACTGCAATAATTACACTTGCAGGGTTAAGGGTAGTGGGAGTTAGCACCCAGACCACTCCAATGTGCAGAAGTGGTCTGGGTGCCTGGAGTGTCCCTTTAACAACATTGCCACTGATCACTTATCTCGCTGTCGATTACAGGAATTTTGTAGACCGTCTACATTTTAACTGGTTCTGGCTAGAATGTAATATTGTAAACAAGTTTCTATGGAACAACGGTCAATTTTACTTATTTTTGCCACCTTCACTTAAAATTATTTGAACACTACTAAATTATATTCAACAGTTTTCTGTCATCCTATAAAATTAGAATCATGATGTAAGGTGTTAAAAACTCGAGTACTATTCTTCCACCCTCTAGATTACCATTACCATTTTTTCCAGACGCGGTCCTATCTCATCGATGCAGCACCTTTTGAACAACACACAAATCACAACATGAATACCTCCATTTATCTAGATTTCTATTGGTTTCTCAGACCAAGAGAACTTACTTTCATGAATGTCACTTACCCAGCCTGTGCCGAGCTGCAGACCTCCTCCTCCCTCCTGGATTCGCTGCACTCTCAGACCCTCCAGCATCCGGGAGCGGCCTGTCCAGTCTTCAAGGTAGTGGGTTCTCAGAGTAAGTTTATTATAGAGGTTGCGGATATTTTCACTGGTGCTGGCTATTGTTGGCATCTCCTCATTTCTCTCCGAGCTTTTGACTCTTAAAGGCAGGTCCCCGTGGTTCCCCAGCTGTGCACTCAATGTGGAGTTTAGCATAGATTACGTCATTACGCTACTGTTACTTAAGTGAACTTAATATATTTTCACTATTTATAATTTTAAAGTAAATTAAAGTAATAAATTAATATAACAAGTATGTATTATATTTTAACATCTCTTTATTTCTAATAACTTTATAAAGGCAGTCTTGATTTCTTGGTTCCTGAGACTGTAAATTATGGGATTCAACAAAGGGGTCACAATGGTGTACATAAGGGACACAATCTTACTCATTCCAGATGAATGTTCTCCTGCTGGAACTGCATAGATAGCAGTTAGAGTCCCATAATACATGCACACAATAGCCAGGTGGGAGCTGCATGTGGAGAAGGCTTTCTGTCTCCCAATAGTGGAAGATATTCTCTGTATAGCGAGAAAGATACAAACATACGTAGAAATAATTACCATAGGTTCAATGACAAATCCTGGAATACCGATTATAAATACCACCGTCTGTACAACTGTAACATCAGAACATGAAAGCTGAATGAGAGGAGCATAATCACAGAAGAAATGGTCAATATAATGTGAATAACAGAAAGTTAAATAACTTATTAAAATAGTAACAGTCAATGTAATAGCAAAACCCAATATCCAGGACAAGACCACGAGTCTGAGACAAAATTGAAAATTCATTATTGTTATATAATGCAATGGTTTACAGACAGCCACATATCTATCATAGGACATCATGGTGAGAAGAAGACTTTCAGTAGCTGACGATACACCAAAGATATTGAACTGAACAATGCATTGACTTACTGTCATGGTGCTACCATTTTTTAAGGTAATATGTAAGAAACTGGGGATAATCGTTGCAGTAAGCATGATATCACAAAATGACAAGTGACTGAGGAAGAAATACATTGGAGAATGAAGACATTGAGTAAATGAAACCAAGATTATTATCAGAAGGTTTCCAGTTAAAGTCATCAAGTAGACCACAAGGAGTGCAGAGAAGAGAATTATTCTGGATCTGTGGAGAAGTTGGAATCCCAAGAGGAAGAATTCTGAAACAGTTGATTGGTTGTATCTTGGAAACATCTGGGATAAGGATCAAAAGATATCCTCATTAAGTATTAAAAGAGTATATGAATTAAATTGTAAAATTCTATCATTACAAAAAAAGTTATACTTTTAAAAAAAATAAGTGAATGAGTACTGTAATTGTAAAGTATTAATTAAAGTCTGAATGGGGAAAAGCCATACAGCTGCATTTGGAGTGCAACATTTAGACATTCTTCAAGCTTTCAACCATGTCAAAGCTTCAAATCCAGGCCTGGATGAAAAATAAATATGAACTATTTACCCACTAGCAGTACTAGTAGCCAGCAAAAACAAATAGTTAAAAACCACTTGTAGCATAAGGGTTAAATATGTGGTGGCTGGCCAGTGTTTGCTAGCAAGCCATCACATTAAATAAAGTCCGCAAAAGTGGAGCACCAGAAAAAAACTGCTAAATATATACACCAGATGGGAGAGAGTGTAAAACAATAGGAGACCTAACCACCTATTAAATAAGATATACAAGAAAAATTAACAAAATACCCTGAATCTCTCGTAATGTGCACAATAGCTAACTAGAAAATCATGCTTACAGTAGAATAAGCTCTATTAAAAAATATACATATATATATGCCAAATGAAAAATGTTCACACAAAGGTTAAATGTAAAAACTAAATGCAACAGATTTAAGTATAAATAAAGTCCAGTAATAAGTCTGTATAATTAGTTGGATCCAGGTGATCTCCCTGGATACTGTTATTCCATAGTCCAACTCCACTACATGAAAGGGAAATGTAGTTAATAGATCCTTATACCCGCTGTATAAACTATACACCAGCACAAGTTTAGGATAAAAAAAATAAAAAAATATTTGAGTCATAGCTCATAAAACATAAAAAACTAACATGTGAAATCTAAAACAGACTATTACTTTGTCTGTATGAAACCCGATACATCAAAAGCATAAGAAGCATAAGAAGCAGGCCCGGACTGGCCATCGGGCATACCGGGCAAATGCCCGGTGGGCCGCGATGGCCGTGGGGCCGAGGCCGGCAGGGGATCTCCCCGGCCGGCCCCTGCAGGGCCAGCGCTATCCGAGCGCCGGCCCTGCTGTGTGCCTCCATGGGCCGGTGAGGGAGATCAAAGATCTCCCTCACCGGCCCACAGGCAGGGAGATGCGGCCGCCGGCTGGGTGAGGGAGGGAGGACCGGCGGAGCTCTAACAAGCAGCTCCGCCGGGTCCTCTCGCGAGATTCTGAGCGTTGCCGCGGCAACGCTCAGATCTCGCGAGAGTGAACTCTAACCTACAGGTTAGAGTTCACTCTCACCACTGGACCACCAGGGAAGGCAGCATGGTCCCCTCAAGGCTCCCCCTCCCAGGCAGAACGGCTCCCTCCCCCTCCCAGGCTAAAGGTAAGAAGGGAGGGGGGGAGACATAACTTTAAAAAAAAAATTATTAATAAAAAAAAATATATATATATAAAATTAATTCCCAAACAGCACCCCCAGACACACACACAGCACCCCAGACACACACAGCGCACCCAGACACACACAGCACCCCCAAACACACACAGCACCCCCAAACACACACAGCACCCCAGACACACAGCACCCCCAGAGACACAGCACCCCCAGACACACACACACAGCACCCCAGATACACACACAGCACCCCCAGACACACACAGCACACCCAGAGACACATATACATATATATATATATATATTATATATATTATATAAAATAACCCTCAGTGAGTTAACAGACAAAGAAAATTAGAAACCTAGAATGTGACGGCAGATAAAAACACCCTAACACACAGCACCCCTCTTACACAAACACACTGCGCACCTCACACATACAATACGTCCAAATATATATATATATATATATATACACACACTACAGCACCCCTCACACTGCACCACTACACACATTATGCTCCAGATACACGCTAGATCCCTTACCCTATATGCACTCTTAATCCTCTACACACATACACACACACACACAACACACTCTGGGTCCTTTACACATTAGATCTCTTACACACACACAGTGCACCACCTACACACACACTACATTCCTTGTAAGCAAACACATACAACATTCTCTAAACACACCCTCTCTACAACCCCTACACACGCTACGTCACCTATACACACACACTACTGCCCATATGCACACACTCGCTACATCCCCTATAACACTATGCCCCTATACACGCACTCTCTAGAGCCCCTAGCCACACATATTACACCACAAAATCGACCTATTTACACAATACCACACCACACTCTACGCACAGGCAATGCCACAAGCAGGCTCCAAACACATGCACCATACACTTTCCTGGCCCTTTTGTCCTCTGGTATCCCACTTGTGGAGACACCAGAGACAATTTAAAAGCAAACACAGCACAAGCATGTTATTACATTTGCTTGCGCTGCGCAGAACAAATTCAGGGCCTTTTTCTAATGCCAGAGCTCTTCAGCAGGGCTCTGGGCATTGAACCAACATGCTCACTTTCAGAGGGGGCGTGCTTGTCATTAGTGATGACAAAACACACCCTCTCTGGCCCCGCCCCCTTCTTGGGGGGCCGCTCTGATTGAAAAATGCCCGGGCCTAATTTTTTTCCCAGTCCGGCCCTGATAAGAAGTGCCGACCTCAGTTGGATCACTTGGCGTCCCGAGTCAGTAAGAAACTGTAATGTACTTGATCCAGCCAGGGAAGCACAGCCTTGATGCTGGTTCTTAGTGGTGAGCGTGCAGTCCTCTCCAAACGCGTTTCACAGTCACAGCGGCTTTTTCAATGGATGCCGTCTTTATCATTTAAAGCACCGCAAATGCAAAATATAATCTTGATACAATAGTTACAATGTTCCAGAACATAAACCTCCTTATTTTGATCTTTATTTAAAATACATTTTTATTCCTTGCATGTTTCTATCGTTATACCCGCCTGAATTTATTTTAAACCCAAACTGTCATTTAATTAGAAAACCACATATCTATATATACATGATTAGACAGCAGGTAAACAATCAGGATAAAAGTAGGATATCCAATATAGTTATTTGGGAATTATTAATAGGTTAATAGGTACTTATGTATGCATATAGATGTCCCCATTATGTCAATGATATTGGTGATAAACTAATAATAGAACCTGCACCATATACACATAGAGATATAGAACTGTATGTTTTCAGACATAATACTGTAACCATTTATTAAAGGGACCACGTCCTTCTCATTGCATAAACTCAAATAAAATTAAAATTATAAATTAACGATAAAGAATGACATTGAAAAATGTGCACATAAAAAATAAACAATAATGTATAATAAAAGATCTTTGCTCAAAACTTAATTATGAACCTCTTATATCTATGAGACTGGTGATGAACTCATGATAAAACTTGCATAAAATGGAGGTCATTTAAATGGAGGTCATTTAATTACTCCAATGGCCACTGGAGGGAATGCCCGCTGCCTGCTGACATCATCAGAAGTGGTGGCCTGAGCCAATCACAATGTTTCCCCATAGGATTGGCTGAGACTGTCAAGGAGGCAGATTAGGAGCAGCACCAGCACAAGCCAAACACAACCCTGGCCAGTCAACATCTCCTTATAGAGATGTATTGAATCAATTTATCTCTACGAAAAAAGTTCAGTGTCTGCTTGCAGTGCAAGGAGACACTGAATGGCAGGAATGCCCCAGGAAGCACATCTAGTAGCCATCTGAGAAGTGGCCAGTGATGGTATCACTAGCCTGTGATGCAAACACTGCATTTTCTTTGAAAAGACAGTGTTCACTGCAAAAATCCTGAAGGTAATGATTCTACTTACCAGAACAAATTCAATAAGCTGTAGTTGTTCTTGTGATTATAGTGTCCCTTTAACCGGCCAGACTATAGCCCAATTGTTTTAGAGATTACAGATAATTACACGTTAAATAAACTGGATTGGAGGCTCCATGATTACTTGCTGAATAACAGAGATAATTTAGATCTTATTAAAAGAGAAACAGATATATCCATTCACTATAATAATAATATTGTAAGTGATCCTCCGACAATATTGTGTGCATATAAATGCACTATAAGGGGCTATCGTATAATATTAGTGATATAAAAGCAAAAAAACAAGGGTAAAGATTTATCTAGCTTATATATTAGTTTAAATAATGTAAAACTATAAAATAATCTGTAGTCATCAATATAAATAACAGATAAAATAATCTTAGCTGAAAAAGAGATTAACAATCAATTTACAGTGAAGGTGTCATGATCTCCAGGAAACTAACTGAATTGCAGTACAAGTCCTTAGAGTAGCTGGGCTTTGCAAACAGTGAGGAGTCAGAGTTAAAGGTCAGATGAGAACAGATGGACAGAACAACGATTAAACAAGCCGGGGTCAAGGATTAGAAAAAGCAGGATAAACGGTCAGACAAGCCAAAATTCGGTAACCAGACAATCAAACACAGTAAATGTCAGAAGACCACAACAGGGTGACAAGGAAAGGATGATGTAAGTTTAAATAGGGTTAAGGTGATTCTAATTGGCCAGTCTCCAACTGGAATAAATTATCACACATGGGAGGTATTTGTACCTCTCACTTTGACCTGTAATGTCATCATTGCGGGCCGAGTCAGGTGCATATTTAAATACGCTGCACTTAAGTGTGCAGCGTGGGAAGCACTGCCAGCAGGGAATGAAAGAGCTGTGGGTGGCGGGCAGACCTCAGAAGCTGCCACTCACGGTGAGGAGCAAAGTGAAGCCGCCACCAGAAGGTGTCGCTCATGGTAGGGGTTCAGGTGGAGCTGCCGCGAGCGGCGTGCAGCCGCCAGAAGCCGCTGCCCGCTGAATGGCTATAGGAGACCTGACAGAAGGCAAACAGGTCACTATAGAAGCTTAATGTAAATGATCTTAGGACAAAAAGACAGAACAATTAGAAGGCTAATAGACTAATTACGAAAATAAAAGACAAAGGAAAATTGGTACAAGCACCATACAAGATTGGCAAGTCTTTTGCCTGCACACACGTTTAAAACTCCCCATTTGACAGCTTCTTCAAAGAACTTAATCTCCCTCAAATAAAAGAGGAAAAGGTCATAAGAAGCATAAATAAACTAAAACAAAGGACATCATCGGGCCTGACAGTTTTACTAATCTTTTCTTTAAACACTTAAAGGAAAACATTACACCAAAATGGTTTACCCTTTAATGGCATTAAACAGAGGAGTGAGGACTCAAAGGAGCTTGTGATGCAAAATAAAATAAAATGTGTAATTACACAATTTGTGGAATGGCAATAATGAGCACGAAGTTTACGTTTTTGTTTTTTTGAAGCTTTTATTTCAATCTCATATAATTGTAATATTTGTTAAATACTATAATGTTATTTCAGATCTATACAAAGGGCCTGGTTAGTGCTGTTTTTACCGTGCTGAGTATTGTTTTGTTTTTTTAATGAAAACCTCTAATTAATATTTAATCATTCATGCTTTTCTGAAATTGCTCATATCCTGATAAACATCAGTAAACAGCAAAACTATAGCAATTCACAAAGGTGAATTCACAAGTATTATTCACTAAACTCTACATTGTATCACTCAAATCCAAACAGCGAGAATTTCGTCTAGTACAGCTGATGAGGAGACATTCACAGTTTGTTTGCTTTTTATCTAAATTTTACCATTCGGATTTCAATTCACTAAAATGTGGATTTTAGTGAATACAACACAACAACATTAACCCCTTAAGGACCAGACTGTTTTTGCGATGTTGTACATTTGCGACCAGGCATATTTTTACACTTTTGTGGTGTTTGTGTTTAGCTGTAATTTTCCGCTTTCTCATTTACTGTTCCCATACAAATTATATAGTGTTTTCAGGACAAAAGGGGCTTTCTTTACATACCATTATTTATATAATCTCATGTATTTTAATTTAAAAAAAATAAAAAAATATGATGAAAAATTGAAAAAAATACATGTTTTTTGACTTTTACTTGAAAAATCTTTTACTCATCTACAAAAGCGAATGAAAAAAACTGCTAAATAGATTAAAAATGTTGTCCTGAGTTTAAAAATACCCTGTGTTTACGTGCTTTTTTG
Organism: Pelobates cultripes; assembly: GCA_933207985.1. NCBI lineage: Eukaryota > Metazoa > Chordata > Amphibia > Anura > Pelobatidae > Pelobates > Pelobates cultripes. The sequence goes on along the minus strand of OW240914.1, from coordinate 9,004,969 downwards.
CTTTTTTTTGCATGTTATAGGGCTATAGGTACAAGTAGAATATTGCGGTTTCAAAACATAAATTTTTAAAATTTATCAATAGTGACATTGTAACACTATTATCTGTCATAAATCTCTGAATAACACCCCACATGTACATATTTTTTTTAAAGTAGACAACCCAGGGTATTCAATATGGGGTATGTCCAGTCTTTTTTAGTAGCCACTTAGTCGAAAACACTGGCCAAAGTAAGCATTCATATTTGTTTGTGTGTGAAAAAAGTAAAAAAACTAAATTGAACGCTAATTTTGGCCAGTGTTTGTGACCAAGTGGTTACTAAAAAAGACTGGACATACCCCATTTGCAATACCTTGGGTTGTCTTCTTTTGCAAATGGTATGCCATCATGGGGGTAATTCTCATTCCTGGGCTACCATACGCTCTCAAAGGCAACGTAACCAACCAGGCCATTTTCAATGTAAAAATATTTGACCCATATATTTGACCTTGTAACTTTCACAAATACTATAAAACCTGTACATGGGGGGTACTGTTTTACTCAGGAGACTTTGCTGAACACAAATATTAGTGTTTAAAAACTGGAAAACGTATCACAACAATTATATCATCAGTAAAAGTGCTGTTTGTGTGTGAAAAATGCAAAAAAAAAGTCACTTTCACTGACAATATTATCGCTGTGATATGTTTTACTGTTTTGAATCACTAATATTTGTGTTCAGCGAAGTCTCCCGAGTAAAACAGTACCCCCCATGTACAGGTTTTAGGGTGTCGTAGAACGTTACAGGGTAAAATACAGTGCTAGCAAATTCAATTCTCTGGAATTTCGGCCTGGGTTGGCAGGCAGGTCCCTTAAATTGCAATCAATAAAATTACTGAATTATGTAAAACTATTACATAAATACGCACGTAGAATTTAAATATATATGCATATTTATATATTTGAAGTCTACGTGTATATTTATATAATTATTTATGTAATTTTGTATATGGACGTATGTATATTTCTTATTATTTTTATTTATTTTTATATACATAGATATATATACAAATTCATTCTAAGTGTATTTTGATATAAATATATATATATTAATTTTAAAATACAGTTAGAATAAAATTTCATATAGATATATAATTTTTTTTTAATTTTTTTATTATTATTTTAAAAATTTTTATTTAATTTAAATTACTTATTATTTATATTTTATAATAATATATATATACAATATATATAGTTATTATATATATTATATATATACGTGCGTAATTTAATTATAAGTGTATTTTTATATTAATATAAGTACATATTAATATAAAAATACACTTAGTATGACATTATATATATGATATATAGACATATATTATATAGATATAATATATGTCTATATATCATATTTATACACATATATAATTATTTAATTTTTTTTAATTAACACTAACTTTATTTTTTTTTTTTAATAAAGTTATGTCTATATATCATATTTATACACATATATAATTATTTAATTTTTTTTAATTAACACTAACTTTATTTTTTTTTTTTATTTTACACATGCAGGGAGACTGCCTGTCAGCACAGACAGTCCCCCTGCAGGCAGCACTATGGACACCTATTGTGACCATGTGATCGCTGTGTTAAGCGATCACATGGCCACAGGGGGTCCTAAATCAGTGTGGGGAGACTGTCTGGGCTGCAGGCAGTCTCCCCACAACCGGAGCCACGCTGATCGCCGCCGGGGGAACGACGGCGATCATGTAAGTACCCCCAGACCGTTAGGACGGTTCAGGACCGTCATCGGTCCTCAAGGCAAAAATGCAGATGACGGTCCTGAACCGTCCTCGGTCGCTAAGGGGTTAATACTAAACTAAAAATCATTAGGGAAAAAAAGCTAAACTGCAAATTGCAAAAATTCTCCAAGTACACCATGTATTATAAATTGTAGAACCGAAATAGGTTTTCTAAGCTTAATGAAGAATTGTTTAAAAAGGTTGGCATAAAGAGCCAGTGGTCATATTGCAGACCTAAATGTTAATTTGAGAATCTCATAATGGTGGCTAGTAACTAATGCAATGTGTAAGTCTAAGCATCAAAAATAACAGTTATAAGGCCCATCTGCAGTTTAAATCGGGTAGTCAGAACATTTGGAACGTTGAGTATATAAAGGGTCACTGTAGACACTGTAACTGGTTCATTTTGTTTAACCCCTTGAGCACAGCAACCGCCATCCTTTGTACTTACCGAGTCCACACCGTTCCCCCAATGGCGGTTGCGATCCTGGGGTCTGCCTGGGAGCTCAGGTAGACCACCTCTGCTCAATCCATTTTTCACACACAGACAGTACTCACTGACAATATAATTGGAAAACATTTTACTATTTTAAAAAAACTAAAATAATTGTTTTTTGACGAAGTCTCCTATGTATAACAGTATCCCCCATGTACAGGTTTTATGGTGTTTTCAAAAGTTACTAAGTCAAATATAAGGCTTGAATTTATTATTTTTCACATTGAAATTTTCCTGATTGGTATGTTGCCTTTGAGAGTGTATGGTAGCCCAGGAATGAGAATTACCCCCTTGATGGCATACCATTTGCAAAAGTAGACAACCCAAGGTATTGCAAATGGGCTATGTCCAGTCTTTTTTAGTAGCTACTTAGTCACATTCCTGGGCTACCATTTGATCTCGATGGCAACATGACCAGTCTGGCAAATTTAAATGTGTATAAACTGAAAAATGTAAGGTGTTATTTTTAACCCTGTAACTTTCCAAAACACCATAAAACCTGTTCATTGGGGGTACTGTTTTACCCGCGAGACATTGCTGAACACAAATATGTGTACTTTTTTGTGACATTCACAGTTAAAATACCACGCAGAACTAAAAAAATATGAACATTTCTTAATTTCTATTTTTTTAAATATTTTATTCATACTAAATTATGTTTAATATACAAATATTTGCTGTGACATGAAAGCCCTGTTTCTCCTGAACACCTGAACAAAATGATATATGATAAGTGTGGATGCACATAATATGAAAGAGGTGAATTACGCCTGAACATACATATAGCGCAAATTCAAGTTTTTGTTTAAGTTTTGTTTTATTATAACATCATTAACCCCTTTAGACCGGAGGACGTACAATGTACAGTAAAATGTATTACAACGATGATATCGCCAGTAAAAGTGCCGTTTTTTGCATTTTTCACGCACAAACAGCACTTACACGGACGATATTATTGCTGCAATACTTTTTACTGTTTTGAAACACAAATATTTGTGTTCAGCGAAGTCTCCTGAGTACAACAGTACCCCTCATGTACAGGTTTTATGGTGTTTTCAAAAGTTACAGCGTCAAATATAAGGCTTGCGTTTCATTTTTGTTCACATTAAAATTCGCCTGATTGGTTAGGTTGCCTTTGAGACCCTATGGTAGCCCAAGATTGAAAATTACCCCTATGATGGCATACAATTTGCAATAGTAGACAACCCAAGGTATTGCAAACGGGGTATGTCCAGTCTTTTTTAGTAGCCACTTAGTCACAAACACTGGCCAAAATTGGTGTTTTTTGTATTTTTAACACACAAACAAATACTAACGCTAACTTTGGCCAGTGTTTGTGACCAAATGGCTACTACAAAAAACTGGACATACCCCATTTGCAATACCTTGGGTTGTCTACTATTGCAAATGGTATGCTATTATGGGTGTAAATTTCATTCCTGGGCTACTATACAGTCTCAAAGGCAACGTAACCAATCTGGCAAATTTCAATTTCAAATGTAACGTGCTATATTTGACCCTGTAACTTCCCAAAATGCCATAAAACCTGTACATAGGGGGTACTGTCTTACACGTGAGACTTTACTGAATACAAATATGTGTATTTTATTGCAGTAAAAGCAAACAGTATTATGACATTGACCGTTAAAATGTCATGTAGAACTAAAAAAAAAATCGTATTTTCTCCCATTTTTTTCATATTAAATTATGTTTCATAGCTAAATATTTGATATTAAATGAAAGCCCTGTTTCCCTGAATAAAATGATATATAATAAGGGTGGGTGCATTTACTATGAAAGAGGTGAATTACGGTTGGACAGACATGTAGCGCAAATGCCAGGTTTTGTTTACATTTTTTTGGTTCACAACGTGTACATTTGGCTCCGTCCTTAAGGGGTTAATTCTCCCTGTATGCTGCTTGTGCTAAAGACAAAGCATTGGCCTAAGCAGCAATTGGTGACTTTGACTGACCACTTTCAGTCTGTCCATTGTTAGTATAAATTGGTATGGCTAAAAGAAAGTGTTATCTCTCTGCCTTACCGCACATGTAGTATAGGCCATGGATCTTTGGGTGGGTGGCCAGGTATCTTTATTTAGTGGGAAATTGCTAGAAAATTGCTTAACACTGAATTGAGGGACAGCGCTAGGGGACTCCAGGCACTTTAACCAATTCAATGAGTTGAAATGGTTTAGTGCCTTCAGTGTCCCTTTAAGCATGAACTTGACACTCAGATAAAGTATACTGGTCAGATGTGACACATGCTTTCTCTGGCCACTATAAAGATGGTAATGTAATTCACAAGATAGGTGATATATCAATGCCATTGCAAAACATTTGATAACTGAAGGCGGCTGCACCATAATATTACTTTTGTTAGAGGTTCTAAGATAAGTTTGGGGGCTAGGTTTTATAATCGCCTCAACCAATACTAGTATTGTGCAAGATACATGTTCATTATTTGTGTCTGCTTGCAGGCTACACTCTCCAGTGTTCCACCAGACCCAGCACAATCATCCAGGCTGGAATCTGTGGACTCAAATTATTTTAATTATTTTTAATTAAAAAAACAATTTATATCAATGTTGAAAAATAACACAACAAACGGAATAGATAGTTCACTATGGATGACTCCATAAAAGGAAAGGACACCAACATGATTACTCATAATGGGAAGAGTTAGAAAATTGAGATTATATTATAGTTTAGATGAGAAAATTCAATGTTCTTTATGTAGTTTATGAGACGTATGGACAGACTGAGTGCATGTAAAGTATGTGTAGGACAATGTATCATCAGAATAAGCCGGTCCATCAATACAGGACCATCATCCATCTAGATGAAGATACATGTTCATTATTTGTGTCTGCTTGCAGGCTACACTCTCCAGTGTTCCACCAGACCCAGCACAATCATCCAGGCTGGAATCTGTGGACTCTGTTAAAGCTGATCTTCATCAAGATGGATGATGGTCCTGTATTGATGGACCGGCTTATTCTGATGATACATTGTCCTACACATACTTTACATGCACTCAGTCTGTCCATACGTCTCATAAACTACATAAAGAACATTGAATTTTCTCATCTATAATATAATATCAATTTTCTGACTCTTCCCATTATGAGTAATCATGTTGGTGTCCTTTCCTTTTATGGAGTCATCCATAGTGAACTATCTATTCCGTTTGTTGTGTTATTTTTCAACATTGATATAAATTGTTTTTTTAATTAAAAATAATTAAAATAATTTAATTTCAAGATATTTTTAAATAATCTGCATCAATGTAGAAACATAGAATGTGACGGCAGATAAGAACCATTCGGCCCATCTAGTCTGCCCAATTTTCTAAATACTTTCATTAGTCCCTGGCCTTATCTTATAGTTAGGATAGCCTTATGCCTATCCACTGCATGCTTAAACTCCTTTACTGTGTTAACCTCTACCACTTCAGCTGGAAGGCTATGCCATACATCCACTACCCTCTCAGTAAAGTAATACTTCCTGATATTATTTTAAACCTTTGTCCCTCTAATTTAAGACTATGTCCTCTTGTTGTGGTAGTTTTTCTTCTTTTAAATATAGTCTCCTCTTTTACTGTGTTGATTCCCTTTATATATTTAAATGTTTCTATCATATCCCCCCTGTCTCGTCTTTCCTCCAAGCTATACATGTTAAGATCCTTTAACCTTTCCTGGTAAGTTTTATCCCACAATCCATAAACCAGTTTAGTAGCCCTTCTCTGAACCCTCTCTAAGGTATCAATATCCTTCTGAAGATACGGTCTCCAGTACTGTGTACAATACTCCAAGTGAGGTCTCACCAGTGTTCTGTACAATGGCATGAGCACTTCCCTCTTTCTACTGCTAATACCTCTCCTATACAACCAAGCATTCTGCTAGTATTTCCTGCTGCTCTATTACATTGTCTGCCTACCTTTAAGTCATCAGAAATAATCACCCCTAAATCCCTTTCCTCATATGTTGAGGTTAGAACTCTATCAAATATTCTGTTTCAATGATTCTTAAAGCATTGTGAGCATATAATACTGCGTTAAGTATGCTAAATACATATCAGTATAAAATCGATTTCAAGAAATTCTTATTGAAATTCAACAAAGTCAAGTACCGTATTTCTAAATTGTTAATGTCTTTTTTAAGCATATTTTGTTCTTGAAACCTACAAAACGCATATTCACATAATTTACATTTTTTGAAAATAAAAAAAATCCTCTTTAGATTTATTACCTTTTGTATTGATTCCTTGACTGAAAACAGTGGAACATCTTTAATTCAATATTTCTCAAAATGTGAACAATTGTATTTTGGCAACAAATGTAATTATTGCCATTTATAAAGTGCTAAAATATTCTGCATTGCTTTACAATCATATAAAGGAGAACAGAAAACAAATGAGACAAAAGATTACAAATTTTGAAGCAATAATTAATATAAAGAGGCCTGTAGTGCACTAAGGGACTCCATGTAGAATTCTCAAGAGAGTTATATTGTCAAGATGCTTTTAGAACTCCCTGGTTTGCAACAATTAAAAATTACAAGAATCTTATTTATTTCATCAAGTAAAAAGTATTTGTAAATACAATATCTATAGGTCAGCATGTTTAATTAAAAGCAGATTTTGAATCTTTAATCCATAATTTTCTAGGTAAACAATAATGTTAAGGGACAGAGTGGGTAAAATATATTAAAACATAACCTTTAATAAATTTGGTTAACAAAATTATATGTGTGTAGCTCTATAAACGCAGTAAATAGTAAAAGAACAAGAAGGTTTATCAATAATATGTTGGGAACATTGTGATTTTTTTTTTCAGGGTTCCTTGCAATACCTGGTTGATTGGAAGGGTTATGGACCTACTGATCATTCCTTAATTCCTGCCTCTGATATACATGCTGGCAGCAAAATTTGTGCTTTCCACGCCAGATTTCCTCTCAAACCTGGTCCTGCCCGGCCGTTGAGCGGTCTTCCGGTAGGGGGTAATGTCACATATACATCCTCTCTATATGTTATGCACATCGTAAATCAGCCTTCCAGGAGTAGGAGAAGTGCTGCTTGGTGGTCCTACACCATAAGGCTGGGCTTTTGTAATATGCTGGTGGACACCGACTGCTGCAGATCCACACTGTTATGTAGCCCCACGCCTGTCCACGTTGGTAGCGACATCGACGCGCGTGCACGTTTTGGGGTCAAAGACCAGGTGCTGCCATTCGGATTCACAAGAGGGATATTTAAACTCACTAATTTCTTCTACTCATTGCCCTGGCGTTGTTTGCCTTTGCTGCTTATCCGAGAGTGTGTTCCTGATAGTATTTCTTTGAGTATTGACTTTGGCTTTGTTCTGACTTCCATGATTTCTGGTTTCCCTGACTATTGGCTATTCCTTGCAACTGTGCTTTGTTCTGTGTTCCTGACCTCGGCTAGTATTTTGACTATTCTCTGGTACGTAAAGTCCGGCCATTCTAAGGTCCGGTTATCATTATTCCTAAGTGTGATAATAATACTACGTGTTGGATCAATTGTATTCCTGACAAATATTGCCTATTTTCTGTTTACTTTTTATTATAAAGTTTTATCATTCTATTATTACATGATTTTTGAGTAAATTTGAAGCGCACTTAATTTTTATGCATTTTCATGGCTTATTTATACTCGCTCTCTGTTATATTTTATATACTACTTTTTGTTTTTTTCTAGTGTTGGGTAATCTAAGGTTTTATATGTATGGAATATAGATTGAATAATATCTGATGATATTCACACACACACAGAGCCTTCAGGGACCCTGTAGTTCTTTGTTTTAAGCGGTGATATAAACACTTATGAACGGCAGATGGCCAATAAACAGACTTTGCTTAAAATATATATAAATTTAATAATACACACTATAAAATGAAAGCAACAAAACAATACAATTATAATCAATTTGCTATATTATATATGAGTTTATGTCAACAAGTCAAATAGTTTACTTGACAAGCCTAAGAGTCAACATTACACTTTGTCTCATCTATAATCTTATCAACAAAGGACAATAAAAGCTATTACAAACTTCACAGCAATACCAGTATACAGAATTAATCATATGACACCCCTTGCATTAATGATACAATTGTCATTATATTAATTAGTTAAATGTCAACCAACCCTGCCAAGTATATACCATCAGTTTAACTACAGTACGTTTATATAAGGTTTCTGATAGCCTTAGTATATATATATATATATATATATATATATATATATATTAAACTCATCTACTTCTAAAGAAGGAATCAAGAATGTTTCGACTTAGGAAGTAATATCTGACTCAGGCTGCAGGTAGAATGAGATATAACTGTTCTATCAATAGGGATCAGTTCACAATATAGACACATAGGGCATTCAATAGTCCTGTTTATTTAATATAAAGTAAAGAGAAACCTTTATACATTACCAAGAGTCTAGGATGAATTAATTCAATTTGGGATTCCCCTCTCTGGGTGCTCTGGTCTGTAACTCAGTCTATTGCCCTTAGTCAGTCAATCTCCTCCTTTCTTAGCCCTCTGTTTTCTCATTTGATCTTTTTTTAAGATGATCTGAAGATATTGATCCTCTCTCTTATTTTTCTCCCTATTTAACCATTATTTTCCCCCTTATCGGTTCCTGCCCCTTGTTTGTAAATGGGCGGTACCTGGGACTTAAATCTGGCTTTTAATTGGTTATGGACGTATTTTAATATTTAATTATTAATGTGGCCCTTAGGGACTTTCATCAATAGATGGCACTATTTCCCTAGGTATGAAGACCTGAATTAGATCATTGATGATCTGGTTAAATAAATGAATTGACCTTTAATTCCCCTATACTGGGGATATTTCAAATAACGTTAAATATGTGTATTCTTTGATTGAAACAGGGTTGGTTGTATTAATCATCATGCAATATGTCTATATCCTGTATCAATCTAACCTGTATGATTAACTGATTGATACATTCATCTTTACAAAGAAAAATAGCATCTAATTATATTAGTATATCTAAATGACCTTTTACCCCTAAATCAGTCAAGGATGCAGTTATAGACATTACTGTAGCAAACACATTTAGTTTACATTTGTATATCATGCATGATTCCAATAGATTCATTTAAGTTCTAATATCCTGAAAATATGGAAGCGACCTCAGACTTTGGGTTCATATGGCTGACAAACACTCTGGATTGCCTGTGATGTTTATGCACAAACAATTGCATAGTTTGTATACCCCTTTGAAGCTCTGTGAGTTTAAGTATCTCGGATTGTAAAGTCCCATTGAGTAATAAACCATTGTTCTTGTTACCCTTGTACACAGATAGCTCACAAATTAAACTGTAGATAAGTATTCCTCCTGTTTACTTCTTAAGGTTACAAAATACAAAGTTCCTTTGACCTGTGTTGAAACAGCATTACGTAATGTCCAGGCCAGTCTACCAGCATCCATATTGTTTTCTTTTAATATTAAAAATTATGGGGCACCAAATAGCTACAACACTAGCTACCCACATACTTGATTGTTTTATAGTCAGAAACCTAACCTATCTAACTAAAAATGATGGTGTTTCAATTGCCTTAAAACTACAACCACTCATGTCCTCTTTATATCGAACGCAACCTTACCTTTATTGTAGAAATAGACACCTTAGACTATGCAATATTTGACATACTATCTCGACAACAGAGCGCAACAGAGGTGGTTAACTAGATGTCATTCTTTTCGCTAAACCCTGCAAAGTTAAACTACCCCACAGAAAAAAGGAACTCTTATCAACAAAGACTGCACTTTAAGAATTGAGAGAACCATTAAAGCCTTCATAGTGTACGCTAATTGTAAAACACTAAGATTTCTGAAAACCTATGAAAGATTACCAAAATAGGACACTTCATTGCTGCTTCATCTTCACCAGATGCACATTTCATTTCCAATGTCTTCATTTCCAAAACTGTGAAGTTCAATAGCTTTCCCTCAGACAATGGGTCAGATAGAGACACAATTCACATCTAAGTTCTTGTACTCCCTGTGCAACACCCTTCAGCTTGAACATAAATTATCCACAGCATTCCCCTCTAAACTAATGGGCAGACTAAATTGTCAACCATATACTTGAGCAGTAACTGATGACATATTGCTACTTGTTAATAATTGAGCAACTCTGTTACCCACATCAAAATTCACGTACAATAACTCTGCCCATTCTTCCTCTAACTCCAGCCTGTTCATTGCCAAAAATGGGCATCATACAGCTTTCATTCCATATTATATGTACCCTTTCCCAAAGGTAAACAATTTCATACAACAAATCACTTATAACTTTTACTTACTTGGGGCTGCCCTCTGGAGACTCTTGCACTTACAGGAGTCCTACAGTAAGTTAACTAACAAGAATTGACAGGATGCAACCAAGTACAAGGTGCGGGATAAAGTACTAGTCTCAAACAGAAACTTGACACTAAGCACTCCCTTAAAAAAAAGTATCAGGGGCGGGGCCTGACAGACATGGAGGAAAGGCACTTTTGAAACGAGCTCCTCCACTAACTTGTTATATAAAACTTACTGCTGCCTTCTCAGCTCAGATATGATCACTGGACAGTTTTAGCTCCTTTGAGGTACTCAACATACAGAGCAGCAGTTGGATGCCTTGTCAGGAGCTTACTCACCCCAGAACAGTGCACCATGGCTGGGGGAGGCGAACAATCGCCCTGACACAGCAGGAACATGGGACAGAGTCCTCTAAGCTGTTGGCATCAACAAGGATTCATACAACATGGGGAATACCATGTGTGTCCCTAATCCAAGTCATGATCCACCTGATTCCATGTCCAGGCTGGACTGACTCTTTGATGATTTCTGACAGTGGCAGGAACTCAGGTTGCATTCATATATCCCACTGCAATCATGTGTGACAGCTGGCTCTCAGTCCACATCATAGAAGTCATCAAGACCCCCTGTGAAAAAAGGGCTTAATATGGCAGTGAGGCAGGCAGCAAGGTTTGCTTGACTGACCAGGGGACTACAGAAGAGCTAGAGGTACTGCAGAGAGCCCCTGACCTTAGTTGATGCATGGCCTGAACTACTGGCTCCTATGTAAGCTCGAAGGCCTGGAGTATTCCTCCAAAGTTCGAGACTGTGCTGTGCCTTGTCAGGCATGGGGTGAAGTAAGGCTCCAGGACCGAGCTACAAGTGCACTCTTCCATCTCTAGATAATTATTGTGGTTGTGCCATAAAGCTAATGCTCATATGGATTATTGCTAACTATGATGCACCCTTTCCTGTTTTTATCTTCCCGTAGTCAATTTCTTGTTTGACCTTGTCCGCTTTTTCCTATGCTCCTCACCTCATTTATTTTAGGGCCTCCTGGGGAAAAAGGCTTGAGGCACTACTATACTTTATATGTCTTGTTTACTTATCAACATTTTTTTTAAAAATTGAGCAGTTCTCTCTAATGTCATGCCAATGTTTTCCTGACAGCATGAGCACTGATCTATTCTCTAAACCAACAAACTCTGATAGCCTTCTAAATGCACATAGTTTTCATCCTGCTAAACAGGTCCATTCTATCCCCTACAGCCAATTTCTCAGAGTTTGCAGAATCGTCAGTAATGAAAGTATGTTGGACATGCATCTTACACATATGTCAGAAAAATCTATTGAGAAAGGGTACAACCCATGATTTCTTCAAGGTTCTAAACTTAAAGTCAAAGCCTTGAACAGAGAGGACTTGCTCTCCTCCACATCTAAGATAAATCTAACAGAATCCCTTAAGTAAGTACATACGCACCATTCTCTTCTCAAATCCAGAACATTGTATGTAAAAACTGGCATATTTTACAGGTTGACAAACAGATCGGCCATCTTTTCAAAGATTCCCCTATATTTGCACATAGGTGGGGCCGTACAATATGTAACACTGTAGTAAAAGTGGACAGCTTTATTCCTAGTAAACAGACTGTGGCGAAACCGACCTCGCCACGTGTCCTTGGAGGGGGCTGCTTGCCCGCCTCTTGCCTTTGGACTATGGACCAGACTTTGTGTGAATGTGTTAACCCAGATAGCTATGCCATGGAGCCCATTCGTGTAGTTAAAGACTTCGGCTCCATGGCAATTGAACTGTGTGAATAGGATCTGAGCGCTAATCGGTAGTTTTGTGCGCTCAGATCCAAGCTATCTGGGGATATGTGAAATGTTTGTGTGTTATGTGTAAAAGGTGACTTTATGTATTTTAAAGTGTTTTATGTCTTTTTGCAACCATGTGCTCAATGGAGTCTGCCTCTATCCCTGATTAATTGGATTAATTGGATTGCAGCCATGTGCCAGCCAGGGCCCAAAAGATACTTTTACTAACTTTTGAACCCCTGGTCTGATTCATGCCATTTTTTAATATGTTGTTCCCCTGAATGGATTGTTTATGAATATGTAATTTTATGTGAATGTGATGTATGGTTTTAAAGTTATGAAAGTTGGGTAGAAAGTATGTTTTAACTGTATGTGTAATTGAGTTTCCTCTCAGGATAAGGGGAGGGAATATGTGGGATGTAACTGATATGTGATTGGTGGTTGTATACCTCCCTGTGGGCGGTCCTGTATGTCAAAGGCTGTAATAAAAACCAGGCTAGGTGTGCCAGTACAGGAGTTCCTGCTTAACCCTCAAAGTGAAGTGTCGTCTCATTATTGGGGGAGGATTTATTGTATGCTGTTCCAGGAGCTAGGAGTGTAAACCTATTCGCATGTTTTTTTCTATTCAGCTGTATACAGCATTCATATGCTTGAGAGCATTCATATGTTCCTATGGTTCGGTGGTTTTGGTGTCTGCTGCAGTGCTTGGAGTCCTCAGGAAGTGCTAGGAGCATCCTTCAACCGAAGTACCCAGTCGGGGTGCCAGGTGATCCGTTACACAGACTTTTTTGTCCAAACCCATGTTTTGGTATATACCTCTGCCTTTCCTGCAATCATTGCAGTGACATTATCAAGGGTGAATGCTGCACACCCCTGAGGACAGGTAAACAAATAAAACTTAGAGGTTTCTTCACCTGTCAGACTGACTTCATTGTTTATTTTCTTAAATTCCCATGTGGTTTAGGTTATGTGGGCAAAACCATACATGCATTAAAAGACCGCATCTCACAACACAAAACCACTATCCTTAGTCCTAAAGCAGACACCCCTGTAGCTCGACACTTCAGGGAAATGAGACACAACGTGTCTCAACTCAGGTACCAGGTCCTTGAAAGGGTACCCCCTCTAGTGAGAGGAGGTAATAGGGAAAAGATTCTTCTTCAAAAGAACATACCTACTGGATACAGTGGCCTCTCTTGGTCTCAATGAGAAGCTTGAATGGCACTGGTTCCTGTAGGTGTGTTACTTTTTGCACCCACCGAATGGCGAATCTTGTAAGTTTATTCACCCTCTAATGTTTACCTTACGTTTCTCCCTATGGCCTACTTAGCTATTTTTTGTAGAGCATTCCTCTCTGTTACAGTGCTCCTGTTGCTTTAAATGTCCTGTGTTAACATCAGTTTTTTCTTTCTATCAGATGAGCTCCATCTATTCCCCACTACTTTGTGGGGGGTTCTTTGCTTGGACCCTACTTATTTCCACTCTGGGTAGAACTAGACTCCCTGTAAATGCTTTTTGCATATCTTTTCTGTATATTATTAGTATTTTTGTGCACTGTGTATTTGGATTCCTTCTGATGCCTAGTTATAATTCTTTTTCTTTCCCAGTATTTTACTTTATTATAATATTATTGGAGTTGAGCGAACCCGGACTGTAAAGTTTGGGTTCGTACCAAACATTACGTTTTTTGGACCCCGGACCCGAACATGGACATATCACTGTATGTTCGGGTTGGGCAGCCAATCAACGAGTGTTTGACTTGTGTGCTCTTAGAAGCCATCACAGCCATGCCTATTAATGGACCCAGCCTCTATATATAAGCTGGAGTCACTTATTGCCGCACGTCACATGAGCTCTTATTAGTGTAGGGAGAGGATGCTGCCGCTTTCAGGGACAGATTAGGAAAGAATTCTGCAAACTAGTACATTAGTAGGGTGCACTTCATATCTGAGAGTCAAACAGAAGCGTCAAATACTGCGGTTACATCGGAGTTTTAAAAAGTCAATTTTTTTGGGTGCTCTGTAGTACATGTGGGGTGTGCACTTCCTATCAGAGAGTCAAATAGAAGCGTCAAATACTGCTGTTACAGTGCTGTTTTAAAACGTAAAATTTTTTGGGTGCTTAAAAGTATATTAGTGGGGTGCAATTCATATCTGAGAGTCACATAGAAGCGTCAAATACTGTGGTTACATGGCATTTTGAAAAATTCTAATTTGTTTGGTGCTAAACTGCTAAATAGTAAATTTGGGGCGTGCTCTTTATATCGGAGAGTCAAATAGAAGCGTCAAATACTGTGGTTAAAGCGAAATTGTAAACATTCTTATTTTCTGGGTGCTAATCTGTTAAATAGTAAATTTGGGCCCTGCACTTCATATCTGAGGGTCAAATAGAAGCGTCAAATACTGCTGTTACAGTGCTGTTTTAAAACGTAAAATTTTTTGGGTGCTTAAAAGTATATTAGTGGGGTGCAATTCATATCTGAGAGTCACATAGAAGCGTCAAATACTGCGGTTACAGCGCAGTTGTAAAAATTCTAATTGTTTTGGTGCTAAACTGCTAAATAGTAAATTTAGGGCATGCTCTTCATATCTGAGAGGCAAATAGAAGCATCAAATACTGTGGTTACAGCACAATTGTAAACATTCTTATTTTCTGGGTGCTAAATAGTATATTTGTGGCCTGCAGTGCACTTCATATCTGAGAGTCAAATAGAAGCGTCAAATACCGCGGTTACAGCGCAATTGTAAACATTCTTATTTTCTGGGTGCTAATCTGCTAAATAGTAAATTTGGGCCCTGCACTTCATATCTGAGAGTCAAATAGAAGCATCAAATACTGTGGTTACACCACAGTTGTAAAAATTCTAATTGTTTTGGTGCTAAACTGCTAAATAGTAAATTTGGGGCGTGCTCTTCATATCTGAGAGTCAAATAGAACCATCAAATAGTGCTGTGACATCGCAGTTTTAAACATTCAAATTCTTTTGCTGCTAAATAGTACATTTGCGGCCTGTGGTGTACTTCATATCTGAGAGTCAAATAGAACCGTCAAAAACTTTGCTTACAGCGCACCTTTAAAAATTCTAATTGTTTTGGGTGCTAATGCTAAATAGTACATTTGCATCCTGCGGTGCACTTCATATCTGAGAGTCAAATACTGTGCTTTCAGCACTCTTTGAAAAATTCTAATTTTATAGCATGACAGGAGGCTTCATATTTGCTTAAGTCTCTGTTTACTAGAACTCCACAGCAGCACATTAACACAGAGAGAAAAACACCAAAGACAAAAACATAAGGAATCCATAAAAGGCTCCTCCCAACCAACCATTTTCTCTTTCTTTGCTGCTCCGCAGACAGTATAGGTCAGAGTACCACTACCACCTGTTATTTATGGGTGTATGTGTGTTTTATTATATGTAACTTGTAATTGTTACTAGTGATGCACCGAACGGTTCGCTGGCGAATAGTTCCTGGCGAACATAGCATGTTTGCGTTCGCCATGGCGGGCGAACATATGCGCGGTTCAATCTGCCCCCTATTCGTCATCATTGAGTAAACTTTGACCCTGTACCTCACAGTCAGGAGACACATTCCAGCCAATTAGCAGGACACCCTCCCTAGCAGACCCTCCCACCTACTGGACAGCATCCATTTTAGCTTCATTCTCAAGCTGCATGCTTAGTGAGAGGAGGGAAAGTGTAGCTGCTATTGATTTGATAGGGAAATGGATAGCTAGGTTAGTGTATACAGTGTCCACTACAGTCCTAAAGGACTCATCTGATCTCTGCTGTAAGGACAGCACCCCAAAAAGCCCTTTTTAGGGCTATAACATCAGTCTGCTTTTTTTTTTTTCTGTGTAATGTAATTGCAGTTGCCTGCCTGCCTGCCTGCCTGACAGCTTCTGTGTCAGGCTCACAGTGGATAATGTGCCCACTTGCCCAGTGCCACCACTCACTCACTGGTGTCACAATAGCTTGCATTTAAAAAAAAAAAAATGTATTTCACTATAATAGATTGAATAGCAGTTAGTTGTCTGCAAGCGTCTGTGTGTCAGGCTCGCAGCGTATACTGTGCCCACTTGCCCAGTACCACCACTCACTCACTGGTGTCACAATAGAGTGCATTTAAAAACAAAAATCTTTTTTCACTGTTATAGATTGAATAGCAGTTAGTTGTCTGCAAGCGTCTGTGTGTCAGGCTCGCAGCGTATACTGTGCCCACTTGCCCAGTGCCACCACTCACTTACTGGTGTCACAATAGCGTGCATTTAAAAACCCCAAAAACTTTTTTCACTGTTATAGACTGAATAGCAGTTAGTTGTCTCCAAGCGTCTGTGTGTCAGGCTCGCAGCGTATACTGTGCCCACTTGCCCAGTGCCACCACTCACTCACTGGTGTCACAATAGCGTGCATTTAAAAACCAAAAAACTTTTTTCACTGTTATAGATTGAATAGCATCTAGTTGTCTCCAAGCGTCTGTGTGTCAGGCTCGCAGCGTATACTGTGCCCACTTGCCCAGTGCCAGCACTCACTCACTGGTGTCACAATAGCGTGCATTTAAAAAAAAAAACATTTTTTTTCACTGTTATAGATTGAATAGCAGTTAGTTGTCTGCAAGCGTCTGTGTGTCAGGCTCGCAGCGTATACTGTGTCCATTTGTCCAGTGCCACCACTCACTCACTGGTGTCACAATAGCGTGCATTTAAAAACCCCAAAACTTTTTTCACTGTTATAGATTGAATAGCAGTTAGTTGTCTTCAAGCAGGTGTGTCAGGCCTACAACGTGTACTCTGCCAACCTTTGCCAGTTCAAAGTGCCACTCTTATCTGGTGTCACAATAGCGTGCATTTAAAAACCCCCAAACTTTTTTTCACTGTTATAGATTGAATAGCAGTTAGTTGTCTTCAAGCGGGTGTGTCAGGCCTACAACATGTACTCTGCCAACCTTTGCCAGTTCAAGTGCCACTCATATCTGGTGTCACAATAGCGTGCATTTAAAAACCAAAAAGCTTTTTTCACTGTTATAGATTGAATAGCAGTTAGTTGTCTTCAAGCGGGTGTGTCAGGCCTACAGCGTGTACTCTGCCAACCTCTGCCAGTTCAAAGTTCCACTCATATCTGGTGTCACAGTAGCTTGCACGCATAGTACCACTAATCGAAAAAAAAAATGACAGGCAGAGGCAGGCCACCCCTACACTGCGCATTGGGTAAACCTGTTGACGGCTGCCAAGCATGGAATGCGTGGCTATGCAGAGGAGTTGGTGACACCGCCACGACTTGCAGGCAGGCCTGCTGCCACCTCCTCTACTCCTCCTACTCCATCCTCTTCCATAACCTCCTCGGCTGAGTCCTCTTCTGCTGCTGCGTCTTGCTCCACATCAATGGATAGGGGACGTAACAGGGATTAAATTGATAAGAATAGTACTACTTAACACACCACTCCTATCTGGTGGCACATTAGATTGCACGCGCAGTGCCCCAAATTTGAAGTAGGAGGACCGACCAAGCATCTTTTTCCATCTCCCGGTTCCTAAAATCGATGCCATATACACGTCCCCTGATAGGGGACGTAAGAGGGATTAAACTGATAGGAATAATACTACTTAACACACCTTATAATAACGCAGAGAGAGGCAATGCAGAGAGAGGAGTCTGAAGAAGAGGAGTCAGAGGAGGAAGGTTGCTTTGAGGAGGTGGAAGACCAAACACAGCAGGCGTCCCAGGGGGCTTGTTGTCAACTTTCGGGGACCCTTGGTGTTGTACGTGGCTGGGTGGAGGAAGAGACCTTCAATGACATTAGTGAGGACAAGGAACGGGACATGGCTAGCTTGGTATCCAACCTTGTGCAAATGGGGAGTTTGCGGTTGTGCAAATGGACTGTTTGCGGTTGTTTGCGGTGCGTTAAACGGGGAGTTTGGTCTGTCACTGTGAAGCGGGCGTAACCCTTATACTACCTGATCGATACAACATCATACAGTAGGTCCCCCCCCTCATTATTTTTATGGCCCCCACCCACCGCTCACGGGTGGGGGCGGGCGGGAGGACAGTAGGTCCCCCCCCATTGAGATTTATGGCCCCCACCCACCGTGCAGGGGTGGGGGCCGGGGGGAGGACAGTAGGTCCCCCCTTATCCTTATTTACTGAATATTCCCCTGTATAACAATGTTTGGCATTTAGTGAATATTCTCTATTCTGCTCTGTGTCAGTGTGTATCAGGGATCCTTAGGATAGGTGTCAATCCATACCTGCCAAGTGACTATGTAGGGAGAACATTCCCTATTCTGCTCTGTGTCAGTGTGTATCATGGTCCCTGAGGACAGGTGTCAATCCATATCTGCCAAGTGACCCTATGTAGGGGAAACAGTCTCTATTCTGCTCTGTGTCAGTGTGTATCATGGTGTCTGAGGACAGGTGTCAATCCATATCTGCCAAGTGACCCTATGTAGGAGGAACAGTCTCGATTCTGCTCTGTGTCAGTGTGTATCAGGGGCTCTGAGGACAGGTGTCAATCCATATCTGCCAAGTGACCCTATGTAGGAGGAACAGTCTCTATTCTGCTCTGTGTCAGTGTGTATCATGGTCCCTGAGGAAAGGTGTCAATCCATATCTGCCAAGTGACCCTATGTAGGGGAAACAGTCTCTATTCTGCTCTGTGTCAGTGTGTATCATGATCTCTGAGGACAGGTGTCAATCCATATCTGCCAAGTGACCCTATGTAGGGGGAACAGTCTCTATTCTGCTCTGTGTCAGTGTGTATCATGGTCTCTGAGGACAGGTGTCAATCCATATCTGCCAAGTGACCCTATGTAGGAGGAACAGTCTCTATTCTGCTCGGTGTCAGTGTGTATCAGGGGCTCCGAGGACAGGTGTCAATCCATATCTGCCAAGTGACCCTATGTAGGGGGAACAGTCTCTATTCTGCTCTGTGTCAGTGTGTATCATGATCTCTGAGGACAGGTGTCAATCCATATCTGCTCACCGCCTCATCCGCTCACCGCCTCATATGCGAAGTCCACCTTGCACATGCTGGAGAGACTGTGCGGGCAGAAGCAGGCGATAGTGGAGTTTCAGCTGCAGCAGGCATGGGTCAGTCGCTCTGCACCAGACTTGCCCTCCAATTGATCATAGTTAAAGGATTTCAAGTGGACTCATTACAATTACAGGGCCTCTAAAAAGTCCTGTATTGTTATTTGTCGTCACTACCTGTCCCATGGAAGCGTACAGTTGGCCATCTCCCAAACAGTGGAGAGAAAGAAGAAGTAACACCTTACCCACCTGCGATCCCTGGCCCTAAATGCTAGCATTTCAAAATTTGTGGCCTTTGAAATGCTGTCATTCCGTCTGGTGCAAACAGCCAGTTTTAAAAACCTGATGGCGTTATTGGACTGCAAGAAATGCACTGCAGGCCGTAAATGTTTCCTTTTTTTATATGTCCCAATATTTAGGGGGCTACCCTAATAAAAAATAAAAAAAATAAAATACAGTGTTGGCTACCTCCTCCTCCTCCACCGCGGCTTCCACCAACACCGCCACGGTCACCGCCTCCTCAACATATGGGTCACTTAGTATAAACTATGTACACAATAGCAGAGGCTTGTGAAGGCTTTTTCTCCATGCATCAGGAGTTGAGCATTTCTCCATGCATCAAGACTGCAAGAAATGCACCACAGGCTGCAAATGTTTCTTTTTTTATATGTCCCAATATTATGGGGGTTACCACAATAAAAAAAAAATAAAAAAAAAATATATATATATATATATATATATATATATATATTGTGATCCTTGTTTGCAGGTAGCACGGCCCTCTAGGGTAAAAACATGCACAGTCCTTGTAATTGCATATACTCAGGCACTTTATTTGTAAATCCACACAGGATACAGCAGTAAATTAAAACATAAATGTAACACAAAACCCTATAAACAAAAACCTAGCTCGGTCTGAGCACTAACTAACTTTGAACGTCCCTCTCTATCAGGGTTAAATTAACAAAACATATGGCACCAACCTTATTAGTTAGCAACACTCTGCTAGCTAGCCTGTTGCTTTCCTTTCTGCACTCCCAGTGCTCCAAGCCAGCCTTGCCCTGACTGCTTTCCTTTCTGCACTCCCAGTGCTCCAAGCCAGCCTTGCCCTGACTGCTTTCCTTTCTGCACTCCCAGTGCCTAGTCTTCTTGACTCTCTATGTGGAGAGAACAACCTCTCTCCTGCCTGCTTCCTGGGAGGAAGCCAGCAATCCCTCTCTTTTTCCTGCCTAGCCGGGAGGGGTTTATTCCCACTGCAACAGCTAATTAACTGCAGCTGAGCAGTGGGTTGGAGACGATCCAAAAAACCCTGGCCTGGATCCATGTCTCCCCAGAAAACCACTAAACTGTGGAGTAGAGCATTGGCCCACCCTTCTCTCCAAATGCTCCACCCCAGGGGCCCATAACTAAACAAAGCGTTGGGTTGTGCAACACACGAACTACACGTACTTCCCCTGGGGTTAAAAGGCCTATCTGCCTTCACTTTATCACAATATATATATATATATATATATATATAAAACAGTGTTGGCTACCTCCTCCTCCTCCACCGCTGCTTCCACCTACACCGCCACTGTCACCGCCTCCTCAACCTATGGGTCACTTAGTATAAACTATGTACACAATAGCAGAGGCTTGTGAAGGCCTTTTCTTCATGCATCAGGAGTTGAGCTCAGTTTGACCAATGAAAGAGAATACCCTGCACTCCAACCCTCTCTCAAATGGATAATTCTGGTGATCCTCCTGACAGCCATGCTTTAGATTTTGATTTATGTTCTTCCAAAGCTAAAATCAAAGATTCCATCTAGTGCTATTTTATGGCTCAGCTATATTTTTAATTTTTAGGTATTTTGTGTTATTTTAAGTGATTTCACTATCCACATTTCTTTGCAGGGCACTTGTCCTACTCTTACCCCATTGTATTTCCGTTTGCAGCCCTCTAGCCCTTTCCAGGACTTTTTTAGAGCCATTTTTGTGCCCAAAAGTTCGGGTCTCCATTGACTTCAATGGGGTTCGGATTCGGGGTCAAGTTCGATCCCGAAACCCGGACTTTTTTTCAAAGTTCGGCTGAACCCTCTGGACCTGAACATCCAGGTGTCCGCTCAACTCTAATTATTATATTATATTATGTACTTGATTATATTTTGAACTACTTTCTTATTGCATTATAATAGGGCTCACACCAATGTAATGTTTATATGACTTTTTAAGCTTTTCTATTGGCTCCTATTGAGGAATAAAAATAATCAAATCTGTGTTACAAATCTAAAAAATATCTAATTATTTTACAATGTATTTCTTATTTATGTTATGCAATGTGTGAAGATATTTTGGGGACTCTCATCCATTTTCAATTAATTGTTTTTGCAATGACAGACACACACTCTCAATGACATACATACAATCTCACCGAGTTGAAGCATACTCACTGACAGACACACACTGTCACTGACAGACAAGACACACACACACACACTCACACTCACTGACACACACTAAAAGGAAAAGCTGCAGAGAAACGAGCTAGGTTAGTTCACCAGACTCAATAAGAGAAGATCCAAGAAGATCCAACTCTAACTATTTAAGTAGTAATGCAGTGAGACAGCTCTCATGGTACTATTAAAGATACATGCCATAAGAGAGGTAAGACATAACTGATACATGTATAATATCGAGGTAAGACATGATCCACCCCCATAACTAGGATACAGCTCTAGGATCGTTATGGTTAGGGGTTGTCTGGACAGGACGCAAACTGGATTGCCAAGTCTCAGATATTCACATACCATCTTGCTATCCTCTAGATTTTACCTTTTTAATTTGATGCAAGCATGAACAGACTCAAGAAAAATATACAAACACATCAAATACTTAATCAAATTAAGTGTTTCTTTCTGCCAGATGTTTTTACAGTAGTGTACAGTCTCAGGTCTGGCTGGACCAAGTTTGCGCCAAGCTCTGCCAATTTATTTATGGCATATTGTGAGAGATCTTTTATTTACCAGGAACGTGGTTTTGGCGCAAAACTGCTAAAATTCTTCTGTGTCTGTGAGTAAATAGACCTAAGGGATTTATAGATATAATAAACACAAATAATTCTGAGTGGATAGCATAAAATCTAATTTTGCAATTAGTCTACTTGTACA
Source organism: Pelobates cultripes (assembly GCA_933207985.1). Taxonomy (NCBI): domain Eukaryota; kingdom Metazoa; phylum Chordata; class Amphibia; order Anura; family Pelobatidae; genus Pelobates; species Pelobates cultripes. Next base: position 8,982,370 of record OW240914.1, on the reverse strand, counting down.
CAGTGTTTCTTTTTTCAAGCTCTGGGATTCAGGTTGAGATCCCCCCGGGTATGAGATGTATAATATATTAAAGAGTCCTTAATTACGGAGCTAGCAGTAGAAGAAATGTATTCGATCCCGGAGGTAAGACAAGCCAACATTAGATATACTTATCAGATATTTCCACTATTGTTTCACATTGTACTTGTGAACCATATTTTATTTGAAGAATGTACTTGATTATTTATAGGTAAAGTTACTATTATTAAGTAAATTCATGTGATGGAAAAAAAAAAAGAGGTATTGTAATGGAGAAGGGATAGACTAGAAATAATAGTCAGAAGAAGAGCTTAGAAACACAACAGAGAATGAAACAGATTATAACATCCTTTACTCCATATTAAAGGAACGTTGTAAGCATCAAATCTGCTACAGTATGTTTTAGAGGCAATGCAGGACTTAGTGCAATGGCTGAAAAAGCTCAACCGACAATCTCAGCTATGAGTTGGCTTTGCACTGCAGTGCTTTGCAAAGGGAATCAAATGCAAACTCTATGGAGAAGCTTATGGCTCTCGTGAAAGCTGTGACCGATAGTGGGTAGACTCCAGGTATGTTGTCAAACACTTTACCGATGGTTTGACTCTACACCATGGGAGAGACAAAACATAGTTACATAGCTGAAAAGAGACATGCATCCATCAAGTTTTTTTCACATTTGTTTTTTGCAGTTGATCCAAAAGAAGGCAAACAAGACAGTCAGAAGCACACATTTTTGCATCAAATTAGTTAAAATGTCCTTCTTGATCCCAGAAAGTCAGTGAGATATCTCCATTGATCAAGAAGCTACTACCCCACTATTTAAAATGTATATCCCTGTAGTTTACATTTTTGCAAGTATTCATCTTATTGCTCTTTAAACATCTGCACAGACTCTGATAAAATCACATTTTCAGGCAGATAATTCCACATCCTTATTATTCTTAAGGTAAAGAAAATCGCTTTACTTTGCCTAAATCTCATTTCTTCTGGTCTAAATGTGTGACCTCGTGTTCCTATGTATAGTTCTATGTCTGAATAGATTTTCAGACAATGGTTTGTATTGGCACATAAAATATTTGTATAATGTTATCATATCCCTCTGAGGCACCATATTTCCAAACTAAAGAGATTTAAATTGGTTAACATTTCTTCTTAACTAAAATACTCCATTCCTTTTATCAATTTTGTAGCTCGTCTCTGCACTTTTTTCTAGTGCCATAATATCCTTCTTTAGAAAAGGTGCTCAAAATTTCATGGCATATTCAAGGTGTGGTCTTCCCAGTGATTTATAGAGAGGCAAAATTATATTTTCATCCCAAGAATTAATGGCCCTATTTATGACAATACCTTACTGGCCTTAGCAACTGCCAATTTACATTACATGTTGTTGCCTAGTGTTCTTGTTTATAACAATTCCCAAAGCCTTCTCATGTGTTGTGAGCCCTAATTCACTACCATTTAAATAAAATATGTTTTTTTTCCTCCAAATAGGTTTTGGTGTAGTTTCTCTCTCTCTCTCTCTCTCTCTCTCTCTCTCTCTCTCTCTCTCTCTCTCTCTCTCTCTCTCTCTCTCTCTCTCTCTCTTTTTTTTGTTGTTGTAAGGTACTTGATAGTTATAGGATTATAGTATCACAAAATAAAGTCTGTGTATTACCCACTTAACAAAACATATTTACTTTCATTTTAAATATTCATTGTTATAGTTATTGATCTTGTGGAAAATCCATATTTCCTCTAATTTTAGGAAAAGACCCACAAACAGATAATGGTTTATAGACTGACTCCCAAATTAAAGTATAAATATAATGATAATAAAACATAAAAATATACTTAGATTATAATCTGCCCAATATCTTTTTAAAAATGCACTTCCTTTCTCTTTAAATGTTGTTCTAAGATAGATCTCAAATAGTTCCCACTGTTTGAAGAGTTTTTCTCAACCATCTCTACTTTAGGACAGATCTATGCATCCATCTTAGCTCTCTTAGTATTGATGGCTGTTTGATGGTGATTTACTAAAGTCCAATTTACCCTATATGTGGTACATGTGGACAAAGTTCTGAAGAACAGCAGAGGTATTATCATAACATTTAAAAAGTTTGACCTTGGCTCTTGGCTCTCTTTCCTGTCCACTATGGCAGTGCCACTACGGCTATTCAAAGCTTCTATTGAGTCTTTACACTATTTTAGTCTATTAGCCCCGCACTTCTGTAGAACACTGTTCCATGTATCTACAAGTCTTTTAGTGTAAAAATATTAACCACACATCACCCCTAAATCCCATCACCTCAACATCAGATGATGTCATCTTCTCCTAGTATTCGATGTCTTGCATTTTGTTAAGCAAATAATAATAAAATAATATTTCTCTTATCGTCCTTACCATTTTCTGAAATATTATTTTAATACTCTTTAACTGATTGTGTCCAATCAACATGTTGGATTAGATTCTCCACTCCCAAGTTTTATTAATTGCTGTCCGTGCTGTCTTTTCTTCCACCAGGAGAAAAGAAATCATGAGCACATCTTGCTGACAGACCCATATCCTAATTCTAACCATCTGCATGAAAGGTCATGGAGGCTAACCCTACAATCTATACTAGTAAGTGTAGGGGATCAGTGAATATCATAGGGGAAGATTAACATTTGATTAAAAATTTATGTTTTCTATTAAAATGGCAGAATTGTTATTAACTGAGGGGAACTCGCTTTTTCTTTTAACTGTCCACAGTCATGGCATATCCAAAACCAAACACGAATCACAGAGTTCCTGCTGCTGGGATTTGGTAAACATCAATACTTTAATGTGATCCTTTTTGTTCTATTTTTGATTCTTTACATCATTTCTTTGCTGGGAAATGTTCTAGTTATTCTTTTGATTGTGATGAATCGAAATCTCCATTCTCCCATGTACTTTTTTCTCAGCCAGATGTCCATGTCAGAAGTTTTATATACCAGTAATATTGTTCCAAACATGCTGCATCTCGTTCTGGCCGGAGGAGGCAATGTGTCAGTTTCTAGATGCATTATCCAGTTTTGTGTTTTGGGTGTCGCTACCATTGCCCAATGCTTCATTCTTGCTGTGATGTCCTTTGATCGCTATATCGCCATTTGTAATCCTTTCCGCTACACAAAAATCATGACCTTTAAACTGCAGGTTCATGCTGTTATTGGTTGTTGGTCATTGGGATGTCTGCTTTGTCTTATTGTCTATTTTTTTCTCTCTGAGTTAGAATTCTGTGATTCCAACATCATTGATCATTACTACTGTGACATTGCTCCAATGTTAAAACTTTCCTGCTCAGATACCACAGCCGTGGAGCAGTTGGCATCTTTGCTTTCTACTCCACTTGTTGTCTTCCCATTTCTTGTTATAATTGCTACGTACATTTCCATCCTTCTCACTATCCTGAAGATTCCAAACATCAGTGGAAGACAAAAAGCTTTCTCCACCTGCAGCTCCCACCTTAGCATTGTGTGTATGTATTATGGTACATTTGCAACTATTTATATAATTAAACCAAGAGACAGTTCAGTGAATATAAATAAGGGTCTTTCATTATTATACACATTGGTGACCCCAATGCTAAATCCCATTATCTATACCTTGAGAAATCACGATATTAAAAACGCTATTACCAAGTACATCTCTAACTGGAGGAAATAGATTAACATTTAACATTCTATCCTTTTGAATGATAGATTAATTTTAATGCACCTTCTAGACAGATATTAATAGCTGTTTCATCAGCCAAGTTATAATGTTAAATATGAACACATCTTTGGTTGTCAGTAATCTAGTTGTAATACTTTATCAACTTGTTTCAACTTGAGACTACAATTTATTGCCATTAGCATCAACCACTGCATTATTTTCTAATAAGGTTCCTTTTCTTAAAACCTTAATAGTGGCAGATTTTTAAATCTTTTTATTACTGTTAGAACTCCAGTTGTAATATTTAGTCAGCTTGGGTTCTACTACAGTTTACTGCTTCAGGTATTAACCTTTTTTAATTCTATCTATCCCACATCTATATACATAGCTTGGGACATTATCTTGATGTTTTAGAATGGATGAATTCCTTTATCTTTCTTTCTTTCAGTTGTGAACATCCAGCTAATATGGTATTAGCCTTATAATGCAATCCATTTTTGAATACAGTTGCAAGAAAAAGTATGTGAACCCTTTGGAATGATATTGATTTTCTGCACAAATTGGTCATAAAATGTGATCTGATCATCATCTAAGTCACAACAACAGACAATCACAGTCTCCTTAAACTAATAACACACAAAGAATGAAATGTTGCCATGTTTTTTATTGAACACACCATGTAAACATTCACAGTGCAGGTGGAAACAGTATGTGAACCCCTAGACTAATGACATCTTCAAGAGCTAATTGGAGTGAGATGTCAGCCAACTGGAGTTCAATCAATGAGATGAGATTGGAGGTGTTGGTTACAGCTGCTTATAAAAAAACACACACCAGTTCTGGGTTTGCTTTTCACAAGAAGCATTGCCTGATGTGAATGATGCCTCGCACAAAAGATCTCTCAGAAGACCTACAATTAAGAATTGTTGACTTGCATAAAGCTGGAAAGGGTTATAAAAGTATCTCTAAAAGCCTTGCTGTTCATCAGTCCACGGTAAGACAAATTGTCTATAAATGGAGAAAGTTCAGCACTGCTGCTACTCTCCCTAGGAGTGGCCGTCCTGTAAAGATGACTGCAAGAGCACAGCGCAGACTGCTCAATGAGATGAAGAAGAATCCTAGAGTGTCAGCTAAAGACTTACAAAAGTCACTGGTAAATGCTAACATCCCTGTTAGCGAATCTACAATACGTAAAACACTAAACAAGAATGGATTTCATGGGAGGATACCACAGAGGAAGCCACTGCTGTCCAAACAAAACATTGCTGCACGTTTACAGTTTGCACAAGAGCACCTGGATGTTCCACAACAGTACTGGCAAAATATTCTGTGGACAGATTAAACCAAAGTTGAGTTGTTTGGAAGAAACACACAACACTATGTGTGGTGAAAAAAAGGCACAACACACCAACATCAAAACCTCATCCCAACTGTGAAGTATGGTGGTGGGGGCATCATGGTTTGGGGCTGCTTTGCTGCGACAGGGCCTGGACGGATTGCTATCATCGAAGGAAAAATGAATTCCCAAGTTTATCAAGACATTTTGCAGGAGAAGTTAAGGCCATCTGTCTGCCAGCTGAAGCTCAACAGAAGATGAGTGTTGCAACAGACAATGACCCAAAGCATGGAAGTAAATCAACAACAGAATGGCTTTAACAGAAGAAAATACTCCTTCTGAAGTGGCCCAGTCAGAGTCCTGACCTCAACCCGATTGAGATGGTGTGTCATGACCTCAAGAAAGCAATTACACCAAACATCCCAAGAATATTGCTAAACTGAAACAGTTCTGTAAAGAGGAATGGTCAAGAATTACTCTTGACCGTTGTGCACGTCTGATCTGTAACTACAGGAAACGTTTGGTTGAAGTTATTGCTGCCAAAGGAGATTCAACCAGTTATTAAATGCAAGGGTTCACATACTTTTTCCAACCACACTGTGAATGTTTACATGGTGTGTTCAATAAAAACATGGCAACATTTCATTCTTTGTGTGTTATTAGTTTAAGCAGACTGTGATTGTCTATTGTTGTGACTTAGATGATGATTATGACCAATTTGTGCAGAAATCCATATCATTCCAAAGGGTTCACATACTTTTTCTTGCAACTGTATATCCCTATACAACCCCCTCCTTATAATAATCTGCTGCTTTAAAATTGCTTGTTTGGTTACAACTTTCATACTGATTGTAACATATACATTGTTCCTATATGGTAAGTGTTTCTAAACCTATACCGGAACTATTCAAGCTAATATTTACACTGGGAGGGTATCCACTAATGTTTAACTGAATTTCAAGTGTTTACTAGCTATCTAATGTTTATACATGTACACAATTTCGTGTGTTGTAAGTTCATTTTGTGTATTTTAGACTAGGACTTAATAACGCGTTTTTTTTTTGTTTGTTTTTTAATATTTCTACTTTGGGGTAATTTGTATGGTGTCTAGTCCTCATGTTTAGGCTATTCCCCTTTGTTCTGCAACATTGAATGTATATTACAAATGTGAGGATGTGAAACTGTTACTGTGGGAAATGGATCTTACCTCACACACATAGTTACTTACTAATTAGACTAAAATTTTGCTTTGTTCAAATTAGGTTGAAACACACCAAACACACATGCACTAAGACCCCAATAAAGATTTGAGGAGGATTGTACTTGGACAATCAGGATGGATATCATGCCCTCGGTTTTGGCCAAACATTAATACATCAATTCACTGACTCCTGTATTCAAAACATTCCTGACCCATGTTGTGACTCATTTTTTCAATCCATAACACATGTTCAGCATACTAAGTCTGGATCAGTGTCATTTACTGAGTAACACCCAGATCTAGACCTTTAGATGACTGGTGTAAAATGTACGAGTGATGCTTACCTAGCAGTCATTACATATTATTATAAACAAGGAAATGCACATTTTGTAAATTTTAAAGTATTATATTGGTAATATAATCTCTATGTGCCGAATCTCATCTCTACCTTTTGTGTTTCCCACCATCCATATGGCTCTTTCCATCACTCAGTTTCTTGTGTGCCTGTCATTCTCTTCCCTTTGTGTGCTACTCACTGCCTGTTCCCTCTATTAGCCCCATACCCATCCCCCAATTTGTGTGGCTTTTTTGGTCCTCCACATTCCTTTGAGTAGGTCTGTTAACCTCTCACTTCTCTATGGTTCATCCCACTCCCTCCTCAATACAATGAAATTGTAAAAGTACTAAAAACATTAAATTAATTATCCCCTCAGTGACCAGACCGCTTTTCAATTCTCTTACCACGGCTATTTTTACATTTCTGCTGTGTTTGTTTTTAGCTGTAATTTTCCTCTTAGTCATTTACTGTACCCACACATATTATATACTGTTTTTCTCACCATTAAATGGTCTTTCTAAAGATACCATTATTATCATCATATCATATAATTTACTATAAAAAAATTCAAATATGATGAAAAATTTTGAAAAAACACTTTTTCTCATTTTGACCTTTAAACTATGTTACGCATCTACAACTGCCAGAAAACACCCATGCTAAATAGTTCCAAAATTTTGTACTGAGGTTAGAAATACCCAATGTTAACATGTTCTTAGCTTTTTTTGGAAAGTTAAAGGGATATACGTACAAGTATGACACTGCTGTTTCAAAATATATATTTTTAAAATTTATCGTGTCATTATAACACTGTTATCTGTCATAAACCTCTGAATCACACCTCACATGTACATATTTTTTTGCAGAAATATTGCAAAATATTTGCAAAATATATTGCAGAAATCCATATCATTCCAAAGGGTTCACATACTTTTTTCTTGCAAATATATATATATATATATATATATATATATATATTGTGATAAAGTGAAGGCAGATAGGCCTTTTAACCCCAGGGGGAGTATGTGTCATTCCCACTGCAATAGCTCATTAACTGCAGCTGAGCAGTGGGTTGGAGACGATCCAAAAAACCCTGGCCTGGATCTATGTCTCCCCAGAAAACCACTAAACTGTGGAGTGGAGCATTGGCCCACCCTTCTCTCCAAATGCTCCACCCCAGGGGCCCATAACTGAACAGTGCTTTGTTGTAGGCAACACAGGCCAGGGTTTTTTGGATCGTCTCCAACCCACTGCTCAGCTGCAGTTAATGAGCTATTGCAGTGGGAATAAACTCCTCCCTGCTAGGCAGGTAAAGGAGAGGGATTGCTGGCTTCCTCCCAGGAAGCAGGTAGGAGAGAGAGGCTGTTCTCTCCAGATAGTCAAGGAGACTAGGCACTTGGAGTGCAGAAAGGAAGCAGTCAGGGCAAGACTGGCTTGGAGCACTGGGAGTGCAGAAAGGAAAGCAGTCAGGGCAAGGCTGGCTTGGAGCACTGGGAGTGCAGAAAGCAAAGCAGTCAGGGCAAGGCTGGCTTGGAGCACTGGGAGTGCAGAAAGGAAAGCAACAGGTTAGATAGCAGAGCGTTGCTCTCTAATAAGGTTGGTGCAAGATTGTGTTTGGTTTCTATGAGTGGAAACAGAGAGCTGAAAACCCTGAAGCAGTAAGGCTGTTTATGTTTATGTTTATGTTTATGTTTATGTTTATGTTTATGTTTATGTTGGGAAATGGACAAGCCATCCAACCCAGTTAGCTGATTATTTTGTTTAGTTAGTGCTCAGAAGAGCAAGGCTTTTGTTTGATATATTTTTGTTACCTTTATACCTTACTGTGCATTTTATTTTGGAACCTCAATAAAAGAGCAAGTCAGTTTACCTCATCCAGCGTGTGAAGTGTCTCTAAAGCCTGAAAAGACTGTGTGTAACACCCCGATCCCAGGACAAGGTACCAAGGGAAAGGAGTACTTTTGTCACAATATATATATTTACATATAGATTTATATCAAAATACACTTAGAATTAAATTATATTTATATATATATATATATATATATATATATATATTTGTGCTCATGATAGTACAGAGTAAAATAGCATAATGAACGTAGGATGGTATAAAAGATCAAGTCGGCCTACCAAGGAAAAGAAAATGAAAAGGAAAAATAATTATTATAATGTGGTGTGGTGGGAGGGTCATTCAACGCTGATCTCGAACGGTATGGAGCCAGGTAAGGGGTGTACCTTAAGTAGACTAGGGGTGAATAACAAGCACCTCGCACAATTACAGGCCAAATGGCCTTAATACTTGTGTTAGGTGCTCATGATAGTACAGAGTAAAATACCATAATGAACGTAGAATGGTATAAAAGAGCAAATCGGTTGTGGTGTGCCGAGGTATGTGACGAGACCAATCTCGCCACATTGCATTGGAGAAGCCTGGTTGCTCGTCTGCTGCCTTTGGACTATGGCCCCCATGTTAAAAGACTTTGTTTCACCTGCAGAAAAGCTGTATTCGTGCTTTTCTGCCGGTTGTTCGGTAGATTCAATCTACCGAACAACCGCACGAATGAATAGACCACCTGGGAGCTGGAGTGTGCCGGCAATTAACCTCCCTGAAGTTGCGGTTAACCGCAGCTTAATTGACAATTACTGGGTGGTCGCGGTTACACCTAGACGCCACGCGATGGCGGTGTTATGGAAGCTCCCCGGGTAGCCAGCGCTTGTTCTACCCAGCGGCAGGACACCAAAAGCGGACACTTTTGTCTTGCAAGTCCCGCTGAGGCTGGAAGTCTGCAAACCCATTCGGGAACCGAACAACGGAGCATTCGGGACTTTTAGTGCTGCAATTGTATTCGGTGTGCAAGTATCCAGATAGCCTGCCATGGAGCCTGTTCGTGAAATTATAGACTTTGGCTCCATGGCGATTAAACTGTATTCGTGTGGTCTGAGCGCCATTCGCTTAATAATGTGCGCTCAGACCTGAGCTATCTGGGGATATGTTAAATGTATAGTTTTAATGTAATGTGTCTTACCTGGTGTATTTTAACAGTAATGCTTAGTATCCCCACGTGCATAATGGAGATTTGCCTTTGTCTCAGGAGATAATTGAATTACTTCTCAATTATCTCCCAGGGCAGAGGGGAGGAAGCCAGGATGCATTGTGGGAATATACTGTGACTGTGTGTCCTATTTGTCTGCTTGTCTGTCCCTTGTCACAGTCTCCCATTTGGTCCCCTAGGGGAGTGTCCACCAGGTGGGAGACCTGCATAAATACTGGGCAGGTAGCCCTCATTAAACAGACCACTGGTTGACCCTCAACACGGAGCCTTGTCTCGTCTTTGGGGGGATTTACTGAATGCTGATAGAGACTGATTGCTAGGAGTGTAAGCCACTTGGATGCTTTTCCTATTCGTCTGCTAGCAGCAATTCGTATGGTTCCTGTTCGTGTGTTTGGAGTGCTATATTGGATGCCGTTCGGGAGTTTGGAGCATTCACTTATTGGCGGTTTGTGTGTTTGGAGTTCTGCAGTAGCTGTGCCTGCATCTCTGGAAAGGGGGCCGATCGCCTAAACGTTTTTTACCCCTTTTGTGCAAAACGGTCCGTTACAAGGTAGGCCTGAGAAAGAAGAGGGCAAAATGAAATAATCAAATTTATTACAGACAACCAATACAAATACACATTGTGGCAAACCTAGCCACTTTTAGGTTACTGTACTGTATCTGAAAAGGTTGTCTGTAATAAGCCGCTGGACTGTTATATTTTAATGCCTGCATGTACTGCTATGTCCTAGAGCATTCGTATGCTAGCAGCCGAAAGCCGCTAGCATTCATGTATTCGTTTCACGAACAGGAACTTTACCGGCTGTTCGTGAAACGAATAAGATACCACCCAGTAGTCCACACACAGAGGGTCGTGTGGCACCCATTAACCGATTGCAACATTGTTGCAATCGATAGTTAAGGGCTTTCCTAGGTGGCCGTCGTTTGGCTACCGACCACGCGGCGGTCGGCCATCTTGATCCTTTGTTTCACCAGCGGTGTTTGGTAGTCGAGCGCGTGGAGCTGAAATCGTCTACTCGATTGCGCGAACACCGCTTGGCTTCCAGGCCATTCGGGAGCTTCACTATTCTGGTTCCCCATCGGTGTTCGGTACTTTTAGGCGAACACAATGTTAAAGTGTATTTTGTGCGTCGTTCGGTTATTTATGTTGGGATCTGAGCGGTATTCTCACAAAATGTGCGGTCAGACCACAGCTATCTACCGAACGTCCATTCGTTTAAATAAAGTGAATGATGGAAAAGTTATATATTTTTATGTGAAATGTTGGTTCTGCTGCATGGAGGGATAATCCACTTAACGGTATATTCCAGTGGGAGTATCCCTCTCGTCCAGCAGTGCCTAATGGGAGAAATGTCCAGATTATTAATTCCCCCATGTAGTGCCCTACTGTATAACCCCTGCAATGTCAGCAGGGAAACCCCTTGCATTGGGACTTGCATAAATACTGTGAATTGTGAATAAAAGCTCAGTTGACTCCCAGAACTGTGTTTCGTCCGGTTACTGGGGGGATTTGGGATATTGCCATACTTTTCAGCGCTTTACTTTGGATTACTTTCTGTACCAGCGGAGATCGTGGAATATTTTTGTTACCTTTATACCTTACTGTGCATTTTATTTTGGAACCTCAATAAAAGAGCAAGTCAGTTTACCTCATCCAGCGTGTGAAGTGTCTCTAAAGCCTGAAAAGACTGTGTGTAACACCCCGATCCCAGGACAAGGTACCAAGGGAAAGGAGTACTTTTGTCACAATATATATATTTATATATAGATTTATATCAAAATACACTTAGAATGAAATTATATTTATATATATATATATATATATATATATTTGTGCTCATGATAGTACAGAGTAAAATAGCATAATGAACGTAGGATGGTATAAAAGATCAAGTCGGCCTACCAAGGAAAAGAAAATGAAAAGGAAAAATAATTATTATAATGTGGTGTGGTGGGAGGGTCATTCAACGCTGATCTCGAACGGCATGGAGCCAGGTAAGGGGTGTACCTTAAGTAGGCTAGGGGTGAATAACAAGCACCTCGCACAATTACAGGCCAATGTAATATTGCAGCTCCGCTACGCACATTTCAACCAGACATGTCTTTGAATGCATTCCTTAATTCTTGTACTGGGTCCGGTATGTACCATGAGTAAGCGGATGATTTCCAGCGCCCCAGTGCTTTTATAACATGAACTGGAATGTTAACACTGGAGGCTGTGGATGCTGCCCCTATGCGGAAGGAGTGCCCCGAGTAGTTAGCTGGGTTGAGGTTCAGCTGCGTGAGTAAAGACCTGACGTAGGTCATGAATGTTGTAGTGGTGAGTATCGAACTGTGTAAAATGAATAATGGTTGTGATTTTAGTGAGTTATGATGCAGTATGTATGCATCAAGAATCGTGACAGGGCACCACCTGTTGTGCGTAGGATAGTATGCTATTTTTACTGATGCATGCTGACTGGTCTTGGAGTGAGGCAGAATCAAGATGTAATGATCCATGTGTTTTGTTAAGTGGGAATAGAGGAGAATAGGAGTAGATTGTGTGGTGTTGGTCATAGTGAATTCTCTAGATCTTAGGAATTCATAGAAAGCTATGTAGATTGCTGCTTTGATGACAGAGTTTGTGTTGGTGTCAATAGGTTTTAAATCAAGCAGATTAGATAGTGCTTTGAAAATATGGTTGTCTATGGGTAGCTTCTGTGATGTACGTGTGAGTTCAGATCTCTGAATGCCCCTGAGGATAGTCTTAATCTGGTGAGAGGCCATAAAACTTGTGTTGTTTGGATGTAAGGTTAGCATATGTTGTTGAATGCCTGTTAGCTAAAGTTTAATGGTGTTGTATGACATCTTAAGTTTAAGGTGGCAAAAAGAAGCGAACCCCAACAAAGATGTCATGACAAATGGTTGCATGATGTTATGTTCCGAAAGGAATCTTTTGAATAATGTAAAGGCCATGTCGTATGTTTTGTGCGTATTGTTTAACAGTGCCAATTGAGATAGTGCCCTGCTATGATGCATGATGGCGTCTAGTCCAATACTAGTTGCTGAAATGTTGGAGTAGTTGGGGCTGTGAGCGCGACTGACGGGAGTGCCTGATGGAATGCCTGGAATTTAAACCGAGACAAACTGTCAGCAGCTGTGTTACATACACCTGGAACATGGAAACAATACAGGAAGAAATTATGACAAGCAGCCAACCAAGTGACTTTCCTCAGAAATCTCATGATGGTAAGGGATTTGGAACAACCTTTGTTGATGATGTGACAGGTTGCCTGGTTATCTGAGTAGCAACGTACTGACAAGTTTGCCCATAGATGACCCCATGCTACGGCAGCCGCCACGATGGGATAGATCTCAAAGAGAGCTGAGGTAGTGGAAAAACCCTCCAAATCCTGAACTGCTGTAGGCCAGCTGCCCCAAAGCCATTCATTCCCAAAAATTGCTGCAAAACCTGTGGTAGATGCGGCATCTGACCAAATGGTAGGTGATGAGTCAGTCAAAACATACTTTTACCATTATAAGTGGTTAGAAATTCCATATGCGTAAGTAGCTTGGGTATCTAAGGACAACCTTTGTGTGTCGTGTAGGAATAGTGGAAATTGATACAAGAGTCGGGATATGAAGCAGCTGCCTTGAGATATGATACGCATGGCAAAATTTAGAGAACCCAGCGGGGACTGTAGCTCTTTGCGGTTGCAAGTACCGAGCTGAAGGTAGTGGTTGATGTAGGTAAGAATGTTTCCTATCTTGTCGTGTGGCAGGCTTGCTTGCATCGTGGTTGAGTCTAATTGAATACCCAGGAATGTGATGATCGTGTCTGGCCCCTCGGTTTTCTTTGGGGAGATTGGGACACCTAGCTGCTCGAATAGACTGATTGTAGCTTTGATGCTACTGGGAGGGGAAGTGTTCTCCTCGACCAGTAAGAAATCATCCAGGTAATGTAATACAGTAGGGCATCTGGCTATGTTTAATAGTAACCAGCACAATAGTTCGGCAAATGTGTCAAAAATAGCAGGGCTATTTTTGTACCCAAAAGTTAAGCGGGAGATAAAATAGTAGTTCCCGGACCACTTGATAACATGCAGGTGCCACAGTGTAGGGTGAATTGGCAGCAATTTAAAGGCGTGAGTCATATCGGTCTTACTAAGCCATACTCCAACTCCTGCCTGTATGACAGCTGTAATGACATGATCTTGCAGGGAGAATTCTTCGGAGGGTATGAGGGAATTGAGAATGGGGTTAGCCGATGAGTGTGGTGCAGACAGGTCAATAATGAGTCTCTGTTTAAGGGATGATTTCCCTGTGACAATACCAATGGGGTTAGTGCACCATTCGTTGAATGGAGGAGACTGGAAAGACCCCAATAAGAAACCCTCAGCAACTTCCTGGGCTATGAGAGTGTCAAAAGCTGTGGGGTTGTGCTGTGCGGATTGTAGATTAGGGCATTCCAGAATCCCGGACGGTATGTGTAGAATACCCGTGTGGAAGCCTTCTGTTAAACCAAAGATAAGAAAATCTACCAAGTGTCTAGACGGGTGATGTGACAGACATGCTGTAAATACCGAAATGGTAATGGACGTTAGGTATGGCTTAGGGTACATTTTATTTGGACACATGGTTTTGGCATGTGCCCTAAAGCATTTTAAACAGATATGCAATAATCTACATCCACTATAATTACAAGATCCGACATTGAAATTATTACATATCTGGGACTTGCCTGGAAACTTGATCGGGCGTCCCAGTTTGTCTCTGGTCAATTTCTCTGAAACACCAGAGGATCTAGCTCCTTGTGTGGAAGCATGTTTGTCTGCCGTGTTGGGACAGAAATTTGTTGTATGCGCCGTATGGGAGCAGTATGCACAAGCCGGTGTTCTTAGACCTGCAAAGTGTCTGCAAAAAATGACGGTATCAATCCTACCCCAGTTGGATCTTGTTCCATACTGGGAGAAGGCCCCAGACACTTTTGCAGAAAAAGACCTATGGTAGACATAAAAAGCTGATCCACCATATTTGCTGCCCAGGTCTACCAGCTTGTGCATATAAAGATCGAACTCTATTGGGATAGACCGCACAGATGACATCCCGGTAAATACTAAAGGCCAGTACAAACTCGAGGATAGTCAATTTCCTGTTTAGGTGGGCGTCCCTAGATCTGACCACAACAGACAAATCATCATATGAATAAGTCTTATTTTCCACGCTATCCTGGGAGGCAATCAGCAGAGAAGCCAGGTTGACGTCTTTACTTTCCAGGATATCTCTTTTAAGGTGCTCTGGGATCATATGAGCAGGGCTAACTTCCTGGTCCTCCTGGGTGATGGCTGGAGCAATTAATAGCAAGTCGGCTGGTGCTGGGGAAGCAGCAGCGGTTGGCCCAGCTAGGGTAAGGGCCGTGATCACCGACTCAAGTTTCTCCAGCCTGGAGTTGACCTTGCTCATGGAAACCATGAGTGATGACAACATGAAATGTATGTCGTCCGGGTTGGAGTGGCTGGGCCCTTCCCCAGCATCCATATTGTTAGTTGAAGTGTATAGTAATTTGAAAAGCTCTGCTTTCCTTGCTGTAACGGGGTAGGGGATTTGCCGTCTCCTCAATTCAGTGGTTATTCGAGGGATCGTCCAGGATCTGATCGATGCTGGACTGGTTACCTCTCCTCCTTGTGTAGGAGTAATTACTCTAGCCAGGGTGCTAGGCAGGGAGAAATCCTCTACCCCTTCCTGAGACATACTAAAACAAAACAATTAATTAGTGTATGAAAACCACCGAGATTGTACTGGCAGGCTAGCTGAGCCAGATGGCGAAAGATTAATTCTGTTTGGTGACAGGTGAGGCCCTGCTAGTGGCCAAGTGGCTTGAGAGGCTCTATTTATGCGTTGGCGCGAGGGGATTCAAGGTCACCCATCATAGTGGCATGATTGTAGGCCTCTCGGTGACTGTAAAAGAGAAAACAGGGGAAGGGAGTGACAGGTGAGGCCTTCTCTATGCAACATGCGAGGCGACTAGCTCACGTGTGGCCCGATGGGTGTTGGCCTCAAATGCCAAGAAGGGGTAAATACCTATTGGGGAGCCTGTGACCCTACTGCCAGTACTCTAACCTGGGGGGGGTGAAATGTATGTAAGAATACCACGTGAGCAGGCGTACGTACCTGGTAGTATGAATATATCACTGTGAATTCGTATGGGGAAATATATAAACCTGGACAGCCTGAAACGGGTAAAAAAAAAAAAAGATAATATAGTGAGTGTGGTCTGTGTGGGAATGGTGTAGTCTGTATAGCCCGTACCAGAGGTGTTTTAAGGATTTGATTATGGAGATTAACTGGAAAATGGCACAAAAGTTTAGTGAATGCGATGACAACATAAATGTACTAAAAGCCAAGTGATGCAATGTCTTCTAATGCCAGGATTCTGGCTAGAAACCGAGGGGATGTATGATGGGTGGCCCTGCAGACATGTAATTAACAACAAAGGGGAAGGGGTGAAAACAATCCTCCAAAGTGATGATGTAAAGTTGTATATGACATTACTGTAATGAAAAGACGTATGATTGGTTGGATCAGTGCGTGTGATTCAACCCGAGAATTCCCTGCTTGGAAAAAGGAAATTGTATCCTCATGTATATGTCGTGGTCAGAAAACGTGACTGAAATGAATAAGTATGGAGCAACCCCTGAAAGCGTGGGAGTCAAATAATCCATACAGATATGTGAACTGGTTGCTATGGAAACCAATACAACCCATATACCTTTAAACAGTAAATAGAATTAGTCTATATCCAGTAAGCATAAAACAATTGTTTAACCGAATGGTATAGGCATGAAATGATGTATGTAATCCACAAAAAGGATTTATGTGAATAAATTAACAAGACCATTACCGAAACCCTATGGCAAGGGAAAACAGAAATGAATCGAACAGTTTACACGTATGGAAACCCATGTGAACAGGCATGCAAGCCAAAAGGCGAAATAACCGAAAGGATAGCTTTTAAAACCCAATACAATGAAATTGCCAAATATTTCACGAAATAATTACACGAACAGATTGTCCAATTTGCAACATAATAGGGAAAAGACCGTAAAGTGAGGACCCGTGCTGTACCGGACGCCGTGGGAACTGATCCTGGCGTGACAGGTAGGTCTAACTTACGGTTTAGGAGTCCTTGAGACACGATCTACGAAGAGAGGCTGGACAGACAGAAAGGCCTGTAACAGGATTCCTGGACACGGCTTGCCGCGGAAAAAACTTGTGGATACTGAAAACCAAGATGGTGTCTGAGAGAACCCGGAAGTGGATACTCATTCAACGCTGACCTCGAATGGTATGGAGCCAGGTAAGGGGTGTCCCTTAAGTAGGCTAGGGGTGAATAAAAAGCACCTCCCACAATTACAGGCCAAATGGCCTTAATACATATAAAAATATTATCCGAAATATACATATGTCCATGTACATATTTACATAATTTCATAAATATTAGTAAAAAATACACTTAGTATGACGTTATATATAAGATTTTTTTTATTATTATTTATTAACTTAATTTTTTATTTTTAAACATTTTTTTCACCAGCAGGATGACTATCTGTCAGTTCAAGCAGTCCCCATGCTGGCAGCACCATAGATGCCTATTGCGGCCATGTGACTGCTCTTTCAGAGTGGTCACATGGCCCATGGGGTCATATTTAGCCAAGGGGGGACTGTCTGGGTGGTCAGACAGTCCCCCAATTGGAGAAGAACACCCCCCGCTGGCAATCAGGTAAGTACATGGGAATAGAGGGAGAGGGAGAGAAGGGGTTATTTTTATTTTATCTTTAATTAGTGCCTCAATCACGTGGGGCTACCCAAAAGTGATGCTCCAGGGGAATTGCAGGATGCTTTAAAATCGATGCATCGCTGCAATACCCTTAGAGCGTCTGGAAGCAATCACGATCGCTTACAGAGTTCAAGTGTGCAGCAGATGTACAGGGTGCTTCAGCGGTCGCTAACAACCGTTTTTTGTCTGACATACCCTGTACGTCCGCGGTCACTAAGGGGTTAAAGTGGTTTGCATTCTGTGAATGGCTAATCCAAGAAGACAGTACCAATATCTGCTGAATATTTTAGTATGCATTAATAAAAATGTGTACCTTATGCATAATACTATAACATGGTTTTAAAACAGAGGAAATAAGGACATAACAAGGATGAGGCAACTGAATCTTCGTTCAGGAAAAAGTATTCTGAAATAGTTTTTTGGATGTTGCCTTTAAATTGTGGGTTGTGTAAGAGGGTAGAGTTAAGGCGCCAGGACCATGTTCTGGCAGTGTTTGGTATGGTAAGTGTGATAGTTATGTCGGCATGGTCAGACCAACTAATTGTCCTAATACCTGTCGTTCTTACCATGTTCGTCAATCATGGTGAGGTCAAGAATAGGTCTATCCTGGAATGCAAGCACTGTGAGTGTGAATAAAAAGTATAGTTGAGTGAAGACAGGTGCTGGATCCTCCAGGCGTCTAGTAGATGAAATTACGAAACAAAAGATCGGAACATTTTGTTGGATCGATTATTCACATATCTTAAATATATATGGATTGAACAAAATTGTAAATGCAACACTTTTGTTTCTGCCACCATTTTTCATGAGCTAAACTCAAAGATCTAAGACTTTTTTTATGTACACAAAAGGCCTATTTCTCTCAAATATTCTCCACAAATCTGTCTAAATCTGTGTTAGTGAGCACTTCTCCTTTGCCGAGAAAATCCATTTGTGACAGACCGCCTGGTGCCCCGACTGGGTGCCTCCGCCATTTGATGCTAGTAGTGCTCACCGAGGACTCCAAGTACTTCACCAGACACCATCAGCACTGAAGTCCCTATGCCACTGCAGCTTGTCTGGGGTCTCCACCCTGGACCCAAGAACAGGATTCAGCTTCCAGTGGGTGAACCTCTCCTACTCCAGAGAGTATAGCAGGAACAGCTCTTATAAGAGCTTATGGTTATAGCCTGTATAACAGGTCACTACAAACACGGGGCGAGGCTCTATGTTGAGGGTAAAGCTGGAACTCATTTTAATGGTGCCACACTTGGCCTTATATGTTATTTCCCATGCAAGGGGTACGCCCACATGAACCTTGTTGGGTACTATAATACAAAATTACAAACCAATAACAACATGGTTACAATGTATGACACTCCCACACATAGCCAACAAACCCTTCCCTCTGCCTGGGAGATAATTGAGCCAGATACTGTATTAACTCAATTATCTCCAGGCAGAAAAAATACATATTTTTATAAAACCCCAAAAGTACCCCAAAACACAAAATCCCCACAAATGTTACATCACCTGATAGCGCTGATGTGGGTGACCAACATTACCAAAAAACACCCAGATCAGTCCAGGGGTTCAGGAATTCTATGGAAGTCACATTTTGACCGACCGCACACATGGTCCCATGCGTCAAACATTTCCATAGAATCAGGCTGTGAGGTCGGTACACTTTGGGAATTTGAAGTAGAGTTGAAAATACCGAACAGAGTCAATAGTCTTACCCTTGTGGGTATATTTATGGGGTGATAAATATTAAAATAATATTTTTATAAAAATTATCAAAAATTAATTTTATAATTTTTATTACATCAAAATTGATATCTTGAGAATTACCCACTATTTTAATTATCTTAGATCCTAGAGAACGTCATCATTTTAGAGGATTTTTACTCCATACAATTAAATCACAAATTCTATTATAAAAATATAATTTATTGTGACATCATAATAAAATAATAATATGTAACATGTGTGGTAATAATCAGTGAATATTTAGTATAACATAGGTATACAATATAATGGTTTTAAACAAATTCAATGACTACAGCATCAACTGTCAAGACTTTACGATATGTAAACTATCCCACAGACACAGAACACAAAAACTTCACACAGCGCAGCGAGAAGCCATAAAATCTTGGCTCACAGTTAGATCCTGATTAACTCTTTCAACCCTGGCTAAATCCTCCTAGGCATATAACATCCTATTCTATTGCTATTTTTAATTAAAATGACGTTCAAACCAGCTCATTAATCACTTCCGGGAACCATCCAATAAGAATAATCTACTAGATTTTATAAAAAGCCGAATTTAACTCTACATAAGATACACGATCTTATTTCAGAGCAAATCAATACATCTGGATAAAAACAGCGGTATGCTAACACGTGATAAATATCACATTAATATATAATTATCTTGATTCCACCTGCAGAATGGAATGTTTATAACTATATATTCTTTAGTTAACTAAGATTTCTCAATTATTAAAATCTGACCGTGATTTATCCAGTCATATATCATGCTATTAATTAAAAAAATGAATTAATTTAGATTAATTAAATAAAACCAGCATAATTACCAGTTATGTTGTAGATGTTCTCATCAGATGCTTGGATAGTCCCAGGAACTTCAATGGAAGTATGGTTATATGTAGGATTGTATGTAATAGATTAGTTATATTGGTTAGAAAGTAATAGTAAAATTCTAAGTGTCAAGTTGTGTCCAAGAGAGTTTGAGAGTTGAGTGTTAGTCCCAGAGTGTCCTGAATCTCTCTCCTGGATCTTTGTGAATGTCCAAATCTGAATCTGAATGTGAATCTGAATCTGAGTGTGAATGTCCCTCTCTTCCCTTTGTTCCTACTTTTTAAAGGGTCAGACTCTCTGTACGTCATTAGTTGATCAGGCGAATAGGAAACTGTGGGTGTGTCTAGCTTATCTAGTATTTAAATGTAGAGAATGATCCAGGCACTCCAACAGGTTCCAACATTAAGGCAATTTATTTGAACCAGGAACTACATAGCAACGTTTCAGCCCTAACAGGGCTTTTCTCAAGCTAATGTAGCACATAAAAAGTACACAATATATAGGTGTATACAACAATCATACAAGTGAATAAACATGTGAAATGATGATTACCAACACACATTATCAATCAATAGTGACATCTAACTAAATAGAAAATAATTAGAAAATAATTGTCTCTCCAATAGTAATCTTAATACCTGGGGGTGTCAAGGAGATCAGAAGACATCAGCCAATCATACCTTAAAGTAGTTAAATTGATTAATTGAACACCAAATGTATGTAATACTTTAAAGTACCTTTTAATGAAGCAGCAAAAGGATTTTAAATAATTGCACTTCCGAATAGGGTCACATGGTTATGACCACATGATTCCTATTGGCCAATTATCTCTCGCCAATCACATGATCACACCTCGTGATCAAATGTAGGCCAATAATAGCCGCGCATAAACGTGCATGTCGAAAGCAGGGATGTAAATGCGCATGTGTCGGCTCACCATCGGGCGTAACACACCCACGTGAGCTGATGTACGCAACGCGCATGCGCAAATCGGCGCAGGCGCACAACGGAAACACCGCTCCGCGCAAATGCATAGAGCCGCATACCCCAATGCGCATGTGCCGGGACGTGCACGCGCATCGCGCACAGCAAAAAATTAAAAATAAACAAAGTGAATAATAGAGTCTAAGATGACTCAACTGGTGAGGTTTAATGAATTAATGTAGTATTCAAAATAACAATCAAAATAAAAAACAACCAAATGGCCGATGTAAATCCTGATTTACAAGACAACCCAGATATTAAATAAAGATATATAAATCACATAAATTTTAGAAAATATCAAATATAATATTGCATAGTAACAAAATAATATCACTTTATAGATCCTATATTGTACATTATATTAAAGGACCGCTATAGTGCTAGGAAAACATACTCGCTTTCCTGGCACTATATTGCCCTGAGGGTGCCCCCACCCTCAGGGTCCCCATCCCGCCTGGCTCTGGAAAGGGGAAAGGGGTTTAAACTTACCTTTTCCAGCGCTGGGCGGGGAGCTCTCTGCCTCCTCTCCTCCTCCGATCCTACCCGCCGGCTGAATGCGCACGCGCGGCAAGAGCTGCGCGCGCATTCAGACGGTCGCATAGGAAAGCATTTACAATGCTTTCCTATGGATGCTGGCGTGCTCTCACTGTGAAAATCACAGTGAGAAGCACGCAAGCGCCTCTAGTGGCTGTCAATGAGACAGCCACTAGAGGATTAGGGGGAAGGCTTAACCCATTGATAAACATATTAAAAATGGGTTAACCCTAGAAGGACCAGGCACCCAGACCACTTCATTAAGCTGAAGTGGTCTGGGTGCCTAGAGTGGTCCTTTAATCTAATATTGTATGCCCAACTGAGTAAAAGAAAATAAAAATAAATAAAAATATAAATAAATATAAAAGTGAAGATAAAAGTAAAAAAAAAAAAATACAAAATGTCTAAATGAGAATAAATAAAATAAAATAAATTAAAAAAATAATAATAAAAATATTAAAAATAATAACAATAACCAATTAACAAATACATATAATATAATTAATCTATATAGTGGTTAAATATATAAAATATTCAACATATCTTACTATGGAAGTGTGATAACATCAATAGAAATAAAAATAAAAAATAGATCTCTATATAGTATCTTTAAAGTACATATAATATAATTGTGATACTATAAATGTAATTTATCAAAAACTTAAGTGTAGTGATTTCATGGGCTCATACATTTCTCAGACTTTAATGTACAGTTTACTTTGTATTTAATCAATAATCTACAATTCAATCAAAGATGTAACAATATTTTAATAACAAGACGTATCAATAATTAAATTTAAATAAAGACAATTAGTACAATAAATGATCATAGTGACACTCATGCATACATATTTATAATAGTCAAATACAATATTACAATAATAAAAAAATAAATACAAATAATATAAAGACGACAAAGCAATGACTTAAGTCAAAAAATGTGACAACTGTAGCTTAGTCAAATATTTTTATAAAAGACATTAGAGAGACAAAACCTATGTGCTCATATAGAAGTAATGGCCAGCACAAGTGATCAGTGAAAAGATCTGTAAAACATAATAAAAAAAATAATAATGAAAAAATAATAATTAAAACATAAAAGCAAAAAAGCAAAAAAGGCCAGAATCTAATTAATTCAATATTAAATAAATGGATTAAGATCATATTCTTGATTAAGTCCCTTGGGTGTCAAAGATTCTAATTCTAGGCCGACCCAGTGCAAGCAGCAATATCAGCGTACGGGCCCTGGTGCAGCTGCTCCCCACAGGGCCGCCAGGCCTATAACAACCATCATAGTTGTCACCCACTGATGGCGGCCCTGTTTGGAACTGTATCAAACACCTTGGCAAAATCGAAAAAGATTACATCCACTGCAACACCCTGATCTAGACTTCTACTTACTTCTTCGTAGAATGAAATCAAGTTAGTTTGACATGACCTGTGCTTCATAAAACCACTTTGATTTTTGCTGATAACCCATTCTTCTCAAGGAATTCTTGAATATTATCCCTTAATAACTTTTCAAATCTTTCCCAGCCACAGAAGTTAAGCTCACAGGTCTATAATTCCCAGGCAAAGATTTTGAACCCTTTTTGGATATAGGAACCACATCCGCCTTCCTCCAATCCGGAACACTTGAAAGAAAAGAATCTTGAAAGATTAAAAACAGAGGTTCACTTATTTCCACACTTAGTTCATTAATACTCAGGGATGAATACTGTCAGTCCCCGGAGCTTTGTTTATATTAACTTCCTTTAGTTGCTGTGGCACCTTGTTTTGAGTCATTCAATTACAATTTTTCTGCATGTTTTTGCAGCAATCATTTGCATATCTATTGCCATAGGTTCTTCCTTAATATACACAGAGGAGAAATAGTTATTTAAAAGTTCTGCCTTTACCTGGTCTTCATTAACTAACACCCCCAACCCGGTTTCTAGTGTACCTATACTTTAATGTTTTGCGATTTTATAATTTGAGTACTTAAACAATGCTTTGGTGTTGGTTTTGCTCTCTTTGGCTATCATTTTTTAATTTTGAAGTTTAGTGAATCTAATCTCCTTTTTGTACACATTACTGGCTTCCTTATTTCTTTTATAGGATGCCTCTGATTTGTCAGATTTAAAGGCTTTGCATTCCCTTTTCTTATTTTTAATTTCATGATTCACTTTCCCACTAAGCCACAGTTTTTGATTTTGTTTCTTTTATATTTATTACCCAGTGGTACATGCTGAGAAATGTACCTTTCTAATATTTGTTGGAAGGTGTTCCATTTATCCTCTATGTTCTTTACGCTAAAGAGTTTATACCAATCAATATATTGTAAAGCTCCCTTTAACTTACTGAAATTGGCCTTTTTACAATTATATGTTTTAGTATACCCATGTGCTTTTGTTTTTTTGAGTTTATTTCAAAGGACACTAAATTGTGATCACTATTTCCCAAGTGCTCACCTACTTGAATGTTGGTAAAAAGATCAGTTGTTTGTTAGAACCAGGTCCAGACAAGCATTTATTCTAGTTGGTGCTTGTACAAGTTGTGACATGAAGGTGTCATTTAACAAGTTCAAAAACATAATTCCCTTTACTGAGGTCCTAGTCCCTCTGTCCCAATTTATTTCCGTGTACTTAAAATCTCCAGTAATTAAAGTGTTACTCAGATTTGCAGCTTTCTCAATTTGCTCAAACAGCTGTTATTCCTCGTCAATATTAACATTAGGTGGCTTATAACATATCCCAACCAATAACTGATTTCCCTTCTTTTGCCTCAAGCAGATATTTACCCATAAAGCTTCCACACTTTCCTCATCACATTCCACTTGCTTAATATTTGGCTTTAACTCATGGTTAACATACAAACATACCCCACCACCTTTCCTGTTTTTTATATCCTTCTTAAATAGTGTGTGCCCAGTCATGTGCCTCATTCAGTGGCTTCACTAGCATTCATATTTAGGGCGGACACATGGAGTGGCAGTGATGAAAGTGGGTGGGGTAATTAAAAAACGTGTGTGTGTATATATAAATCCAAAGATCATAAGCATCTTAACTAAACTGCAGACACAGGACTTGCCCCTGCAACCAGATTTCAATTTCAAATAGAAAGACAAAACATATACAACTAAAAATACTATTCTAAATTTCATCCCCTCATAACTCTTAAATTGATGACAAGATTGGCCCGATAAGCAGCTGTCAGGGCTTTTTCGTTTTGCCTGTGCTGTGGCTTCAAGCCAGGGCCCATTTTAATGATAAATTTAAATTGTACGTTAAATCATAATTATGCATGGCTGCCCATAGCACTGCACTATTATTATTTCTGAATAGGGAACTTGCATTTTAAACACAATTGAAAAATACACAGGTCATATACTGGACACAAATAAAAAAGGATATAGGGCTTTATATTTGCTCCTCATTCATAACCTGCCTGCTGTTTGGGGACAGAGAAGGCACCACCACACCGTCGTCAAGCTGTTTGGGGACATAGATAGCACCGGCAAACTGAGGACAGAGATGACTTGCGACTCAAGTCTCTCAGTCCCATTTGCATCCCCGATCAACTAGAGTAGTGTGGTCTGCATGGAGGAGACACAGTAATCTGACTAAATGACTTGAAGTGTTTAAAAATGGATGACGGGCATTTTCAAAACATAAATCTCATCTCCACTGTTTTGTTTTTTAATAATTGTCATCATCCATTTTTTAACTCTCAAAGTCATTCAGTCACACTAGTGTTACAGAAGCCACAAAAGCAATACTTTTCTACATTTTGGTTACTGTTGCCACTACTATGGATAATATTTTGTTATCACTGTTTGGATACTTCCCTATTCTCAGATACATGAATGAACAGTGCTACCCATTCAAATATACGAACAGCAGACCACCCAGCCTTGTCGTGTGTCTCTACTTAACCTCTCAAACCAGCGAAAGTCCTAACGAACTATCGACCACCATAACAGTGGAGTGTGCCAACAATTAACCGACCAGAAGCTGCGGTTTGTGGTTAACCACAGCCTAATTAATCGGAATCCAGGTGGCCTCATTCGTATATTCCAATTAGACGAATGAGGACCGTACTAAATAAACTAAAGAACTGTCGAACGACGACCACTCGTACCCAGCGTGTGTACTCAATTAAGTGGTGGTTTCTGCGGTTAACTGCAAGCTAAGTACCTAACCCCAGGTGGTCGCCGTTCGCAAACCGAACACGAGGCGGTGGCCATCTTGTTGCCAGCGAGGGTCAGTGGTACTTGGCAGTAAAATCTCTGGAACTGTAATCAGCAATGGGACTGCACAAATCCCGCTAAGAGGCCAGTTGTCCCATCTGTTTGGCCCAAGATTGTACAAACAGACTTATATATCAGAACTCTGGCACATCGTTTGTGAGATCTGAGCGCGATTCATACATCTTGTGCGCTCAGATATGAGCTATTGGGCGAAATAACTATTTTCATATTAAAATATTAACGCTATATATTTTATGTTATTTTATTATGGGTGTAAAATGTGGTATTTCCATGTGCATTGTAACTGTTAAGGCCAATTATCTCCAAGCTAGGCGGGGAAATTTTCACAGTTGCACGGTGTTCCCATTGGATAAACTATGTCATTGTCATGTGTACCATCAGGTCCAGAGGGGGCTGTCCCTTGGTCAGAAAGTTGCATAAATTGTCACGCCTGAGTGCCATTAAAGCCAGTTCATGTTACCCTCAAATCGCAGCCTTGACTCGTTTTGTAGGGAATAGTGTATCCTAGCTGTGCCATAGCTAGTGGGATTATTCTACACTTTCAGGAGAACCTCATGGATGCTGATAGGAGCGACATTCTACCTCTCCAACATCAGGAACCAGGATATCCAAGTGGTCCAACCTCCAGCTAGCCCGGAGGTAACCGTAACAAATAGCATTATTCACCCCAACCCTTTCAGTTCACACTCACTTCAACAACTGATGTAGGTGTGGGATAGAGTTAAAAATGGATGATGGTCACTATTATAAAAACCTGTCATTGAACCTGTCAGTTTAAACATTTCATAATTCAATACCCCAGATATTTCTGGTTTGTAACTGTTCACACCAATAAAGAAAATGGCTGCTATCCCATTCTCCCAACAAAGAAAATGGCTGCTGCGCAAGCTGCAATAGACTGCCATGACAATGTAAAATTCATTATAAACAGTTTACCATGACAATATAAAACTCATCTCTTCATGGGTGAATTAATAACATTAATAATATGAAGAAATGTGTTTTATATTGTCATAGCAGACTGCATGTTATGCATTTAACATTGTCAAATCATGGATTTCTAATGCAACATTGCAACATACATTGTTTCCTTTATTGACAGTATTGGCTGTCACAACTTCTCTGATAATAAAAACAGTTGCGCTGGCTGGCTCAGCCTGGCCATATAACTTTGATTTAAATTGGGGGGACACAGCCTGACCTGGCCCCCTCTGCCCCCCCCCGCCCTCTAGCGACGCCACTGGCCTCATCCCATCATGTTTCAGTTATGCCTATTTTGTCATATTGTTTAGTGTATGCTATTGCCTCTAGTTCCCCCATTTTGTTATTTAAGCTCCTTGCATTAGTAAGCATACATTTAATATTATCACGAGTCACTTGTACCTTTTGGGAATGTTTATCAATATTACATACCTTCTCTGTTCTAAGCTTGCCCTCTCCCATCATCACCCCCCTTATACTGAGCTAAAGCCCATCTCCTTTCTGTCCTATCTCCATTTTCTAGATTGCTATGACACTCCCCACCTACTACTAGTATTAGTTTGAAAAAACAGCACCTGAGAGGGGATATGATAACATTATACAAATATATATTTAGGACCAGTAAAAACCATTATCTGGAAATCTATTCATAAACAGACACGAGGTCACAAATTTAGGCTGGAAGAAAGGAGATTTAATCTAAGGCAAAGAAAAGGTTTTCTATAACTATACGGATGTGGAATTCTGTGCCTGAAGAGGTGGTTTTATCAGAGTCTATACAGATATTTAAACTGCAATTGGATAAATACGTGCAAAAACATAACATACAGGGATATCATTTCTAATTAGTGAGGGAATTGGGTCTCTTGATACTTTAATAGTGGGGGTAACCAGCTGGGTTTACCCAGGGGTCCCACTACAGTAAATATGCTGGTTTAACTTAGTTTCATTTTACTAAAAACAGAAATATATCTGGATAATGCTGTTCGGATTTCAAAACTTTTGAAATGGCATTTAGCTGAAGGATCATATAATTCAAAGTTTATATACTGCAGATAACAATTGCAGATTTGAACTACTGATAATTTGCCAAGTTTAGCATATTTCAAAACAAGAAATTCTTCAGGCAAGGTGCTCAAGCCGGAGGCAGTTTTAATAGAACAGAAAAGAGCAAAACGAAGACTTGACAAATCTTCACTTTCAAATCATCATGGATTTTTCTAATTAATATATACCTGTTAGCCTCTAGTTGACATAATCATTCTTTAGTACCACTGGATGAATAGGATTACATGCAATAGAGTTACATGTGTTAACGTTATAATTGTTATAACCAACAAATTACATAGAAAGATGTACAGAAACTACATATGTAAGCCAAAAGGTTTCCTCTGTCTCCAGTAAAACTCTGCTTTTGGATTTAATCCTTTGAGTGCACAGACAGCTTTCAATTCTATACACTTTATGTATGGTGTATGCTGCCACCCAAGACTTTGAAGACATTGGAATATTCATCTACTTAGTGTATGCAATCTCATCTGTAGTAGTAAATAGTGTCTATTCGCCATTTTTATTTAAACTTGATATTTCTGACAATTTTTAAATGCTTAACACAACCTGATCAAGAGCCATTTTACTATCTGTTGATGGGGGTTATCTGAGCACTCCACAAGTCTAATCACAATGTAATTGATGTGTGAATGTAAGAGCACTACATGACCTACACTTGGTAGATAGTTGGATGAAAATAAACCCAGACAATAGAGAATATAAATACTACTTTCATCAATTGTACATTTACATTGACTATTTATTTATTCAACAGAAACAACTCATTGCACTATGGGGTGCTGAAATACTTCCAACTCTCTGGTCAGATCATAAACCTATGCAACTCTCCGCAGCATTACCACTGTCTGTGGAGCTCTGAGTCACTGAACAGCACTGGGACAGTGAGGGATCTGCATCCAAATGAAAAGGTGCAGGGCCAAGCAGTGAGAGTTTTGATCTTCCTGCCATCTCAGGGAAGGCCCCTCATAGACAGAACCAGAGCTCTAGGTTCAGATTGAAGCCCACTTAAGTAGCCACCTATGCTGCCTAATGGGTAACCACTGAGCAAATGTATTCATAGGGGGTATTGGCAGGAGACATAGCTGAGCACAGTTTGGACACCATGTGAGATGCCCCAGAATTTTTGCAAATGCTAGAAATTAATGGGGTGATTTGAATTGATGGGTTGCTAAAAACTCAAATATGACTCTGTAACATTGTGAAAACCTGGCAAAAGTTATACATGTAGTCTATTGCTATACTCACATAAGAAGTTCAGCTGAGTATATTGGTTCACTGCAGCAGCATACATCAGATTTACGAAATACAAAGCAAAATATTGTAATAGCAAGTCAGATGTTATCTAGTCCTATCTGTGACCAGTATGGGTTGTGCAAGCTGTCAGTTTAACTATTAGGCTTGCATTTATTGAATTGCAAAAATATTGTCATGAGCACTGATTTTCATGATTAACAACTGAAAAGTATTTTAAAGCAAAAAAAAAAAGTAAATATGTATTATAATCCTAACGTGTTTTTTTCAAAATATATTGTATGGCTTTCTTGATTTCTTGATTTCTCAGACTGTATATTATTGGATTTAACAAAGGAGTTACAACTGTGTACATAAGGGATACAATCTTATTCATTCCAGACGAATGTCCTCTTGCTGAAAACTGCATAGATACCAGCAATAGTCCCATAGTAAGAGCAAACAACAGCCAGGTGGGAGCTGCATGTGGAGAAGACTTTCTGTCTCCCAGTGGTGGATGATATTTTATGTATAGCAAGAAAGATACAAACATACGTAGAAATAATAAACACAGTTTCAATGACAGTTTCTGGAACAGCCAATATAAGTACCACAGTCCGTACGACTGTTGTATCAGAACATGAAAACTGAACAAGTGGTGCATAATCACAGAAGAAATGATCAATATGATTTGAATTACAGAAATCTAAATGACTTAATAAAATAGTAACAATCAATGTAAAAAATAAACCTAATATCCAAGACAACATTGCTAAGCCAAGACAAAACAGGGAATTCATTATTGTTACATAATGCAAAGGTTTACAAACAGCCACATATCTATCATAAGACATCATGGTGAGAAGAAGACATTCTGTAGATGAAGCAAAACCAAAGAAATGGAACTGAATAATGCATTGCCAAATTGTCATGAAGCTACCATTTTTAAAGGAGATATATAGGAAATTGGGGATAATCGATGTAGTGAGCATGATATCACAAAATGACAAGTTGCCGAGGAAGAAGTACATCGGAGAATGAAGACATCGAGTAGCTGAAGCCAGTATTATGATCAAAAGGTTTCCAGTTAAAGTCATTATGTAGACCACAAGGATGGCACAGAAGAGAATTGTTCTTGGTCTGTGCAGAAGCTGGAAACCCAAGAGGAAGAATTCTGGGATAGTTGATTGGTTGTGTTTTGGAATCATCTGATACAATAATAAAAATGAATCCTCATTACATACCAAAATAATATAGTTGCATTGATTAAATTAGAAAAATATACATTTAAAATAGTATTACTATTTTGAATAGAATTGTGATTGATTGCTCTAATTAAAAGAACACTCTAGGTCCCATAAAAACATAATCTCAATGGAGTTATTTTAGGTCAGGAGTCCTGGGAGCCATCTTACCTTTTGGGTTTAAACTGTTTAGAATGGTTTAACCTCAAGTTTGTAATCCCTCAGCCCCAGCACTGTTATAGAACAATTTACCTTGGGCACCGACAGTGTCATCAGCTGCTCTCAGTCTGTCACTGACCACCCATTGCAAGGAATCCATTTGTATAGGTAGAGGTATCACCAAAGATTCAAATTTTGTGGGTCCCTCCAGGAACAATAATTTAAAATGTAATTAATATGGTATAGCACTCCTGTTTTTTTGATGTACATTACAAAAACCACACCAGACTTCTTCTGGCACCTTAGTGGCCAACAAGGCAGATAGTGTCATAAATTATGGCAATGCCTTAAAGTCTGTCGATTATAATCTTAGATTTCTAATATGTTCTCTAATATGTAATAATGTTCTCTCATGTCGTAACAAAAATGATACGACAGATCCATGGTTATTTGTATTGTCTCATCCATGTAGGCCCTTATTATATGCCATTGGTGGCTCATCCACAGGCACAATAAGGACATTTACATACCAGGTAATTGTCATTGTAATAACAATTAAAAAAAATAATAAAAAAACCTACATGCAACATTTACTATGGGAAGACATAACTTGCACATTTCAATTGTAAATGGTAAACATGCAGTACTGTGGTGCTAGAATGTCCCTTCTTCCAGCACAAAACTGACTATTTATGAAAGCTGTCTGTCTAAGCTAATATCAGTTATGCATGGGTGGGACACATATGTCGGCCGTTCTTAAATAATGGCTAGTCATAACATATTTCAGACATGTCCAGTCTGCTCTTAGAGGTGACTTCCTAGGAGCTTTAGTTAATTTCTGCTAGGGTGTAGGAGTCTCGACAACCTCTGCACGATAGCTCTAAAATCTTACAATCTCCTTATAAAGTTCTACTTGAAAAGTAGAATTTAATTTCAGTTCTATATTTTAAAACAAGTGCATAACTGTATTGTATTTTTCAGGCTAGAAGGGAACAAAGCGTATTGACAATTCAGCTTCCATACGTCTGCTGAATAATATATTTTCCAATATTAGCATTATGTGTCGGCTTAAAATGTGTCTCCTAATAGCAGCACTGCACATTTATTGACAATGCATCCTCCATTATCAGCACTGTGTGTGTTTTCTGAAGACTTATTTCTCAGATCTTCTAGAAAATGTTCTCTCAGTAAAAGCTCTGTGTGTGTGTCTGTTGAAGCATGCTTACAGACTATGCCAGTTTTCCAGGTTTCCATCATTTCTGTCTTGTCCTGTATCCTCAAGTTTTCTTTTTTTCTGTATTGTCCATTGCAATAATTTAATATTTTAGTATCGTTTATTTTATCAGAATAGGAACAGTATAAGTCAGTGGTTCCCAAACTGTGTGCAGTGACGCGCTGGATTGGTGCTGCAAGATATTTCCATGTACTATGGATTGTTGCAACTCCATAGCACAGGGAAAGAAGTTTGTTACCTAAATCATGAACCGTTCGTGCTGACTGAATGGCACAAACGCATTGATGCAAACGAATCCACAGCATTTTTAGAATGGTCGCAGTATAGCGCTATTCATTCACACAGTTTTTCATAAATTGGTTAATTCGCAAAAAATGGTGTGAATGTATACTGCAATTCTGTGCTTTGTATCCACACTGTGGATTCATTCAGGTCAATTTGTGCGAATGAATAGTGCAATACTGTGAGAATGTCAATTCATGAAAAAACTGTGCAAATCAATATGAACTCATGTAGAGGTCAGGACAAGGCGACATGATGTCTGGGAAACACATTAAAAAGACATATTTTTTTCTTTTACACTTATTACAAATAGGACAATAGCAGTACCGTACGGTGCTATCAGGTTGCTATTAGAACCGTTGATTTAGCTGTTGATGTCCTGAGGCACCTTTAACAGCCCAACTAAGCAGGATAGTGAATCTGAATACTAAATACATGTTCTTATCTGATCCTCGTCAAAATGGACATGATTTTATTGAACTTTAACAAGTGCTCTGGAACGGAAAATGAAGAGGATGCACCACAAACTAGTGGCGTGTGTAAAGAAACGGAAATATCATAAATATGATGATAATTATCTGGCTTTTGGCTTTACATGGACAAATGTCACTGGTGAAAAGAGACCACAGTGTGTAGTTTGCTTGAAAATTCTGGCTCCAGAGTGCATGATTCCAAGTAAGCTAAAATGCCATTTAGAAACCCAGCCTTTAAATTTGGTTCGAAATTCTTGCAACTTCTTTACCAAAAAAATAATATAATTAAAAGGACAACAATGAACTTTTTCTCAGCAGTTTGTCAATACCAAACAATGCTCTGCTAGCCTCATTCAAGGTTGCATATAGAGTTGTCAAGTGTAAACAGCCCCATACCAATGCAGAACAACTGGCATCTATTAATTTGGTGAGCATTGTGAGCGGTGAATCTACGGGGAAACTGCTTTCAAATGTGCCTTTGCCTAACAACACAATCAGTCGAAGAATTCAGCACACGGCACAGGATCTCAATTATCAATTAATAGAAAAGCTGAAAGGCAGTGAATCTGGCTTGCAGCTGGATGAGGCCACGGACAATAACAAGGATACACTTTGATTTGCTATGTGCGGTTCGTAGACGGCATTGTTGAGGACCTTCTGTTCTGTAAAAGTATTACTGCTAGTATCAAAATCCTGGATGCATTTATGACTGAAAATAATTTGGAATGGACAAAGTGTGTTGGTGCCTGTACTGATCGTGGGCATTCGATGTCTGGCCGTTGTGGAGGATTGCAGGCGCTTATTTGAAGCAAATCTCCGGATGCACTGTGGACTCATGGCTTCATTCATAGAGAAGCACTAGCATCAAAGCCCTCCATTGAATCTGGTTTTAGAATGTGTGGTGAATGTGGTTAACTTTATAAAAACTCGGCAAGTAAAAACAAGGTTTTCCAAAAAATTGTGTGAGGATATGGGATCTGAATACACATCTTTGTTGTACTACTGCCACTCTCATGGCAATGTATTGTTCCGTACATTTGAATATGGCAAGAAGGCTAAATTGTTCTTGAAGAACAAAAACAAATTTTTGAAAAGTTATATGCATTTACTTTCTCCCTGCAGGAAGGTAACATGAACATTTGGAAATTAACCAAGAAGATTTCAGCTTTCAAAAAAAAAAAAATTACAACTATGGAGATGAAAAATGAATTAAGATGGTGGCAAAGATTGCTTCTCTAATAATCTAAAATCTGGTTTTGAAGATCATCTATCACAGATTATCCAGTGGTTTGAAAAATACTTTCGAGAAGATGACATTGACAAATTTGCATGGATTCAAGAGCCAAAGCTGCATCTGAATTTTTGGATGCATGTATTAGCCTTCCAGCTAACGTGGTAGAGGTTAACACTGTGAAGGAGTTTGAGCTCAAACTCCCACTTCTCTTGGGCAGCAGCAATGAGCACAGTACACATCAACCCCAATAGATACAGTAAAACCCAAAGAAAAAAAGTTAATACAAATACAAAAAAGCAGGACCAGTATTTTGTGTTTGTCTACACTTTTGTATCACAAAGCTATGTTCCAATGCCGCTGCCCAACCCATATTTTCCCTATTAAGGGTTGATAAGCATGTAGGCTTTTACTGTGTGTATTGGGGCTGATGTGTACTGTGGTTGTTGCTGCCACCCAAGAGTAGTGGGAATTTGAGCACAGGACCTGTTTTTTTAGTATTTATATTTGTAGGTTCAGAGAAAGATTAGACTAGGCTTGCAAAATAACAAGACCACTACTAATCCTATTATCCTTGTTTGAATTAACTAAACATGTATTTTTGCAGCATTGTGAGTATATAATACTATTATTTAAAAAAAAATCATCAACACCAAATAATTCCTGACAAATTCTCAATTTAACTCAAAATACACATTATATGCATTTCTAAATTGTTACCACTTTAGTTTCTTAATTTTTTATTTTTTTTTGAAACTTACAAAACTCATATGATAACACAACTTAACTTTCATGAAAATAAAAACAAAATCCTCTAGATTTATTACCTTTTGTATCTTCTAACATTCCTTGACAAACAAAATACAGCAGCTGGTCATCTTTTATAAGTTTCTCAGCATGTGAATACCTGCATACTTGGAAGGCAATATAAAGAAGTTAGTAATGTGCTGAGGAACACTTTGTAGAATTCACCCAGAGAATTAAATTGTCAAGATGTGTGCACAATTCCCTGGTTTCTAATTAGATATTACAGGTACCTTATTCATTTATTTATCTATTCAATTGAAGGTAAAATATATGAAGATACAATAATTATAAGCCAACATGTTTAATGGGGAACACCACTGCCCAAATAAAAATAATTATTTTAAGAAATCATTCTTTAGTAGATATGCCTCCAATGAAAACATGCTTGATTTAATTATGTATATATCTAATAACAGCTTGCAAAAACTGCATATTCATTGTCTGCAGACTTTACAAGCCCTCCCCTTTTTTCTCCACCCAGACTTTCTTTGGCTGTCCAATCACAGACGTCCCAATGAACTGAGAAGTCTTTGCAACTACTGAGCAACTCCTGTTTCTTGAGTTTAGCCCCACAGAGCTAAAAAAACAAAAAACAGGGAGTAACTGAACCTGTTGTCCGATTGACAGCCAGAGAGGTGTAACAAGGTGAATTTATAAGTGACAATGTCAACTGAAATCTGTACATTTTGTAAAATGAAAAGAAGAGGACAAGCTAAAGTGCCTTATGGTTCTGGAGTGTCCAATTAAATAAAAGAACTTATGTAAAATGTAATTCAAAATTCACAATTTTCTAGGTATCCAAGATTAATTGTCAGAATGAGTACAATGTCTTAAAATATAACCACTAATATATTTATAATTTTAAAAATAATATGTATGTAACTATATGTATTCAGTAAACAGTCAAAGAACAAAAAGATTCAACAATAATATCCCGGGCATAGATTGAGTGACAGCTTCATGATAAGGTATTGTTAACATAGCTCAAAGTATAAGCAAATAGTAAAATGTAATTATTTAAAATACAATATGGTAGCAGGAATGTGAACTAATGAAATACAGTTGGCAGAGAAAGGAAGAGATGTGAAATAGGGAGAACCATCCTTAAAATAGTTCCATAGGTGCAGGGGCTTGCTAGAATCGCTGGAGTTAAAGCAGCAAAGATGACCCATGAGATCAGAGAACCGATTGGTGTGGTGGTGAGATCTGTCTCCCCAAATGGTACTTTTGTGCTGCATAAATAGTCTCCTTTCCAAAACATATAATTATTATTTATATATAAACAATATAAATACCTATATATATATTGGTATTCATATAGTGCAGAAATATTCCACAACATTTTGCAAATCTAGAGATGGGATATTTACAGATGAAAATGGTCCTGCTCAAACAAGCTTACAATTTATGTATTGTGGGTATGCGGACACAAATCATTAGGAAATATATATATATTTGTGTACGGCACATTACGAGGACGTAAGGCAATGATAGTAAAAGAAGCAGTATGAGAAGTAGCAAGTCAGTTGAGGTGTGCGGAAACTGACGTGAGGTTTAGGCCTGTAAAAGAGGGCCCACCTAGTATAAATGTAAATGAATTGAGGGTGCGGTGGGAGGGGCACTTCCGGGAACGTCGATGACAGGTAAGCTGGGTTTGTTGTAGTTTATATAGGGGGAAAAAATGTACCTCCCACAATTCCAGGCCAAGCCTTCTATTTGTGTACGGCACATTACGAGGACGTAAGGCAATGATAGTAAAAGAAGCAGTATGAGAAGTAGCAAGTCAGTTGAGGTGTGCGGAAACTGACGTGAGGTTTAGGCCTGTAAAAGAGGGCAAAATAATTTAGAAGCGATACTCAAAATACATATAAATGTATTTATTTAAATACAAACATTATTTAGACATATCATGGAAAGCCACACGTATTTCTTTTTCAGGGTTAGGAATGTACCTATTGTATGCAGACGATTTCCATCTTCCCATGTTTTTTATGATGTGTGTAGGTACTTGGTTACCTGAGGCAGCTGAAGCGGCACCAATGCGAAAGGAATGACCTGTGAAAGCGTTTGGGTTATGTCCTAGCCGAACCAATAATGTACGGATGTAATACATAAATTGTTTGGTGGTTAGGGGTTTACCTTGAATCGCTAACAGTGGACAACGCGGTTGAGAAGAAATTTGGGACATCAGTAGTTTATCTAAAACTAGGATAGGACACCATTTGGTAGCGGTAGGATAGTATTTAATTTCTACCGGAGGGCCTGTTTGGCTTGTCTTGGTATGGGTAATAGATAAGATGTAGTGGTCTTGTTTTTTGATTAGGTGTCTCTTTTGGAGGCAAAGCTTAGAATCGGTTGTTTTTTCCACTGAAAATTCTTTGGGTCTCAAAAACCCATAGAAAGCTAAGTAAGCTGCTGATTTTATAATTAGGTTTGTGACGTGTTCAAAAGGGGACGTGTCGAGGATATCGGAGATACTTTTAAATAGTTTACTGTCTATGGGAAGTCTCTTGATGGGAATATGTGTTGATAATCTGTGAACGCCTCTTAAGACACTTTTAACTGGGTAGGAGGATAGGAATGGAGATTTGTTGGGATGGCTGGTTAACATGTAGTGTTGAATGCCTGTTAAGTATAGTTTGATAGTGTTGTAAGCTAATTTAAGAGAAATATGGCAAAAAGTTGTAAATGCAACAATAGTTTCAACAGAAAAAGCATTTATTATGTGAAAATCACGAACAAAATCCTTAAACAACTTGTAAGCTCTAGAGTAGGCTTTCCTTGTGTTATCAGACAAGCCTGCTTGTGTGAGAGATCTACTTTGCTGTAACAGAGAGCTTAAGGCATGATTAGTTCTGTGAAGCTTGGAGATCCCCTGGGTTGAGGGTTTGCTGATGGATGAAACTTGAAAAACGCCTGCAAATTCAAGCGTGAGAGAGCATCAGCAGCGTTATTTTGAACACCCGGAACGTGAAAACATGTAATGCTGAATTGCAGGTTAGCCACTAGCCAGGTCAGTCTCCTTATTAATTTCATAATAGTTAGAGACTGAGAGCGACCTTTGTTAACTATATCACAGGTAGCTATGTTATCCAAAAAGCATCTAACTGACTGTCCACTCCATTCTTTACCCCAGATGTGTGCGGCTGCCACAATGGGATAAATCTCGAATAGGGCCGAGGTGGTATTGAAACTGTCGAGTAAGATGGTCTCAACTGGCCAGGAGTCATATAGCCATTCATTTCCAAAAATTGCTGCATACCCTAATGCCCCTGAAGCATCGGTCCAGATTACAGGGGAATCGTCAGAAATGGGTGGAACAAATAGCGACCTGCCATTCCAAGGGGATAGGAACAACTGCCACATTTGTGGATCAGCTCTAGCTGACTTGTTCAGGGAAGTAGTGGAGTCGTCGTTGGGGAGGCCGTATAATAGTGAGAGGATTCTGGATATGAACGACCTTCCCTGAGGAATTATTCTCATAGCAAAATTTAGTGAACCAAGTAGTGATGTGCAGGTGTTTATGTACGACAGTATCCGGTCTACTTTCTCTTGAGGCAGGCTGGCTTGCATAGAAACTGAATTAAGTGTAATACCCAGGAATGTAATCACCGTGTTGGGACCTTCAGTTTTGTCTTGTGCCACGGGGACTCCTAAGTCTTTGAAAAGAGTGAGCATGTGCTTAAGGCTGTGGGGTGTGTGCTGATGGGGTTCGATAGTGAGGAAGTCGTCTAGGTAATGAATGACTACTGGACATCTGCAGGAGTTGAGTAGGAGCCAGGTTAAAGTTTCAGCAAATATATCGAACAATTTAGGGGTACTTTTGGATCCGAAGGTGAGTCTTGTAGCAAAATAGTAGTTCCCTTCCCACTTAACTCCATGCAGATGCCAGAGTGACTGGTGGATGGGAAGCAGTTTAAATGCGTTTGTGATATCGGACTTACTTAACCAAGCGGCCTTCCCGGCATGAAGGATTGCTTGGATGGCATCGTCAATTCTGGCGTATTGTAGGGAAAAGTCACCTGACGGGATCAGAGCATTTAGGCTGGGTGTAGGGGATGAGTGTGGTGCAGAGAAGTCGATAATCAGTCGCTTTTTATTGTTATATTTACCTGTGGCGATTCCTAGTGGGTTTGTCCTCCAGGAAGTGAAAGGAGGAGTGAAAGGGCCTATCATAAAACCATTTGTGACTTCCTTCTGTAACAGTTCGCATATGCTGTCTGGGTCTGTGACTGCCGACTGTAAGTTGGGGCATTCTAAGACGCCTGTGGGGAGTGACACAAACCCTGTGTGGAACCCATTAGTGAAACCATTTGTGAGAAATTCAACCAAATGAACAGAAGGATGATTAGACAGGTAGTGTTGCAACTTAGGTACGTTTATTGGTGTGGAGGATTTGTTAGGGTACAGTCTGTTGGGGCACATTGTTTTGGCATGTGCTCTAAAACACATAGAGCATACGTGCAACAGCCTACAAGCACTATAGCTGCAACCTCCTGTATTAAAATTGTTGCAGACTTGTGCTTTACCTAGAAAAACAATAGGCCTACCAAGTTTGTCTCCCACTTCCCTCTGTGATGTATTTGATTGGTATCCGGTATTGGCGCTACTGGTAGAAGAGGATGCTAGGTTTTCAGGACAGAAGTTTACCAAATGAGCTGCAGAAGAGCATATAGCACAGGACGGGGTTTTAAGGCCTGCAAAATGCATTAGAAATAATTCTGTGTCTAGCTGTGCCCAATCGGTAACCGTATTATACTGGGAGAGAGATGCAGCGGATCTGGAAGAAAAAGACTTATGATAGTCATAAAATGCATAGCCGCCGTACTTGTACGCTAACTCAACCACCTTATGAAGATATAAGTCAAGTTCCTCTCTACGGAGTGGGAAGGCTGTACAAATCACATCTCTGTACAGTCCGAATGCGATGACAAATTCGGGAATATTGAGCTTTCTATTTAGTCTAGGGTCTCTAGACTTCATCACTACTGACAGATCCTCGAAGGTATAGGCTCTGTTTTCTACCACGTCTTGAGATGCAATCAGTAGTGATGCTAAATTTATGTCTTTCCCCTCAATAATGTTCTGTCTTAGAGCCTGAGGAATAAGATGGATGGGGTTAATGATATTAGTAGCTCTAGTTGGTGGAGGGT
>OW240914.1:8842833-8931785 GCA_933207985.1 Pelobates cultripes | reverse complement strand
TGTATTTTGATTTCTGCAGTTGTGTTTCAAAACCTTAATTTTCCCTAGATATTCCTGGTAGTGCAAGGGGGACCTGCACGATATTAGGCAGGTGGTTTTAATATGATCAGTGTAATTACATACATTTCTGGATTTCTTTGTGGGACAGAGTCTATATAGGTTCATTCCAAGTGGAAGGTGGCAGGTAAACCAGGAATATTTTGACCAACTGCAACTAAATAAACAATGTGATTGAATTTTTTAAATCAATCTGGAATTTATTACTCCACAGGAAATATTTTTTTTGTTCATTGATCACTACTACAAAACAAGGGGCATAATGATGGGGTCAACTATGGCCCTGTTGTATGCCAACCTCTTTATGAATGATTTTGAAACCAGACACGCATATGTCCATGTAATATTTAAGAAATATATATAGGCGTCTGATGAAGATTAATTGATGATATTTTTTGTATGGCACTAAGGAATACTTTTGTAAGAATAATGAAGACCTCTTTAAATAATTGATCACTTCTCTGCTATACACTTCTATGTGATTAAACAATCTCTTGTGTGTCCTGCAATCTCTTTGCAGCGCTGGGAAGAGGCCACCATGAACTGACACAGACACAAGTTGTTCACAGGAACATCTCCAATGATCAAATTGCATATCACAGGTTATATTGTGTTATTTAACAGGTCATGATTTTATTCTTTATCCAATCAGATAGTTACACCTGCTCTTAATATATTATTTATATATATATATATATATAAATATATATATATATATATATAGTAAAAGGTGGCTGAGGAGTTTGGACTTTCCTGCTGTTACTGGGCAGATCAGCAGTAAGGGGATATGTTTATTTAGGACTACTGCTATTACTAGACAAACACTAGTAAGGGAGTAAGATATAGAAAAGAAGGTATAAAGGCCAACCCCTGGAGTGACTAAGGAGTGGGGAGCATGACTGCTACCAGGGGAAGTTGGCATATTGATTACAATGTTTGTGACAGATCTAGGTACCGGAAATTATTGGAGAACTCACCAGACCACTGGAGCACAGCCCAGGGATCCTGGTGTTGCTTTTTCTTGTGGTGATTTACTTCAGAAGTATCGAAATTCTTATTAATTTCTGCTAATATTCTACTTTAATAATGACTGGAGAAGCTTACCTGACTATGGAAGCCTTACTTACCCTGTTGCAGACCTTTCCAAAGGACCCATGGAGCAGATGCTTCTTGGCTGTGAGGTATCCTAGGGCAGTACCTGAGGCTTCACTGGATCCAGGACCGAGCACTGCTGGTTCACGGCAAGAAACTCTGAATTCCGGAACAAAAAGGAGGTCGGGAAGAAGCTCCAGGGATCAGGAATCCAGGTTTGGGCCTTCTCCACAAGAAGGAGGATTGATTTGGCAAGATGGCAAACCCGTGCTATTCTCTTCTGGATCCACAGGATATGTATGAGGTGCGTGTGGCTCCGTTCAACAGAATGACATTCAGCAGTCTCCACAGGGCACATACATGACATCCTTTCTGGGATTTTCGTGGACGTCACAGGCCCTTACTTTGGAAGAAAGTTGTGAATTGAACGGAATGACAGCTATTCTGGAATTGGAATTACGCAAACGGAGTTGGTCTGAAGGCATGCGGGAGACTGAGTACTGAACGCACACATATGCAGGAGTTTTCTGAGATAGAAAATGGATAGTGTTCGGGAGAATGAAAGTAGCAAATGCAGACAAACAGAAGGTGCTCGGGAGTCGGAGAATGATTGCACTGCGAGTTTCAGTGCTCATCACATCAATTCAAATGAGAGGGCCCATCTTGGGGCCAAACAGAGAGGCCATTTCAACAGTTTGACGCTAATAGACATCAGGATTCAGATTATAATACCTGCCGAATATCTACTTCACGTGCAAGTCGACTGGGCTTTAGACAACTGAGTATATTGCACTCATGCTTGGCAGTCTGCTCAGTCTCAGACTTGGTCTATTTAATGGAGCTGATCAGAGGATCCTTGGCCCCATCTTCCTGGAATGCATATGGGTCGGTATGGGATCACTGGATCTGATATTCAGTAGGACAATTTGATTTGTCATCATTTAACTGTAGGTTGTGCGCTACTCTGGTTTTTCTGTCCTCTTTGCGATCATCCGTGGCATCAGTGGAGCGTAACATGTCAGTCCTTTCCTTCCTACTGCAGTTTATGGCATGCCATGACTAAGTCATTTACAGTTCAACTAGTATTGCGAGGTTGAAGGAGATAACATGTGGCGTACATCCATCACCCACTATCTGTCCCCTCACTTGAGAATCTGTGTGGGGTCCTTCAATCAATTTGTTTTACTCCCTTTGAAGTTCTTCTCTATAGAATTGCTTTTTTCCTATGTTTCTATGCAGCACTGCACATTGGCGAATTAGTCGCTCTTAATGCCAGTAGTGCTTCAGTGATGTCCCTTTCCACTGATTCTAGCTCAGTTGACTTATGGATTAGAAGGTCTAAAACTGATCAGTCAGGGGCCGGTCGTGTGGTAGGATTGGTTCTACTTCTGGTATTTGGTATCCGGTGTCTTTGGTTAATTCCTACCTTAGGGCTCACCCATCCAGGGAGGGTTCTTTCCTTATCCATGTGGATAGTTCTGTGCTCATGCACTACCAATTCTCGAGTGTCTTTAAATCTACTTTGCGTTTGTTTGATGTGGAGGATAGTGGGGTCTCCACCCATTCTTTCCCAGGCTAGCAGGTTAGAGCTTTTTGACGCCGCTATTCAGCTTTTGGGTCTTTGGAACTCTTGCAGATTATCAATTATATGTGTAGGGACTCAGGGAGTAAATAACCATTTATTTGTTTTACAGGTTCTGCTAATTTTATTTGGATTCTAGGGTACTCTTTTATTTGTTGGGCAGCTTGTCAAACAGAGCAAATACCGTACGGCCTAAACTTGTGTTTGCCTCGTGACTAGGTTAGGGAAAACTGGCATGGGATAAGAGTCTTAAGATGGTATCAAATGTACCCAGCGTTTTGTTTCTGGCATAATTTTTCTGCTTATCCATGCATGGGGAAGGTCTTGGGGTTGGGCTATACCATGGAGTTAATCCATGCATGTAAACATGGTTTGGTCCACTACTTTGCCTTGTTTCCTAACTATGTTTTAATCTGATTGGGGGTTATTCCCCACCCCAGTTGGCAGACACTCCCCAGTGCTAAGGCTCTGGAGTGATCTCGTTGTCAGCTAAACATGACGATATCTAGAGTTGAGAAGACTAGGGGGCCTGGTGATTAGTCATGTTGAGCTGGAGGGCGACAATCACAACCTGATGAGTAATGATGAGGTTCACCACAACCCTATAGGGCTGGATATCTTTAATATGGGTTTCCAAACAGTTGTTGAACAGGCTCTGTCTCCGAGTTTTCTGCGCCAGCAAAGTTATTCAAAGGACACTACCCTGATGGCTTGGGAAGTCGCAGCCTGATTTGATGGATCCCTAATGAAAGACTGAAGAGGTTCTGTTTTAAAGTATAATGTGAACTGTCTGCTGGTTCAGACCAGCAGCTGACCATGATTGTTTGCTGGTTGTCAAGAAATAAAGCTGTGGCCATTGCCCTTACCCACTAAAATGATGTGTTAATTATTGGTGTGAGGGTATAACGGGAATGGTTTACAGGGGAGTCAGCAGTCAACTACAAACTTGTAAACAACCAAAAAGCTTACTATGCTAAAACTTTGAAACTTATTTTAGGGGTTTATTCACTAACATTTTAAATATAAAAAGCATATTCCATCAACATGTATACATGTTTCAGAGATGAATGCTGTAGATTAAGACATTAAATTCATTATAGACTTAGTGAAAGTGAAATCACTTTTCTTGATTTCAGGATTACATGTGTAGACAATGGTTTTTCTACAGATACACATTCTACGTACACAGATAGTAATAGCTTGTTTGAATACAACAACTTCCATCCATGTTAAACAATTCTGTCCTTGCTAAACAGTCAACTCATGGATGTGTTTAGACATGTCTAGATGAGATGAGTCTTAAATTTCGGGAAAGGTGTTATCCAAGAAACCTTCTTGTGTTATAGAGGAATAGATGAGAAAACTCATATTTAAGCCTACAATGTATGATCATTAGGCATTGGAGAGGACACAATTGTGTGAAAGTATTGTCCAATGAGCAATAATGTGGCACATATTCTCCACAGTCATTAAAGCATTCTTTAAAAAATATTATCTGGAAATTCCAATGCTCTTTATTTATATTCTTTTACAATAACACAATATTGGGGGCATTTTAGTATGAATTGATATAGGACCTTCAATTCAGAGTTATCAGCATTTTCTGTCCACCCCTATCAATAGGAATTTTATATGCCCTAATTGTGGTTTACATTATTCCATCATTAAATTGTGCAGTTTTAATCACCCATACACAGATCACGCTCTCACACTGTTGTG
The DNA here is from genome assembly GCA_933207985.1 of Pelobates cultripes. NCBI lineage: Eukaryota > Metazoa > Chordata > Amphibia > Anura > Pelobatidae > Pelobates > Pelobates cultripes. Next base: position 8,927,335 of record OW240914.1, on the reverse strand, counting down.
TATATATTTAAGTGTCCACGTGGTCTCCTCTATGTACGATAAACCACTATAAAAAATATAGAATGGCTGAATAAACACAAATCATCCATTAAAATAACTTCAATTAGTGCATTACCATAATATTTATCAGCTATGGTTTTTGATCATGCCCAACCTTGAAATACATCTTGTGCCCAAAGAGTTTGAATAAGGAATTTGTTGTAAGTTCATGTTTATGAATTATTGTTAATTTTGGTTTTTTTTGTACTGATATTTTTCTTTTATTTACAGTTTATTGACCACACATACTTGTACATAGATGACTAACCATTTGTGCAATTTTTAATCATGTCAGCTCCACATTGGCTATATATTGCATATCAAGTTCTCTTTATAAGACTATATCATAAGTGCATATTGTAACGGATCACCTGGTGCCCTGACTGGATACCTCCGATGAAGGATGCTCCTAGCGCTTACTGAGGGCTCCAAGCACTCCAGCCGACACCATAACCACCGTAGACTCCTTCCGAGAGCAAGACAGGAACAAGCCCTTAAAAGAACTTATAAGTGATTATACAAGGGAGCATGCAAAGCATAGCAATCCCTTGTAGTGATATAGCAATTCCCCCAATAAGAGACACAACTCTAGATTGAGGGTGAAGAAGAACTGAACTTTTAATGAAACACTCTGCTTTTATGCCCATTTTACAAACATAGTACCACCCACAGGGTTTTGTAAAACAACCAATAAAATACGTACATTACAGTAAAGCACTCCCAACAATTACACACAAACACTCCCCTCTGCCTGTGATATAATTACTGAACACAATGGGCTAACGTAATGATCAAAGGCAGGAAAATACACACTTTTACACAATATTCATAACTTTAAAAGTATACATCACATTCACATAAAATGTTTCATTTTCAGAATCAGCATACTCCATATACAAACATATGTCAAAATCATACAAATTGGTCCAGTGGTTCAAAAGTTCGTTGGAAGTCCCTTTTTGACCGACTGCAAGCATGGCTTGGGTGTGGTAAGCCAATTATCTCCAGCATACAGAACATATCTCTATTCAAAACAACAGTAAAAACACAAAATACATAATTCCTATTATACTGAACAGGACCCCCACATTCAACCTATTCCCAGAAAGCTTGGATCTGAACGCTCAATATATCCGAACAGTGCTCAGATCTCACGAACAGAATAAAATCGCCATGGGGTTAAAGTTTAGCAAGGGCCATTCACAGTCCAATAGAAGTCCATAAGACTGTTGTTAAAGAGCACAATCTCCCAGGGGCCATAGTCAGAAAGTAGGAGGCGGGCAAACATATTGTATATATTTATCTATGTATATTATTGTTTCATTTTGCATATCTCGCAATTCCAGTACTATTTGGAAGTTGCTGTATTATATAGTCACATGGATGGCTTATTTTGTATTTTAGAGTGTTTAAATACACATGGGTTTTTACACAGTGAGTAGCAGTGACCCATACACACACTCACTGGCACACACTGACACACATCATTTGACTTCCATACTGACACACAAACATGCATGACCCATACACACAGAAAGTGATCTATATACACTCACTGACATACTGACCAGTACACACATACCGACACTGACAAGACATTCAATGACACAAACCATAGACATGAACAGGTACTGGCCTATAAACATATACCGGCATGCAGATACTGACCCATGCCTACACACTTTCAGGCAAAGACTGTACATACACACGTGTTGACACTGACCCATACACAGACACACTGACTCATATACACATATAGTGACCTCTACACAGACACAGACCCTTGCCCACAAACCTAAAACAAAGGCATGCCAATGCACCTATTTACTCTCACTTATCTATACACAGACACCATCCCATGCACATACACTATCCCATACACTGACCAAGTCACTCACAATGAGCCATACACAGACAGATGTCACAGATATCACACATATACACACACACTGACAACACACACTGACACATGCATAGGCCATTCTAGTAAGACTTTGGGGAGAGAAAGGTGCATTAGCGGTCAAAGTAAGTGAAAAAGTGAGTCAAATCTTCACTCTGGCTCTCTTGACTGGATCTTGGAGTAGGAGGAAAAGACAGACGGTTCACTCCTCTACAGCACAACAGAAAATTGGCAGGCAAAGGGTTATGGGCTGTTAAGTGATGATCTCCATCTACCACTGAAATAATAATTTGCATGTTTGTAGCACAGAGAACCAAGATGAGCATTATCAGAGACAGACTATGTAATTCTCACTTGCAGGTTCTATTGAAACTGAGATATGATGGCATGTTCCACTCAAGACACAGTGCCAGCTACCCCCTCACCCCTCCTTCACTACGCCTCTGCTTATTTTTTGATGTTTGTTTGCTGGAAATGCTCAATGAATAGCCAACTGTCTATACTTGTTATAGCAAGTCTGATATATCTTGACTCATCTCTAACCAACATGAGTTACATAAGCTGTCACTTTAACCATTATTAATTCCTTTATTGAATTGCAAACTTGGAGAGTTACATCAAAACATATTGTGTCAATAATGCTTATTTTCATGATTATTATTTTAGAAGTTATTTAATGTAATAAATAAATACATATAGCAAGTATATATTATATCACTAACATCTTTTTCCCCCCAATAATTTTATAAAGGATGTCTTGATTTCTCGGTTCCGCAGACTGTATATCATTGGATTCAACAAAGGTGTCACAACTGTGTACATAAGGGATACAATCTTATTAATTCCAAATGAATGTTCTCCAGTTGGAACTGCATAGATAGCAATAAGAGTTCCATAGTAAGAGCACACGACAGCGAGGTGGGAACTGCATGTGGAGAAGGCTTTCTGTCTCCCAGTAGTGGATGTTATTCTATGTATAGCATGAAAGATATAAACATATGTAGAAATGATAAACACAGTTTCAATGACAGTTTCTGAAACAGCAGTTATAAGTACTACAGCCTGTACAACTGTAGTATCAGAACACGAAATCTGAACAAGGGGAGCAAAATCACAGAAGAAATGATCAATATGAGTTGATGAGTTACAGAAATCCAATTTGCTTAGTAATATAGTAATAATCATTATGATAAATGAACCCCATGCCCAAGACAGCACCACAAGACTCACACAAACTGGGAAATTCATTATTGTTACATAATGCAAAGGTTTACAGACAGCCACATATCTATCATAGGACATCATAGTGAGAAGAAGACATTCCGTAGATGATGACAAACCAAAGAAGTGGAACTGAATAATGCATTGATTAATTGTCATGAAGCTACCATTTTTTAAGGAGATATATAGGAAATTGGGGATTATTGTTGTAGTCAGCATGATATCACAGAAGGACAAGTGGCTGAGAAAGAAGTACATTGGAGAATGAAGATATTGAGTAGCTGAAACCAGTATTATGATCAAAAGGTTTCCAGTTAAAGTCATCATGTAGACCATAAGAATGGCTGAGAAGAGAATTGTTCTCGATCTGTGCAGAAGCTGGAACCCCAAGAGGAAGAATTCTGGGATAGTTGATTGGTTGTGTTTTGCAATCATCTAAAACAAGAATAAGAATACATCTTTATTAAATACCAATACCAAGAATAGAATTGCATATTGAATATACACTGAACAAATTTATAAATGCAACACTTTTGTTTCTGTTGTCATTTTTCATGAGCTGAACTCAAAGAGCTAAGACTTTTACTATGTACACAAAAGGTCTATTTCTCTCAAATATTGTTCACAAATCTGTCTAAAACTGTGTCAGTGAGCACTTATCCTTTGCCGAGATAATCCATGCACCTCACAGGTGTGGCATATCAAGATGCTGATTAGACAGCATGGTTAGCGCACAGGTGTGCCTTAAGCTGGCCACAATGACAGGTGTGATTTATCAAGATGCTGATTAGACAGTATGATTATTGCACAAGTGTGCCTCACGCAGTGAAACACATCTCCTTCGCATAGAGTGGATCAGGTTGTTGATTGTGGCCTGTGGAATGTTGGTCCACTACTCTTCAATGGCTGTGCGAAGTTGCTGGATATTGGCAGGCCCTGGAACACGCTGTCGTATACGCCGATCCAGAACATCCAAAACATGCTCAATGGGTGACATGTCCAGTAAATATGCTGGCCAAGTAAGAACTGGGGTGTTTTAATCTTTCAGGAATTGTGTACAGATCCTTGCAACATGGGGCCATGCATTATCATGCTGCAATATGAGGTGATGGTCTTGGGTGAATGGCACAACAATGGGCCTCATCACGGTATGTGAAGTCAAAATGCCATCAATAAAATGCACCTGTGTTCATTGTCCATAACATATGCCTGCCTATACCATAACCACACCGCCACCATGGTCCACCCGATCCACAAAGTTGACATTAGCACACCACTCACCCGCAAGACGCCATACACGCTGTCTACCATCTGCCCTGTACAGTGAAAACCGGGATTCATCCGTGAAGAGAACACCTTTCCAAAGTGCCAGATGCCACCAAATGTGAACATTTGCCCACTCAAGTCGGTTACGATGATGAATTGCAGTCAGGTCGAGACCCCGATGAGGACCACGAGCATGCAGATGAGCTTCCCTGAGACGGTGTAACGGAGTCTTACTTGATAGGGAGTCCAGCTCGCAGAGTTATACGCTCACCCTTGCAAAGTAGACACAGACCACGGTGACCAGGTAAGACGCCACCTGGCCTGTGAGTCTGTGCACGGGGGCTTTCCAAGAAAGGTGCTCCAAGACTCAGTACAGCAGGGATAAGCAGAAGCGTGGTCAAGGGAAGCCAAAATCAGGGAAGCCAGAGGTCAGAGTAGTCCAGGAGGAAAGCCAAGGTCAGAAGCCGGAATAGACAAGAATCACTGGAACGCAGGTACGGAGTAACAGGAACCAAACAAGGGAACCAGAGTCAATGAACTGACACCCCTCCCAGGGTGAGGCAGGCTTTTATATCCTGTTAATTAGGATCAGATTCAGCTGGAGAGTTACTGACAGATCAGAGCCTTTGGTGAAGTCCAGCCCCCTGGTGCTGCAGGCAATACAAGAATAAACAGGGAGTTATCCAAAGTCCTGAAATGGCTCAGAGGAAGAACAGCAGGATATGGTCCAGAAGAACCACAGTTCAAATCCCCTATCGGGCGCTTCCAGAGCGACCACGTCTGGCAGACTGGATGTCACGGCGTGGACCGTGACAGTACCCCCCCGTCAAGAACGCCCTCCGGGCGTGAACAGGCTCTTCCTGGAAATGGTACTCTTCATCTTCGGTATCAGTATCACTAAGATAGTCTTTGTAATCAAAGTCTACAGACTGGGACTTTATGGTACCAGTTTCGGGTGCTATAGGGGAGGCATTTGCAGCTTTCAAAGCTTTTTCGAATATTTCTAGATCTTGTTTACACACAACTGTGCCATTTGAGGCATAGGTGCAGTCAGGAGGCAGAACTGTTTTGGCAAGGCAGGAAGTGGTGATGGTGCTTGCTTGTACAGAAGTGTTATCAGGAAGAGGTCCAAATTTTTCTAGAGCAAGAGGTGAAGTTTCCCCAGAGGTACTGGTAACATTAACGGTATTGGTTTGGGTACCCTTTTGTGTCACAGGACGGGGACAGTTCTGGCAGTGTCCAGGCTGTCTTGCTGGGATGACAGGGTAAGTCCATATGGCACCAGACAGAAGGGGGTCTTGGCCTAGGTGGACGAGTCGGGCAGAGCGATATGAAATGCCCTCTTTTCCCACAGTATAGACATAGACCATGGGCTCTCCTGCGGTCTTTTTCCTTCGGGGGCAATCTAGTTCTGGTAAAGCCAATCTCCATGGGTTCCTCCATGTCGACTGGAGTTTCACTGCTAGCGCGAGTGTAAACAGGGTTACAAGGCGGGTCCCTGAAAGTGGGTTCATGCTGCAACATGATGGGATTTTTGTATCCATAAAACAATTCCTCTTCTCTAGGCAACCGGGTTCTGCGAGGACCTGAAATGGGTTTGGAAGTTGCTTTTCTTGCTGCAAAACACTGAGAATCCATTGCGGACATAAACAACTCCCAGGAGTCCAAGACAGTACTTCTCTCCTGCAACTTCTGGTGTGCCCACGCCTTAATTCGCCCGGTACATAGGTTAATAGCGGAGCGTACTTTGATAAAGTCGGTGGCGTAGGTTCTCGATTTCAGGGCAAATAGTAGCTCACAATCCGTCTTGAACATCGGAAAAGTAGAACGGGAACCGTCGAACCTGTCAGGCATAAAGACATACGGTTCTGGGTATACATGTTCCGGGACTGGAAGCGTTGCTCCTTTAAATGCCAATGAATGTCTCTGCAATTCTGTAACATTCTGGGACAGGTTGGAGACTTGCTCGGCCAGGGAGGTGAGTAATTTGTATAACTCTGCGGACTCCATTGGTCAGTTCATCTGTAACGGAGTCTTACCTGATAGGGAGTCCAGCTCGCAGAGTTATACGCTCACCCTTGCAAAGTAGACACAGACCAGGGTGACCAGGTAAGACGCCACCTGGCCTGTGAGTCTGTGCACGGGGGCTTTCCAGGAAAGGTGCTCCAAGACTCAGTACAGCAGGGATAAGCAGAAGCGTGGTCAAGGGAAGCCAAAATCAGGGAAGCCAGAGGTCAGAGTAGTCCAGGAGGAAAGCCAAGGTCAGAAGCCGGAATAGACAAGAATCACTGGAACGCAGGTACGGAGTAACAGGAACCAAACAAGAGAACCAGAGTCAATGAACTGACACCCCTCCCAGGGTGAGGCAGGCTTTTATATCCTGTTAATTAGGATCAGATTCAGCTGGAGAGTTACTGACAGATCAGAGCCTTTGGTGAAGTCCAGCCCCCTGGTGCTGCAGGCAATACAAGAATAAACAGGGAGTTATCCAAAGTCCTGAAATGGCTCAGAGGAAGAACAGCAGGATATGGTCCAGAAGAACCACAGTTCAAATCCCCTATCGGGCACTTCCAGAGCGACCACGTCTGGCAGACTGGATGTCACGGCGTGGACCGTGACAGACGGTTTCTGACACTTTGTGCAGACATTCATTGGTTATGCAAACCGATTGTTGCAGCAGCTGTCCAGTTGGCTGGTCTCAGACGATCTTGGAGGTAAAGATGCTGAATGTAGAGGTCCTGGGCTGGTCTGCGGTTGTGAGGGCGGTTGGATGTACTGCCAAATTCTCTAGAACGCCTTTGGAGATGGCTTATGGTAGAGAAATGAAAATTCAATTCATGGCAACAGCTCTGGGAAACATTCCTGCATTCAGCATGCCAATTGCATGCTCCTTCCTCAAAACTTGCAGCATCTGTGGCATTGTGCACATTTTAGAGTGGCCTGTCTAAGGCACACCTGTGTAATAATCATGCTGTCTAATAAGCATCCTGTGAGGTGGATGGATTATCTTGGCACATGAGAAGTGCTCACTAACGCAGATTTGTGAACAACATTTGAGAGAAATAGGCCTTTTGTGTAAATAGAAAAAGTCTTAGATCTTTGAGTTCAGCTCATGAAAAATGGTGACAGAAACAAAAGTGTTGCATTTATAATTTTGCTCATTGCATTAAATTAGAAAACTATACATGTAGAGTTATAATTTTGAATACAAATTGTGATTGATCGTTCTATTTAAAATGAACACTCTTATAACAACTTAATCTTAGTGAAGTTGTTATGGGTCTGGATGTCCTGGGAGCCATGTTATCTTAAACTATATCCAAGTGGTTTAACCTCAAACGTGTCTTCATAGCACCTGTCTTCTTAAATGAAAGAAAAAAAAAAAATGACTTCTGTCACCTTTGTGGCCAACAAGGCACATAGTGTCATACATGATGACTGTGACAGAACCATCTGTCTGGTTATTTCAGGTGTATTCGTCTGTTTCTTTCCTGTTCGTGTGAATGGCTGTTTTCTATAGCCCAGCCATATGAATGACTGGTTTTTCCCGAACAAACCTGCCGAACGGACGGCCACCCAGGAGAGAAGTGTGCTGCTGGTTAACCTATTGATCCCAATTAGAACGTTGTGGTTAACCGCAGACACTTCTCAATTACACAAATTCAGGGTGGTCGTCGTTCGTATGTCGACCACGAGGCGGCGGCCATTTTAAAACCACGCGAAAGCCCAGCGGTGTTCGGCTCTATTTTCATGGAATTAAAACGGACACTTTTTCTGCCGAACACCGCTGAAACAAAGGAACGCCTGGCTGCCTCCACAAAAGCATACGAACACCGGACGTTCGGGAGTTTTGAAGCATACGAAAGGACTTAACCCAGATAGCCTTCCCATGGAGTCATTCGTATACCGAAAGACTGTAAGAACTTTGACTCGATGGCGATTGAACTATGTGTATGGGATCTGAGCGCTATTCGCTAATAATGTGCACTCAGATCCAGGCTATCTGGGGATATGTGATGCGAATGGGAACTGTTCGGTTATTGTAAAGTTATATATTTTTATGTCTTTTCTGGTTTTATATTTAAAATGGTGACTGGCTTTGTCCTGGAGATAATTGAGTTACTTGGTAATTATCTCCAGGGCAGAGGGGAGGGAATCATAGTGCATTATGGGTAAAAACTGTGACTGTGTGTCTGGAATGTCCCCATATCTGTCTGTCATTTAAGTCTCCCATTTGGTCCCCTAGGGGAGTGTCCACCAAGTGGGAGACCTGCATAAATACGGGCAGGTAGCCCACAGTAAAGCCAGATCCTGTTTGACCCTCAATGCGGAGCTTCCGTCTCGTTATTGGGGGGATTTCTTCTTCACGTTTAGAGACTGCCGGATGGAAACAAAAGCCGCTTGGTGGATGTTATTGTTCGGCGGCTAGCAGCAGTTCGTGTATTGCCGTTCGGGAGTTTGGAGCCGTTCACGGATCCCGGTCGGGAGATTGCCGCTTCCCCTGCAGTTAATTCGTGCACTACAGGTTATGCGAACGGTGATTATTTGTATTACAGATATAAACGGCGGTTTTGCTTAAAGACACTGGGGGTGTCTTAACAATGACAATGTCCTAAGGTTTGTCAATTGTAATTTCAGATGTCTAATATTGTTTTCTCATGCTATACTTGAAAGGGTTAATGCTGTAATGGACTCTAATCCTCTTGGTTCTCGATCCCTCGGTCACCTTAATCTAGTTAATGGAGAATCATTGTCAACAATAAGACACGGACAACAGGATAGTTGACAAGACTCTCAAATGAGTGTATTCCAGAGCTGGCTTTTATACATAGTTTGCTTACATTAGCCATGGTATATGCCATTCATTACAGTACAGACTATAAGATTTATTACTTCCTCATATTCCATGTTATTCTGACAATGGAAAGATCAGTTTTTTGCATACGTCTGGAAAAGAATATCCTGAAATCGGAATGGGCAAGACATCCTGAGATTTTAGCATTGTCTTACATCCTATAGAAGAAATACCTTAGTCTGTCACAGTCAGCATATTATGTCGTACATTGAGTTTAACTATTTCATATCCTTTCAGTCAGCAATTTATAAACCTTAGAAATGCATAAAATACATATGAACAAGTTAACTATTTAATATTCTTACATTCCCCTCTTTGAGCAATAAAAAAATTGCTCATCTTATCGATAATATCTTACCAGGACAGAGAAACCTCCACATGGTATTTTCAGGGGTGCTAGTCACTCCCTGCGGGACTTTCATTAATTTCTTCACCTCGATTCCCATGTGGTAATTCCTAAGGCCAAGTTTAAAGATGGGTTGATACCCTCCAGTGGCAGAGAGGAGAATTTCTAATTGTTTCTGTTCTGCATTATGGATTAATTTCTGTACTCTCTTCCTCAATGTACAAGTAAGGTGACAGTTATATAAAATCATACACAATAAAATCAGGACTATAATAACAAAAGGATAGACGAATGATTTAATTATCTGGGATCCAGTAGGGGACCAACCAGTAAAGCATTGTACCAATGATGGGCTGAATCATTCTGAATTTGTGAACTCACCTTAAGGAGTTCTCCTTTTAGGATATGTGTGGCTACCTGTGTGTGTTATTTTTGGGAAAAATATAGTCCCCTGTGTATGTGGGTGCCCACCAGGTTAAATTCTTGGCAAAAAGATCATAAACTGGTACTGGTAATGTGTTAAATTGACAAGCTAATTTAACATCCTTTGATGATGTATGATATAATGTAAAATAGCATGAGCATGAAAAATGTGAAACATTACCAGTTAACCATCCATTGCATTTAGTGGATTGGGGTTTTAGAAGTAACCATTCATTATCTGTGAGGTTACGCTTTCCTCTAATCTTCTCTAGTTTAGGAATCATTAGTGTGTTTTCTAATGCCAATCCTTGTTGTTGTATCCATAAATACCTGATGGCACAAGTACTCCAGTTACTTAGACCTGTAGTGAATTTCATAGTTGCAACAGTTAAATTATCTAAATAAGTATACATTTATTTATCTAAATCCAATCCTGTAACCTGTGATTTAACAACAATTGGAGCCCAGTTTGCAGTAGCATGGAAACCAGTCCCTATATGCATGCTGGCCGTGTTTAACTTATTCTTGAGGGTCTCCATATCTATAACTATTTAGTATACCCATAGTGGTTCCAGCACCTACTAACAGTGTGTCATACCATTCCCTTTTCTGCCTTTGTTTGTTGTGTTACATAATGTTACAACAGGAGTAGTGATTTTTAATGACACATGTACAGCTTGTAAGAAGGCAGTTGTATTAATACATGTGGACGAAATAGGTGTGTGTGTGTCGTTGTTGACTTTTGGTTCTATGGTAGAGGATAAAGGACAGTAATAAGGTGTAAAAATATAAGGTATAGTATAGTTCTCAATTGCAGTGTCATTCATAATGACTAACATTTGTCCCCTTTTCCAATTAATGATACCAGTTATATAATCATTATTAAAAGTAATAAGGCCTGTCTGTTTACATTGATATGCAACCTTAACTGTGCACATTTCTGCGTTATAAGATCTAACAATTTTCTGTGAACCTTCAAACAAACATAATGCATCGGTTTCATTAGCTGTGGACACATTTCATATGGGTAACTGGTACTTATAAGGGTTACTATTTGTCCAATTCATCCAAATGCGTTCAGTGAATGAATGATTGCATATTACATGCTGATAGAAAGGTGGTGGAAAAAGGTTCTTGAGGGGGCGTGTGTGACGAATGCTAGATGAGGGGCTAAGGCCTAATTGGGCTGGGGGTATTGAAGAATTGTTCATCATGTCAGAGTCTTTTTTCCAGAAACAAACAGGTTTCAAACTTGCCATTGACTTGTACTCATAATGGCATTCAAGGAACAATATCAGAGGGAGTATAACAACTCCAGAAAGCATAGCGCACAACATAATCTTGGTCTCAGGTACGTATGATCCTCTCAATCTACGATATGGTGTAAAAGCCATGATGCTTCGCTGAGGAGAAATTCTTCTGTTTCCGAGTGAGGAGTGGTGTTGTCTTCCTTGGTTCCCCTCTTTGGACACAGCTTCACTCCGGATGCGTGAATCCAGATGTCATGGGAATCTGTGAGGACAGCGGTTCTGGTTACAGCAATCACAGTAGCAGGTGGTCCAAAAGGGTATCCTCCTTTCTTGGTCCTGTTCAGCTGACGGATATACACCTTGTCACCGGGCTGGTATGGATGAGTAGGTTCCTGTGAAGGTAAGGGAAAACTGCAAAGAAACATTGTCATACATACCATTCGGTTTTATCAACAATTCCTGTACATATTGTTCTTGTATTAGCTGTAAATCCCCAGACATTATAACAAGCGGTTCCCTGGCCCAGGGTGTGGGAAAAGGTCATCCCATTAAAATCTCAAATGGAGATAATTTAGTCACCTTGTGGGGATTCATTCTTATCTCAGCTAAAATAGCTGGTAGATATCTAGTCCAATTTACCCATGTTCCTGGGTAAATTCTGGGCTTTTCCTTAATAGTCCTATTCATCCTTTCAACTACCCCTGTATTCTGTGGATGATAGGGTATATGAAACTGCCAGGTAACTTGCAAGAATTTAGCAAGTTCCTGGGCAACCCTACTGGCAAAAACCGGGCCATTATCAGAGCCAATCTGCAGAGGGCAGCCATACCTGGGAATAATTTCAGTAACAATAATCTTCACTAGCATCTTCCCTAGATGTCACAAAGGCCTCATGCCATCTACTAAACTGATCAACTATGACCAGTAAGTATTGCTGTTTCTTACCAATTTTGGATACATGATTAAAATCAATCTGTAAAAAAAAGTGTGTAAAAAGAGCAGCGTTCACACGATCTTACAAAAGACTGTACATGCTGCCTGAGATTCCTAATATAAAATGAATTCATGAGGAATTGAATGGTGCTTGCTATGTGCCTGACTGATGAAAATAAAGCAGCTTGCTTCAAGTATGCCTATTCTTCAAGTATGCCTATTCTCCCCTCTTTAGAGAACAGATCATTTTGATCTTTCTCTAAACCTTGTTTAATCCAAAAGACAGATTCTGGGTATTAAAAAAAGAATCTCATAACCACTTAAGCGCTGGGCTGTCATGTGTTGTGTGGTGAGATTTGTCAGCTGAGTGACCTGGTGACTGGCATGAAGTATTGTAGGATGCCCTAGTGTGATAGTAGTAACAGTTTCAACAGCCATTGCACATGCTATCAATGCTCTGAGACACGCCGGCATACCCTGTACCGGAGCTTGAACTACTTTGGAAAAGAATGCTATGGGACGCATACCGCCTCCTTGCTCTTGTGCACAGACCGCGGCCATGGTTTTACAGTTGTCCCGAGCATACAAATGAAATGGTTTACAATACACAAGTAGTCCTAAAGCCTGGGTTTGCACAATAACAACTTTAAGGGCAATATATGCAGCTAGCATGTCTGGTGACCAGCAGACATTTTCAGGGCTGTCAGAACGTACAGCCTCCCTTAGGATTGAGTCATAATGGGAGCATTCAGGGATCCATTGGTGGCAGTAATTAATCATGCCGAGGAAGGTGAGCAACTCCTTCCGAGTAGTGGGTGTAGGAATCCTCTGAATGACCTCAATACGTTTTGGACTCAATTGTCTGGTGCCTAAAGCCAGAACAAAACCTAACTATTCAACCTTTGATTTACACAATTGCATTTTGTGTTTAACAACCTTGTGACCTATAGTTGCTGACAGTATCCACAGTGCTTGCCTCATAGCTAGGGCTACATAACAACAAATCATCAACATTTTGCAAAAAGGACGGAACCATGACCGGTGGTCCATGTTTTTTTAGAGTATGTTGGAGTACCAGCGAATAAACAGCTGGGGAATCCACATAGCCTTGGGTAAGCGTGTCCAGGTAAACTGACAGCCTTCAAAAAGTAAAAACCATAAGTAGCTGTGTCTCTTGATCAATAGGTATAGAAAAAAATGTATTACTTAAATCAATGACAATGAAGCAAGTGGCATCATGTGGAATGGCTGTAATGAGGGATGTCACATCAGGGACAATGGGTGAAATGGGCATAATTAAACTATTCAGGGCTCTAAAGTCCTGAACTAAGCGATATGCTGGCCAGTGGTGTTGGGAGTGGGTCTGGTGTTGTTCTTGCCTACCGGGCATATTTTGAGAATTGTGGGGTTGTTGGGGTGTGTGGGGTTTCCTGGGGTTTCCTGGGGTGTGGACACTCATTCCTCCAGTGGCCATATTGTCCACAGTTGAAACAAGTGTTCCTGTCTATTCCTCCTTGGTTACCCCTGCCCCTATAACCCAGATTTTCCTGTCTCCATCCCCTCGCCCCTCTTTGACCACCCCTTCCACGGGCTTTATGTGCTCCATCCCATCCACGCTCTCAGCCTGTGTAGGTGGACAGTGTTGCAATCCCTGAGCATAATAAGCAACCTTACTTTCCTAAATCTTTTCTTAATTCAAAACAACCTGCATTTTCCTTTTCTATAACCTTGGTAAGAAAATCTGAGCTATCCAAATTGGCCCAGTCTGAAATCAATTGTTTCACAAGCAAAGAATACTGTGGCAACATATTACCAAGGCATGACTGTATTTTAAAGAGATCTATATCATCTCCAGACATCAAACCTGCCTCATCCTTCCAACACTTGTAAAATTTCTTTACAAAAATCATATTACCAATCTCTTCCTTTGCATCCTGCTTATATGCCAAAGCAGTGAATATAGACTGCTTATTCTTCCATAATCCCAACATTTCAGCTTCCACCTTGTTCCAGATTTTAGCACATCTTACTGAAGTACTAAGCTCATAATCACCAATTCATTTCAAACCATATAACTCATACTCAGCATCCAATGTAATATTACACGTCATCTCACAAAAAAATATTTTTGTAGAAACACATAATGGGTACCCAGCAGATATGCCAATACAGAAATCACATTTATGGGCACACAACTACACACTCTGTCTCCCTCCTAGGAAACACGGATAGACACAATATAAAAGCAATCTTAAACTAACACCTCCAAATCTCCAACTATTCTTGGCCAAAACGCTAGTATTCAACAACTAATAAAACAGTTATTTGCTAGGTTATTTGGCTGTCATTCTTATCAGTATCACTAGACTGAAACAAACTGATTCACATATAATTTAAAACAATACAGCAACATATAAATTAAACCACTTTCAAGTTAAACTGCACACTTATCACACATTATCACAGTCACCATTTACACAGAATAAACAGTTAACAGCTGTATTCAGAACATATTATTGGAAGGTATACCAATTTTAGTTTAGATTTATTTTAGGGATTCTTATGTATACATTTTCTTAATTAACTTCATTACTTTAATCTACTATAGTATTGTATATAAAGAAAGGATCCATTGATATAGCGCGCTCATAACTCAACTATTTGTCTGAAACTTCCATTAACTAATCTGAGATGATGCTGCATCAACTTAAATCTTATAGAAATTGAGCAAACATCTGGACCAGATTAAACAGACATGGTTTCACCTGAATCTTTCAGAACTCTCAGAGACTTAAAAAATTTATACTATACCATGTTCTAAGGCATGGCAAACCTTTAAGAACAAAGAAAAGTATATATATATATACTCAAATATCACCACTTAGTGAATAGTATATATAAGTGAAAAATATACTTATCTTAATATTCAAGTGAAACAGCCTCCCAGGTCATTACCCAGAATGAATGACCTTTACACAGCAAAATACAGAACAACCAGAAATATTTGGGATACGGCTGAGAAATCTAAAATTGAAAAATATAAATATACATTGTGTAAATCTGTATCAAATAATAAGTAAGTATTCATGAAATGCACTCACAAGATTAGATGAAATATATCGCTCTATGGTGCCTCCCCCGATAGTAGTGGGGGGCTGTTATCCTCCTTCAGTTGCTCCAGGAAAATAGATGAAAAAACAGGACTCCCAGGGTGGTGAGAAAAATAAATGAAGCGGCTTTATTAAGGATGAAACATCACCCAACAATAAATATGTAATACAAGCTTAAAATGAGGTCCCTTGGCAAACCTTTAGACCGGTCAGTCTCCAAGAGCCCTTAGTAACACAGGTAAAAACCTTTGTACATGATTTCTGATTCAGGCTATATACCACAATTTAAAAGAACACATAATGTGAGACGTAGAAGACACAAGCAGTAGTTATTACACTGGATCATTTAAAAGGAACCTGTCGCAATAAAAAGGTTAGTTTACAGTGCAAAATAAAGCATGTGTTGGACCGCTGAAAATGTAAATGTTGCTCTGTTATTTTCAAACATAAATTATATTTACAGTATGGATCCTTTGCAACAAACACACAGGGCAGGGAAGATGTGCTGATTGGTGTTTCTATACAATTAATCCCATATGGGGAATTAACTTTCAAATACTAATGAAGTGACTTTTTTTGTCTCAGTTATAAAATATACTGAGCACATGATGCAAACAATGTAACACATTTACACTTACCCCACTCTCATAGAAAGTGTAGTGGGTTTATGGTATTTTTAAAGCAACAATCATACCAGGCACATAGATCCCATGTGAAATAACTTACAATAAAAAAGAATAAAGTAAAAAGATTTAAGTAGGTCTATCAGGTACAACCTGTGAGTCATTTCTTTTCTAATATACAGTACTGCTATCTTGCAGAAAGATAAGTCCTGCGCTCACTCCCATCACTACTGGGCAGCAGCAAGGACTACAGTACACATCAGCCCCAATATATGGTAAAAAACAAAGAAAAACAAGTTACCTGCATTCTCTCCTTAATCCCTATGTATTTTTTAAAACCTCCATTTGTTTAAAAGTACTGCTATCTTATATATACACATATACATATACACACACATATATACATACATATATTGGTCACTCAGGACATGAACTCACATTTCCCATACTGCTGACTCAGAGTGGGGACACTACTAACTTACCAAAGTGTGTCCCCAATATAGACAAACAATCACCCACAAAGAACACTTAAGACAAACAAAGGTGACCGGGAGAAAGAGAAGTTTGGGTTATACTTATAGATCTATAAACCGTGCTCCTCAGAACACCTATAGTCTTAATAAACCGGAGACCTCTTATGGTCTCAAAAACCTGTATCTACCTGAGATACCCTGTATCTATCTTAGATACTAACCTGGGTTACCAAAACCCTATATATTTAGACCAAATGTCTAATAAACCGGAGACCTCTTATAGTCTCAATATAAACCGGAGACCTCTCATGGTCTCTGTGGCAAACCTAGCCACTTGGGACTGCCTAAGATAGAATGGTTGTGCCTATTTTCTGTTGTGTACTGCGCGCCGGTATAGTGTGGCGTCTCCGGCTATGTTTAATTTATGCTGTACTGTGTATGTCTGTTCGAATCCTCCCCATTCGTTAGCATTGCTATTAAAACTGACTAAGTTGTATATTTTGAAGTAGAAAGGTAACGGTTTATGTCCTCGTAGTTTTCATTACTGTATGTTACAGCAGGGGCTGTTGGGAGGAGGACCTGGAAACGGTAGTCTCCCTCCAGTCCCCTCAACCAAAACCCCTGCTGCCCATCTTTGGAAACCCCTGTTGAGTGACCTGCTTTAAATATCAGTTATTTTTAATAAAGTGACAGTTGAGTGACCTGCTTTAAATATCAGTCTTTTTGAATAAAGTGGCAGTTGACTCTCAGACTGTGTTTCGTCTGGTTCTTGGGAGGATTTGGGAATATTGCCTGCTTCCAGCTTTGTACTTGGTTATTGCATTCTACCAGCAGAGATCCTGGGATTATAAAATTGCAGCTCCGCAACAATTGGTGGCAAGCGGCGGGATCCAACCGTACAGCAGGAAAAACGCTGTTTATACAATTGGAATTGACATACTGGAAAGCAGAAGGCAATTGATACAGATGCAGAAGTGAATGGGGACGGACTACACCATATTGAAACGGCAAACGTTAAAGGAGCTGTTGGAAGCCAGGGGTAAGATAGCCAGCAATAAGCCTAAAGCAAGACTTATTGCCGAGCTAATGGAAGGAGACCGAGCTCGTAGTGCTACACCCCCAGCAAACATGGAGGAGACCCCATTTGAACGAGAAATGAGGACAAGATTGGCATTTTGGCCCGCTCCAGTATCTCCAGAAATTATGACCATAATTTCGGCGGATGCACAGGAGTACGTGATGGCGCAAATGAATCAAGCCTTCTCACCTCAAGCACAAACCGCTGCTGTTTCAACTGTGGGCCAGGGAAGGCCAAAAATACCACATCATGCATTTAAAACTTTTTGCGAGGATAAAGACGAAATAGATGGATTCTTGCAAGATTTTGAAAGATTGTGTGACTTGCATGATGTAGAGCAAGCTATGTGGGTACCTTTGTTGGCAGGCAAACTGTCTGGGCATGCAGCAGACGCCTACCGAGCTGTACCCAGAGAGGACAGCAAGAATTATGACAAGGTAAAGCAGGCGCTATTAGAAAGGTATGCCATTACCCCAGAGGCATACCGGCGCAAGTTCCGAGAATTGAAAAAAGGGGACAAAGACTCACATGCGGAGTGGGCACACAAGCTTGACCAAGCCTCACAAGGCTGGATACAAGCCAGCAGAGCTACCACCATGGAAGAGTTACGCCAGATGTTGCTACTGGAGCAGTTTTGTAATGGCCTGGCACCAGAGGCTCAAGAATGGGTGAATGACCGAAATCCTCACACCCTAACCGAAGCGGCACGATTGGCCGACCAACATTATGATGCTAGGAGGCATCATAAAAATAATAACCGAGGGTATGCAAAACCCAACCCGCAACCGTTTCCAGTTATTGCTCCTGCCCCAGCGACAGCACCATCCAGACCAGCACTTGTGGGACAACCTCCCCACTCCCGTTATAATGGCAGGTCCAACATCCAGTGCCATGCCTGTAAGCAATGGGGGCACATGGCCCGGGAGTGCACCCAAAACCGGAGCCGCAAGAACTGGAATCAGCTCCGGCAGAATATGGCCCCGCGGGCAGCTGCTCATTATTATCATGCAGAGCCAACTTTGCCAGGAGTGCCGCTTGAGTCGGCTGATGAACCCCTGGGCGTTTTGCACGATGTAATGTCCATCCATGCTACTGACAACCGACAACCACATTGCCAGACCGTGACTCTGGAAGGGAAAGAGGTACAGGGGCTACGTGATTCCGGCGCTACCTTAACTTTGGTTGCCCCGCATTTGGTGTCAGGATCAGCACATACCGGGGGATCGGTAGCAGTCCGGGTAGCAGGGGGTGCCATGTACCGGCTACCAACTGCCAAGGTACATCTGAATTGGGGTGCGGGGGAAGGTATGGTGGAGGTGGGGCTGATGCACAAGTTACCAGCTGATGTTGTTTTGGGGAATGACCTGGGGCAAATGACTTCCGCTTTTGTGCCCCAAAGTCCTCGCCATGAGGCATATCCAGTGACCACCCGTCAGCAGGCTCGCACCACGGCTTCATCTTCCACACACTCTGAGGCTCAGGTAAGAGACAATGTACCCCGTGTAACCCGTGTTTCCTGGGATACCCCGACTGACTTTGAGGCAGAGGTTAAAAACGATCCCACGTTGCAAATTTATAAGGATAAGGCGACAGCTGGTCAGACAGGTTTAGAGGGAGAACAGTATGTATGGGAGAAAAATCTGTTATATCGTGTTGCTGAGCGGGTGGTAGGGGGGTCTGTACATGTGACTAATAAGCAGCTTATAGTGCCCCAGAAATACCGGCAGGAACTGCTTAGAATTGCCCACGATATTCCGCTGTCTGGGCATTTAGGGATGACAAGAACGAGGTACAGATTGACACATGCATTTTTCTGGCCAGGTATATCTAGAGATGTGAGACAGTATTGTCAGACATGTGACATTTGTCAGAGAGTGGGAAAAAGGGGTGACCGCCACAAAGCGAAATTGTGCCCCCTTCCCATTATTGAAGAACCCTTTAGCAGAGTAGCAGTGGATAAAGTAGGACCACTGTCCAAGCCTAGCCCTTCCGGCAAGCGGTATATTCTGACCATTGTAGATTATGCCACCCGGTACCCGGAGGCTATAGCCCTTTCCAATATACAAGCAGAAACGGTAGCCGAAGCTATGATGAAGATATTTTCCAGGATGGGATTTCCCCAAGAGATAATTTCGGATAGGGGGACCCAATTTACAGCCGAAGTGACCCACCAGCTATGGAAGTTATGTGGCATTAAGCCAATTGTAAATTCTGCCTATCACCCGCAGTCCAATGGGTTGTGTGAGCGCTTTAACGGTACCTTGAAGCAGATGCTCAGGACATTTGGGGAGTCCCATAAAGACTGGGAGAGGTTTTTACCCCATCTGCTTTTTGCGTACCGAGAAGTGCCACAGGAATCTACCGGCTTCTCTCCGTTTGAGTTATTGTTTGGGAGAAGGGTGAGGGGACCCCTAGACTTAATTAGAGAACATTGGGAGGGGGGGAGCAGTGCAGATGGAGTCCCCATTGTGCCATACGTGCTGGAGTTCCGGGACCGCTTGGAGGCTCTAACCCAAACCGTACGGGAGAACCTCCGGGCGGCTCAGCGGCGACAGCGCCGGTGGTACGATAGGGGAGCCAGAGACCGTAGCTTTCAGGTGGGACAGAAAGTTCTAATTTTGAAACCTGTCCGCACAGACAAGCTACAGGCCACCTGGCAGGGCCCATACCAAGTGGTAGAACAGAGATGTGACACCACTTATGTGATCGGCCCGTGCTCTGGGGTAGGGAAACGACGCATGCTCCATGTGAACATGCTCAAACCCTATCACCAGAGAATAGAGGAGGTAGCAGCCATCTGTGCCCCAGCCACTGAGGATTATGAGAATCTGCCCTTGCCAGACATGTTAGAAAAGGAAGATTCTGCAGAAAACGCTACAGGTGTGCAGCTGGGGGAGCGGCTAAGTCTCCAGGAGCGTGCCCAGGTACAGGAGTTGATTGCGGCAAAAGGTGCTACCTTCTCCAATTTACCAGGGTACACTCTGTTAGCTACCCACCGAGTAGAGACCCCAGGACAGCTCCCTATGAGACAGACTCCGTATCGTATCCCTGAAGCAGTAAGGGAGCACATGAGGAAAGAAATTGAGGAAATGTTGCAGTTAGGGGTTATCGAACATTCAGATAGCCCCTGGGCATCACCGGTAGTGCTAGTACCCAAGAAGGATGGCACCACGCGGTTTTGTGTAGACTACCGGAGGCTCAATGACAAAACAGTGTCTGACGCCTACCCGATGCCCCGTATAGACGAGCTGCTAGATAGGATGGCAAGAGGCCAGTATCTCACTACCATTGATCTGTGTAAGGGATACTGGCAGATTCCACTAGCCGAGGAGGCCATCCCCAAGTCGGCGTTTGTCACTCCGTTTGGCCTGTATCAATTTCGGGTCATGCCTTTCGGGATGAAAAACGCTCCGGCTACCTTTCAGAGGATGGTAGATCGGCTACTGGACGGGTTCCAAGAGTACGCCTGTGCGTACTTAGATGATATAGCCATTTATAGCCAGACCTGGGCAGATCATTTGAAACATATTAGTGTGGTCATTGACCGTATTGGAGAGGCAGGGCTGACACTAAAACCTAGCAAGTGTCACATAGGGATGGCAGAGGTGCAGTACCTGGGTCACAGGGTAGGATGCGGACAGCAGAGGCCCGAACCGGCCAAGATAGAGGCAGTAGCTAAGTGGCTTACCCCCAGGACAAAGACACAAGTATTGGCGTTCCTTGGTACCGCTGGTTACTACAGAAAATTTGTGCCCAATTACAGCGCCCTGGCCAAACCCCTGACGGACTTGACCAAGAAAAACTTGCCACGACAGGTCAACTGGGCCCCAGAGTGTGAACAGGCATTCCATGAACTAAAAACTGCATTAACTAAGGCTCCTGTGTTAACTGCCCCTGATCCAACTAAACGATTTCTTGTTCACACAGACGCTTCCATGTTTGGATTGGGGGCAGTACTGAGCCAAGTGGGAGCTGATGGCGGAGAACATCCCGTAGCTTACTTAAGCAGAAAATTACTACCAAGGGAAGTAGGCTACGCCGCCATCGAGAAGGAATGCCTGGCCGTGGTGTGGGCCCTCAAAAAGTTACAACCTTATTTGTATGGACAACCATTCTCCTTGCTCACAGATCACAACCCGTTGGTGTGGCTACACAGGGTGTCAGGAGACAATGCCCGGCTGTTGCGCTGGAGTTTGGCGCTGCAGCCGTTTGATTTCACGATCCATTATCGCCCTGGAAAACAGAATGGTAACGCCGATGGGTTGTCCAGACAGACAGAACTTGAGAAATGATCTGTGAGCACTCCCCCGGACATCCCCAAGCCGATCCGTTGGGATCAGACTGTGTATGCCGGCTTGGTTTTGGGGAGCATTGTGGCAAACCTAGCCACTTGGGACTGCCTAAGATAGAATGGTTGTGCCTATTTTCTGTTGTGTACTGCGCGCCGGTATAGTGTGGCGTCTCCGGCTATGTTTAATTAATGCTTTACTGTGTATGTCTGTTCGAATCCTCCCCATTCGTTAGCATCGCTATTAAAACTGACTAAGTTGTATATTTTGAAGTAGAAAGGTAACGGTTTATGTCCTCGTAGTTTTCATTACTGTATGTTACAGCAGGGGCTGTTGGGAGGAGGACCTGGAAACGGTAGTCTCCCTCCAGTCCCCTCAACCAAAACCCCTGCTGCCCATCTTTGGAAACCCCTGTTGAGTGACCTGCTTTAAATATCAGTTATTTTTAATAAAGTGACAGTTGAGTGACCTGCTTTAAATATCAGTCTTTTTGAATAAAGTGGCAGTTGACTCTCAGACTGTGTTTCGTCTGGTTCTTGGGAGGATTTGGGAATATTGCCTGCTTTCAGCTTTGTACTTGGTTATTGCATTCTACCAGCAGAGATCCTGGGATTATAAAATTGCAGCTCCGCAACAGTCTCAATATAACTAGAGTCCTTACACCTTTCCTATCTACTGGATACAGTCTTACTGAACCAAAGGGGGGTCATAGACAATCAGCGTCAAATAAGACACAAAAAGGCTACTCACCGCAAATGGTTTTGCTGATCCATCCATCCCACTTCTAGACACCAAGCTGAAAGGGTTAATGCTGTAATGGACTCTAATCCCCTCGGTTCTCGATCCCTCGGTCACCATAATCAACTTTGATGGAGAATCATTGTCAACAATAAGAAACGGACAACAGGATAGTTGACAAGACTCTCAAATGAGTGTATTCCAGAGCTGGCTTTTATACATAGTTTGCTTACATTAGCCATGGTATATGCCATTCATTACAGTACAGACTATAAGATTTATTACTTCCTTATATTCCATGTTATTCTGACAATGGAAAGATCAGTTTTTTGCATACGTCTGGAAAAGAATATCCTGAAATCGGAATGGGCAAGACATCCTGAGATTTTAGCATTGTCTTACATCCTATAGAAGAAATACCTTAGTCTGTCACAGTCAGCATATTATGTCGTACATTGAGTTTAACTATTTTATATCCTTTCAGTCAGCAATAATATTTATAAACCTTAGAAATGCATAAAATACATATGAACAAGCTAACTATTTAATATTCTTACAATACTAACACTGATATCTAAAGATCCATGATTGTTTTTATTGTCTCACCCATGTAGGTCCTTATTAAATGCCAGTGGTGGCTCATCTATAGGCACATTTAGTATATTTACATACAAGATAATTGTAATCATAATAATAAGTAAAAGAAAAAAGAAAACCTCTGTTATCAATTGTAAAAAAGTAAACTACCTGCATTGCTTACTTGGGGAAGAATTTCTGACCATGTATGGTGGCTGTCTGTCAAAACTGAGATCATGTGTGGGACAAGTGTGGGTCATTCTTGAAGAATGTCCAGTCATAACGTACCTCAGACATGTCGAGTTTGCTCCTAGAAGGGACTTTATTTATGCCCTATTTAATCTCCTGTAGGGTGTCTGAGTCTAGAAAATGTCTGTATGATTATTCAAAAATCTTACAATCTCATGTTAAATCTTACAATCTCATGTTAAGAGAACTTGTCCTGTAATGTAAAGATAGCAAATTCAAATCCTGCATGGTATTATTGCAAGTGTATACGTGTATTGTGATTTGTAGAAAACATTTAACTACTAAGCTCAGGGCCATCTTTAATGTGGAGCAAATGCCCCTGTGGGCCCCGCTGGTCATGCAAAATTATCTGCTTTTAGGGCCAGCCACTGGGTATTTCTTAACCCAGTGGGGTGCTATGGCCCTTTAGCCAGCGCAACCATGAGTCAATTCCTCCCAGAAAGAGTGAATCCCTGTGAGAGGGAGGAGGCGGCCATCTGTGTGTATGTGAAAATACACATACAGTCATGATCCAAACCTAATTACAGAACGTTATTGCCTTTCATTTAATTTTGTTCCTGCACCGACTATGTTTTGCCACTAGTGGCCTCCCCAACCACTAGCTCTGAACTCATTCTCGACTCATTCTCACCTGCAAAATATACAAAATACAGAATCCAGCACACTCGCTTATTCACTAAACAATGATTTCAAATCTTAGAGATTGTAATAGTTTTATTTAAAAACACCTCACCTAGTCAAAAAAATTATGGGGGTTTAGTTACATTATATGATCATACATTGCATAAGCCTGCCACAATGTCAAAGTACCCCATATTCATCAGGTCCTATCCTAATAGAAACCTAATGATTGCTCTTATATATATATATATATTAATATCAAAATACATTAATATATATATATATTAAAATATCAAAATATGATATTGATTAAATATATATATATATAGAAGGCGTATGCCTGAAGTTGTGGAAGGGATTTAAGGCCTAAATAACTCCGCAACCCCCTTGCTTACCTGTCTTCGTTGATTCCAGAAATTCTCCTTTCGCTTCCGGTACACGCAGACCTCTGACGTCAATTTGCCGCAACGCGCCTAAAACGACTGTCAGCAAACTTCCATGCGAAGATCCGTGAGTATAAAGCACGAACGGGACCCAGTCGGCTGTTTCCACCAAAAACTGTAAGTCCGCAATTCAAAGATTCATTCATCTAAATCATTCATCTAAATCATTCGTCTAGAATTACCATCTGGCTAAACAACAATAACATAGCATTTAATCCTCAAGCGTTACTCAGCAATATATTTTACATTTCTGACAGAAGAAGCTATGGCCTGTTGTCAGGGTACTCAAATAAATCTTAGAAGGGGGTCTTAGTCTTGGAAGTAAGAGAGCTTAGTCATTGAAGGTTATATAAAGCCTAGAGAACCTACCTTATCCTCATCTGCTTTATTTCTGCAGACCGTCATTAATAATGATTAAACATGTCTTCTATAATGGATCAGTTCCAGATACAGTACCTCCCACACATATTCTTCGATATTTTTAGGGGAGGGGGGTTGTCAAAAATGCAATTCTTTTTCACTGGCATTATTTTAGTATTATCCACAGGTGCACATTTCCATAAACATCCCATGTTAAAATCAGCCCACGTTAATTATTTTAAATCCTTCTGTTTGTGTAAGGAGAAACAACTTTAACCCCTTAAGGACCAAACTTCTGGAATAAAATGGAATCATGACATGTCACACATGTCATGTGTCCTTAAGGGGTTAATGGGTGGGAAACGTTCAGATCTAAATCTAAATTCTACACCAGCTCTATTCGCATGGGTCATTCGGTTTCTAAAGACACGGATTATAAAAACCTTTTTTCTCTCTCTTCTCCAAACGTTTTTAAGTGTATTAACAAAAATAAATTATATTTCTTAAAGGGCAAGATATGAATTTATACAGGATAAATATGAAGTGTCTCAAATATTTTTTTTTTCTTTTCCCCTCTTTCCCTCCTGTCTCCCTATCTCTCCTCTGCTTGTTAGCCTGTATACCTGCTCTCAATTGATTGCATTAAGTCATGGGGTTTACTGGGGAATTACTCTCCTTTCATTTCTAGGGTTTAAAAAACTGTCTGAATACGTTGATTCATATCACGCTGAGTGACACAAGTACGGTTCGGTTAGTACTAATCCCTTGCATTAAGATTCTACCCTTCCTCCTTTCTTTCTTCACTCATCTAACTAATAGAAATATCTATTTTGTTGTCTCTCTTCTCTGTCTCTTCACCTCCTCCTGCGTCCATTTTCCACAAACTGGGGGCATCAGCTTGAGTAAAGCTGCCCGGTTAACACGGTCAAGTAGCTCCTTAGGTCAGTTCAAGTACTCATCACAAATTCACGTACAGGTAAGGATAACAAGCATTTCAAGCAATACGTTCAGTCTCGCTCTTATCATCCCTTACAGCTTAGACGTGGCTGGCTGTCAGGGTTTTAGTGGCCCCAATAGCGATAGTCTCCTCCCGGCTTTTTTGCCTTAGGTTAGAGGTCCCGCGAGGCCAACACCCATCCTCAATTAGGAGGTACTACGTCCCTCGGACCAAAACATAGTTAGCCGCCTCGCATACGGTATAGTCAGGGCCTCACCTGTCATCCCCAGTCTGTCTTATGCTTACTACTCACCGAGAGGCCAACACCCTGCCACAACGTTCGGTGGCCACGAAGTCCCCTTGCGCCAAATCATAGGTAGAGACTCTCAAGCCACTTGGCAACTAGCAGGGCCTCACCAGTCACCTAACTAGTATAATTGCTTCACTGCAGAGCAGCACTAGCTAGTCAGCCAGCACACACACAAAAAATAAATTAAAAAAATTCCCTAACCTGAACGTTTCCTCTCACGCCATAGCATGTCTAACGCTTCACTACGAGACGACGAGCTTTCACTGGCCAGCACCCCATCCAGGTCTAGCGCTCAGCCAAGACAATCCAGTACGACATCCAGCTACAGATCCTGGACTATTCCAAAAATCACAGCCGAACTGAATAAAAGAAACATTCCCTTTCCAGCTACAGTCAGGAAAGTGGAACTTTTTCATTTACTAAACAACCAAAATGATGAGGAAACACCAGGCCCTAGTTCTGAGTGTACAATACAAAACAGTTTGGCAGAACTACGGAGTATGATGACCTCTTTGGTAGCCTCTGTAAAACTTCAATGCGGGGGGATGTAATTATAGCGCTTGTAGACTGCTCCACATTTGCTCAATCTGTTTTAGAGCACACGCAAAAACTGTGTGTCCAAACTGTTCCCAAAAAAAGCAATGACCCAAATAAAGGTACCTAATTTGCAACGTTACTTGATTGAACATCCTTCGTCACAACTGGTTGACTTTCTCATCTCTGGCTTCACTACAGGTTTTCATAGAGGTTTAATAGCACTCCCTTCAAGCATACTAGAATGCCCTAACCTACAGTCTGCGATTACAGATCCGGCCAGTCTTAAAGATCTGCTCAACAAAGAAGTAGAATACGGTTTCATGATAGGACCCTTCACCACACCACCATTCACTTCCTGGAGAACAAGCCCTCTAGGTATAGCCACAGGCAAATTTAATAACAAAAAGAGGTTAATAATCAATTTCTCAGCACCTCACTCTTCCACCTCCCCAAGTTTGAATTCCCTTATCCCTTCAGAAGATTTCTCACTACAATATGCAAAAATAGACGATGCCATACAAGCAATTGTCAATTTTGGCAAGGCAGCCTGGTTGAGCAAATCAGATATCTCAAATGCTTTCAAATTTCTACGAATTAAGCAGTCACTCTGGCATCTACATGGCGTTAAGTGGGAAGAGAAATACTATTTTGCGACTAGGCTGACCTTCGGCTCCAAAAGCAGCCCCAAAATTTTTGACTTCTACTTTCTCTTCTACACGGCCTCCCTGATGATGACACTAAGATTAATCTAGACGATCCAGCAAGGGCTGACCTTAAAATGTGGAGCCTATTTTTAACTTCCTGGAATGGCTGATTGTAACATAATCATCAAAGGCCGCTCTCAGTCCCTGTCAATTATGAATCTAGTTAGGAAACTTACATGGTTGGCAGCAAACTTGCAGTTTTACATTTGTTGTATTCATGTTCCAGGCATTTTCAATAACGCAGCTGGTGCTTTGTCACGTTTAAATTTTCAGGAATTTTTCAGACTGCACCCTACAGCGAACAAGCAACCCAAAACTCCTCCTCAATTCAAAGACCTAATCATGTTTTAAGCCAGTTATTAGCTCACAGTAGGGTCCTCGCACAGGTAGGGTTGTCAGGAAACACCAAAAAAGCATAAGATAGAGCATTCGACATGTACAACAAATTTGTTCATGATTTTAACATTTTTCTGTAGAAACCATGGTTGCGTTTACAACTTTTTGCCACTTCTCATTAAAACTAGCCTACAATACCATCAAACTATACTTGTCAGGGATACAACATTTCATGCTAACTCTTTATCCAAACAAGACTCATTTCTTATCTACATACCCCATAAAACACATACTAAAAGGTATCGAGATTGGGGCGGGGCTGGACCACCATGCTGACCGGTCGCATGAAGGAGAGGCTCTGGAGAAATCTGGCCTCTTAGGCTATTCCTGCAGCTCTGACACCCGCGAGGAGCCCAAGAAACTTGCTCATAACGGTGGACAAGGTGGCAGACACCGAGATCGGGAGCTTTGGACCCTGAGGGGCTTGAATGAAACTTCGGGGACTGCTGCTTACTCAAAATGGGAGCAGGGTGGACAGCCGCTGCCCTGTCTCCCTACTTGGCTGCCACACACTGAGCACTTGAGACGCCTGCCGGACCCGTTCCCCCCGGGGGAGTTATCCCGGTCCCCACTGCAGAGAACTTGGGAGAGGTGGAGAATGAGAGGCACAGCACTCCAAAGACCTACCTCCCAAGATGGCAGCAGCGTGGATGCCTCATGAAGCCCCAGAGGAGAGAAGCCGTGCAGCACACCAACCGGCACAATCATAAAGCAAGCCCAGCGATTCTGGCTTAAGCGACGAGAGCGGCAAAGAGCATTGGTGTTTAAGCTACAGGCAGAATGACACATAGCACCGTGATGGAGAAGAGAAAATCCCCTCTGTGCAAATCTCGCCCGCAAAGGCCTATCTATCCTGTAACCCATCCTCCTGGGAAGAGAGCCTCACAGGCCTTAGCCTTAAAGCACCGACCACACGGGCCGAAGAA
This sequence comes from Pelobates cultripes, assembly GCA_933207985.1. NCBI lineage: Eukaryota > Metazoa > Chordata > Amphibia > Anura > Pelobatidae > Pelobates > Pelobates cultripes. The sequence continues at coordinate 8,898,732 of OW240914.1, read as the reverse complement.
CAACCGCCAACAGCGAAATTCACCATCTGGAAACTCCAGACCAGAGTGTCTCCAAGCATGTGGACCAAGGATGATTCAGGCTGGAGGGTAACAGTACTCTGGCACTGCACTACGGACGCTAACAGGAACTCTCAAAGATGTTCCCCATCCTTGTCACTTATGGGGATAAGCTGAAGCAGAGACCAGATCCATCGTATGAGCAATGTCACATATCATTTGGTCTGCAATATTAGCAATAGGGCTGGTTCTTTTCCTGCTCTCTTCTGGTTCTATCTTCTTTTGACACTGTTGCACATAGAAGGCTTATCAATAAACTGCAATCTTTAAGTTTGGATTCCAATATTGTTGAATGGGTAAGGCAGTGGCTGAGTGACAGGCAACAGAGGGTTGTAATTAATGGAATATATTCGAAGCTTGGACTTGTCACCAGTGGGGTACCTCAGGGATCTGTACTTGGACCCATTCGCTTTAATATTTTTATTAGTGATTTTGCAGAAGGTCTTGATGGTAAGGTATGTCTTTTTGCTGATGATACTAAGATATATAACAGGGTTGATGTTCCAGGAGGGATAAGCCAAATGACAAATGATTTAGGTAAACTAGAAAAATGGTCAGAGTTGTGGCAACTGACATTTAATGTGGATAAGTGCAAGATAATGCATCTTGGACGTAAAATCCCAAAGGCAGAGTCCTAACCTCAACATATGAGGATACGGATTTAGGGGAGATTATTTCTGATGACTTAAAGGTAGGCAGACAATGTAATAGAGCAGCAGGAAATGCTAGCAGAATGCTTGGTTGTATAGGGAGAGGTATTAGCAGTAGAAAGAGGGAAGTGCTCATGCCATTGTACAGAACACTGGTGAGACCTCACTTGGAGTATTGTACACAGTACTGGAGACCGTATCTTCAGAAGGATATTGATACCTTAGAGAGGGTTCAGAGAAGGGCTACTAAACTGGTTCATGGATTGCGGGATAAAACTTACCAGGAAAGGTTAAAGGATCTTAACATGTATAGCTTGGAGGAAAGACGAGACAGGGGGGATATGATAGAAACATTTAAATATATAAAGGGAATCAACACAGTAAAGGAGGAGACTATATTTAAAAGAAGAAAAACTACCACAACAAGAGGACATAGTCTTAAATTAGAGGGACAAAGGTTTAAAAATAATATCAGGAAGTATTACTTTACTGAGAGGGTAGTGGATGCATGGAATAGCCTTCCAGCTGAAGTGGTAGAGGTTAACACAGTAAAGGAGTTTAAGCATGCGTGGGATAGGCATAAGGCTATCCTAACTATAAGATAAGGCCAGGGACTAATGAAAGTATTTAGAAAATTGGGCAGACTAGATGGGCCGAATGGTTCTTATCTGCCGTCACATTCTATGTTTCTATGTTTCTATGTTTACTTTGATCTTGGAATGTGCAGTAATCTACTCATGTATATCAACTCAGCAGAAACCATATAGGCTAGTTTATCTTATGTAATTCTTTGTACATGTTTTCTCAATGCCTTCTCTTACCTCACATGCTCCATGTCTGCAGTGGCTCTTTTGTTCGTATCTTATATGCTCCTTTACCTTACAGACATGTTCCCTCACTTATACCTTTTATTATAAAATTGTGCAATGATATCGAATGCCATATAACGTTAAATAGTCGTATATTTCTGAACTCAATATTTGTGTGCATTTCTCTGTTAATTGATACTCATGCATTGCTGTTGCGGCTCTGCAGGAGATTTCTGTATACTTACACACAACAAAAATAAGGAATTATAAAAAAAAGGTATCCAGAGACTAAAAATCCAAAAGCCCCTCAAAAGACTCCCCATAGACAACAACATCTTTAAAGAAATCTCCAAGTTATTAGAATAAAGCCCTTTTGAACATACCATTAACCTGGTAATTAAATAAGCAGCTTATCTCACTTTTTTCGGGTTTCTAAGACCCAAAGAATTTTCGGTAGAAAAAAATATCTGACACTGACATTTGCCTTAAACAAAAATTTTTTACCAAAGTAAATGATCATTTTGTTCTATCAATCACCCGCACAAATACAAATCAAGCAGGCCTAGAGTAGAGATTAAGTATTTCCCTACCGGTTCCAAATGGTGCCCAGTTCAAGTACTAGATAACTTGTTAAAGAATCAGCATATTAGAAATCCCGAACTGCCTCCATTATCCCTAAAAGGAAAGCCACTTACTACTAAAAAATTCATGATAGATATATATATATATATATATATATATATATATATATATATATATATATATACGCTCCTTATTACTCAGACTTGGCCTCAATCCAAATTCCTTCTCAGGACACTCATTCCGTATTGGGGCCGCTACTGCAGCCTCAAGTAGTCAGGTTCCAACACATATCATAAAGAGAATGGGTCACTGGAAATCCTCTGCGTTTAACCAATACATTCCAAACCCAGAGAAGGAAATCAGACTCGCCTTCTACAATATGTCTAAATAATGTTTGTTATTGTGGTAATAAATAAACATGTTTGCATACTTTTTGGCCCTCTTTTTCCAGGCCTAACCTCTAGTCGGTTTCGGCACACCCCAACCTACTCTTGCCTATCAAAAATACACTCAATTTAAGTACACGCCCCTTTCATAATCCCGTACACAAATAGAAGGCGTATGCCTGAAGTTGTGGGAGGGATTTAAGGCCTATATAATCCAGCAACCCCCTTGCTTACCTGTCTTAGTCGATTCCGGAAATTCTCCTTCTACCACACCCTCTTCTCATATCAATCTATCCAGGTGGGCCCTCTTTTTACAGGCCTAACCTCTCATCAGTTTCGGCACACCTCAACCGACTCTTGCAAAAATACACTCAATTTAAGTATACGCCTCTTTCATAATCCCGTACACAAATATATATAATTGTCATTATATATATATATATATATATTATATATAATATAAGATAAATATGTAAATAAATTAAAAAAATAAAGTAAAAAATAAATAAAATATATGTGTGTAATTTCATTTTAACTGTATTATAAAATTTATATAAATATATATATATATATATATTTTGAGATCAAAATACATGTAGAACGAAATAATATATATATATATATATATATATATATATATATATATACATAAGTATATATATATATATATATATATATATATATATATATATATCACTATATGTATTAAGGCCGTTTGGCCTGTATTTGTGGGAGGGGCTTAAAATTAAAATCACTCAAATTAAAATCCAACCCAATCAAGGTCAGCGTCTGAATGAGACCAAGGTCAGCGTCTGAATGAACTTCCGGGTTATCCAGTCGCCATTTTGGAATACTTCAGTCTTCTCACGAGGTCTTCTACGCTGAGCTGTGTCCAGGAATCCAGCTGCAGGCTTTTTCCATCTGACCAGATTCTTGCTTCTTCCATCGCCGCAGATCACGTCCTAGTGACTCACAAACCGTAAGTTGACTTACCTGTTACGCCAGGTAACAGTCCCACGGCATCATACACGGGTATGATGCCGTTTGGCAATTTCATGCTACACTGCATATTCAGTCTATCTTGTTCGTTTTTAGCCGTTCGTTTACACGGCCATTTCAGGCATATCTCACGCTATGTTTGCCCCGTTCTGGCTTTTTGGGATTGTATTACAAAGTATTTCCCCGTTCGGTCACTTCACTGTCAACTTATTCGTATAAAATATCTCAGTTTGTGCACTTCAAACGCACGAACAGATTAGATACACATGTTCGTTTTTTTTTACAAATCTTAGTCTGTTATTAGATACTCACGGCTGGTTCATGCAGTTTACACACCACGAACAGGATACATTAATAACTAATCTTTCATTCACTACAGACAAAGTTTGTGCGGTTAAACGCATGAACATTCAGTTTTCGGGGGATTTAACCTTCTTGTGTTTTGGTATTAACTTCTGGTTATTTATGTGTTCCATGGACATGTGTTAATTATAAATGTCTGACTTTACAATACACATTATAACAGTGGCCCTACACTGCCACCTACAGGTTGACAAGCACATTACCATGCATAAATTTTACAAACTCTACACTGACATCTATACATGATCTCTACCTACACTGCAACCTACAGACCACCTCATATATGGTCACCAAGGGAATTTTAGAAACACTAAAACCCATCAATGAATGCAAAACAATTAAAGTATTGTTAACATGTATAGAGATACAGATATATATTATGACATGTAAACTGATACTCCATAATTAATCAAGTACGGCGCATCACATAAAATTAAATACTTAGAACTCACGCTACATATTATTACGTCCACCATGCTAAACTCAATTTCATCCCTTTCTTACAATGGTACCTTGTAAAATTTAGAAAGTAAAATTAATTACTTAGTCTTCTCTGTCACTAGTGTCTGTGTTTAGATAATGCATCTATTCCATTAACATTTTAGACAGAGCGTTCCATTCCCCTTGCTTCATTGATTATCTTGGTTTGTTTATATAATACATTCCTCAGCTCAAGCAAGTGGCTAGTTACAGAAGTAAGAAGAAATCAAGGAAATTATGTGTTTTTGTTATCCTGAAGATAGCAAAATGGAGTCTGCTTTGTTCTGAATGGCTTTGGCAATATACACTTTTAATTTCTTTTTAGCACAAAATGTCTGTTGATATAAATATTCTGACAAAGTCTATGACTAAGAAGGCTTTTTACAACCTCAGCTCTTTTTTAAGCAGCTGCCATGGCGGGGGGACATTTATGGTCAGGCTTGTAAGTCCATTGCCACACAGACAACCAAGCAACATGTCACATCATTAACAAAGGCCATTCATCATCCATAACAATCATGAGATTTCTCAAGAAAATCACGTGGTTAGCAGCATGTCACAATTTCTACTCGGTCTGCTTTTATGTACTGGGCATTAGTAACATAACAGCTGATAGTCTGTCTCGTTTCAACTTTCAGGCTTTTCAGCAAGTACTCTCGTCAGCAGCACAAGCAGCCACAGTGACCCCTCCATTCCAGCAGCTAACCATGGACTAGAACTAATCCTGCAACATAGCAGGGATCTGTCCAAATTAGCACTATCATCCAACACTCACAAAACATACAACAGAGCCTTCACACTTTTCACAAGATTTCTATCTGACCATGACATAGCCCAACCTTTTGTCATGACATCTATTATAGCCTTTGCTTCTTTTTGCCACCTTAAATTACACTTATCTTACAACACAATCAAATTATATCTGACAGGTTGTAGCGGAGATGCACTATTCCCCAGGTTATCTCCGCTTATAATCCAAGTGGGGCTCAGGAACAAGTAAATTGCAAATCCACAGGCAAGGTTTCCAGCAGGCAAAATAACACAGCAGTATCCCAACAGCAATCCCAATAACTGGACGACACACAGTTTCAGGAGCAGAACTGAAAGCTTTATTCCACACTGGCCTTTTAAAGCATGCTCCCATGCAAGGGAGGGATTTACAGTCATTAGTACACTAGCCAATCCTGTCCTGGTAACCTCCCACACATCTCCTCCCCTCAGCATGCATCATAATCCCCTTATCCAGTACAGCAATTCCCCCCGTTTCTGGATGTACCCCTAAACGTAGGGGTACCCCATTAAATCATACATCCCCTGGTAGCCCTGATCTGGGTGAACAACATATCCAAAAATCACCCAGATCAGACCAGGGGTTCGGGAAATTTATGGAGGGAATAAAATGACCGACCGCACTGAGTGAAACAGCCGAATGCGGTTCCATGTGAATGGGCCCTGCGGTCGGTCCTGGAGTCAGGGAATGAATGGCACGAAAACCTCTAGCTATAGAGGCTAGGGAGGGTTCGCCTGAATCCCCTCGTTCGGTTCTTTCTATCTACCGAACGAGGGGCCGTTCGGTAGTTAGGAACCGAACGGACCGGGCTTGTGGAGGTTTCAGCGGTGTTCGCCTAGTTGAGTGTCCGATTTGAGTTCCAGACACTCGACGGCAAAACACCACTGTTCGGGAGTTTTAAAATGGCGCCACGTGTTCGTTTGTCGAATGGCGGCCACCCCCGAGAACAAAGGACGGCTACTTAACTTGTCAATTACCCGTTCGCAACAATGTTGCAACGGGTAATTGAGGACACACTTCACACAGGGGAGGTCTGATTGTTCGGTAGTTTCATTCCCTTAGTTTATTCGAATGATTCTACCGAACAATCAGAGGAATACATTTCTTTTAAACACATATAAAACCAGCAGTTTACACGAATGCAACTATTCACATGACATCTGCAGGACAGCCCAGTGCATCCGCTACACTGCTCCCCCTTGCCCACAAGCCGGCATACACAGTCTGATCCAACACGGATCAGCTTGGGAATGTCCGGGGACTCACGGATCATTTTTCCAGGTCAGTTTGTCGCGACAACCCATCAGCATTCCCATTCTGTTTACCCGGGCGGTACTGAATATTAAAGTCAAAAGGCTGCAGCACCAAACTCCAGCGCAGCAGCCTGGCATTGTCCCCAGCCACCCGGTTTAGCCATACCAACGGGTTGTGATCCGTGAGTAACGAAAAGGGCTGTCCATATAGATACGGCTGCAGTTTCTTTAAGGCCCACACCACAGCCAGGCATTCCTTCTCGATGGCGGCATAGCTTACTTCTCGGGGTAACAGCTTGCGACTGATGTAAGCCATGGGGTGTTCTCCGCCATCGGCCCCGAGTTGGCTCAGTATTGCTCCCAATCCAAACATAGAAGCGTCTGTGTGAACAAGAAAACGTTTAGTTGGATTGGGAGCTGCCAAGACAGGGGCATTTATCAGTGCATTTTTCAGATGTTGGAATGCCTGCTCACACTCCGGGGTCCAGGTCACCTGGCGGGGCAGATTCTTTCTGGTAAGGTCAGTGAGGGGCTTGGCTAGGGCACTATAGTTCAGGACGAATTTTCTGTAATACCCAGCAGTCCCTAGAAATGCTAAAACTTGGGTTTTAGTCCTAGGGGTGGGCCACTGCCTCCACTTTGGCTGGTTCGGGCTTCTGTTTGCCGCACCCCACTCTATGTCCAAGGTACTGCACCTCGGCCATCCCTATGCTGCACTTGGCCGGTTTCAATGTCAAACCAGCTTCCCTAATCCTGTCTAGTACCGCTCCTATATGGGCCAAATGATCCTGCCACGTATTATTAAAAATGGCAATATCGTCCAGGTAGGCACAGGTATAGTCTTGAAACCCATCCAGGAGTTGGTCCACCATCCTCTGGAAAGTAGCTTGGGTGTTTTTCATCCCAAATGGCATGACCTTAAACTGGTACAAGCCAAATGAGGTGACAAAGGCCCACTTAGGGATGGCATCTGGGGCCAGGGGGATTTGCCAATACCCCTTACATAAGTCAATAGTAGTGAGGTATTGGCCCCTGGCCATCCTGTCCAGTAGCTCATCTATCCGTGGCATAGGGTATGCATTGGACACGGTTTTCTCGTTTAATCTCCTGTAGTCCATGCAGAAGCGAGTCGTACCGCCTCGCTTTGGTACGAGCACTACAGGAGAAGCCCAGGGACTATCTGAGGGCTCAATCACCCCAAGTTGGAGCATCTCATCGATCTCCTTGCGCATGGTTTCCCTCACCGCTTCCGGGATTCAGTAGGGGGTCTGGCGCATGGGTAGTTGCCCTGGGGTCTCTACCCGGTGAGTGGCCAGAGGGGTGTACCCCGGTACATTAGAGAACATGTCTCGTTTCTCCTCCAACAGCCGCTGTACCTCAATACGCTCCTGTGGGCTCAGCTGGTCTCCCAGTGCAGCCTCCCCTAAATCCCCAGACAGCTGCCCATCTCCCAGCAGATCTGGGAGTGATAAGCTGTCAAACTCGTCAGAGTTGGGCGCACATATGGCGGTTATGGCATATGATGATTCTTTACATTCACCAGCACTCCGGTTTTAAACCACTCTGACTATTAACTTTATTTACTCTGTCCCAACAGTCCTTACCAGTACTACACTTCTCACTCCATTTAGCAGCCGTTGTACTCTGCCTGTATTTTTATATTACCGAGGACCACCTCTGGCACGACATTGCACACTTTTTGTTACTGTATTAGGTTGCACTTTAAGATAAACTGCAATAAAGTTCGTACTTATCATGTAATATCACAGTAGACACAGCATACGGTTACTGATTTATTTCCACAGTGAAATTACAGAGTAAACTTGTTCTTGCAAATATATATATTGTTTTGGGCTAATATTTTTTCATTTCCTATATCCCACACTGTATATAGTTTTTTCTATTATTGTATTATTGCTAATATCTAGCACAGTCCTGTGTTGTCTCCACCTAGTGGCAACATTTGAGATTGTCTCCACTTGTATTTCTCCTTTTTTCTCCATTTTGTGTACATATTAAAAGTTAAGTTTTAATTATTCATCCTCCATACCCTTGGGCTAACAGCTAGTTCCCCTCCTCTCTTATCACAGTGGCTTATATACCACAATCAAGTCACTGCAAATCTCCTGAAAAAAAGACTGTCAGTCTCTCCTTCAAAGAAAAGCAGAAAAAAGAGAACCTTTAACTAATGAAGAAATACAAAAAAGATGGCAAGAGGATTCATGTTTTTATTGCGGTAAAAAAGGGCACCATATCTCATATTGTCCAAGAAGACCTCCAAAGCTCCAAATTGCAGCAAATCTAAAATTACAGACCTCTCAATCTGACACTCCTATAAACAAAGACCATAGGGACTGTATATTTGATCCCCACGAAAGACCAATACCTACCAATCACTCTTCAGAAGATTCCCTAACATCTCAAATATCAGATGAAGAATCTGACGAGATGGAATGTATCGCATATGAAGATCTACCCTCGGATTATGAAGAACCTTTCATGGAAGAATCTATGGTTACTATTACAACTACTTCTCCTATCATCCAAACCGCAGAAAAGCAGAACACTGCAAAACCACCATTTGATACCCCTGGTCTTGTAAAAGCCAGTGCTTGTGCTATATTATCAAGAAGAAAACTCAGAGATTATGAAGCCCTTCTGAAAACAATGGGGTTTGTGAATGGTAAACGTCCTGAGAATTCCTCCAATCAAGTTGTAACCTGCTTTTCCTCCCAACCGTAAACCGTTGGTACATCAAAACCTACTTGGGGAAACTCTACTAAACCTCAGATTATAAACTCTGGGTTAATGAAGAAAAACAAAGAACCTCTTTCTTCACTTAGAAAGACTGATGATTCTAAGTTATTAACAGAGGAGCTTCCGCCTGAGTGCATCAAAGCATTATCTGTAAATAACCTGTCTGGGGCATATAGCCTAAACTCCCTTTGTCACTCCCTATTCTTACCTTTAATTCCACCTATAGGTTTTCCTTTAACCTTGCCTATAATTAGATTTATAGGTTCTCTCTCTACCTCACCTATAATTCCATTTATACCTTTTCCTGTTACCAATTATCTAACTCTCTTTTCTGTTCTCCCTGTTTTACTTACCTACCTCTTTGACTTACCTACCTCTTTGACTTACTATTTGTGTGTAAATATGTCTAAAGTCTCAAATAAACTATCAAACGTTAACCCTGTCATAAGTCTCTTACCTGACCTGCTCAAGACCATGACATACACACAGATACACACAATGACACAGATATACTTACTAAATACAGATACACATATTATTGCCATTTACATAGCGCCAACAAATTCCGCAGCAATTTACAATATTATAAGAGGGGGGATTTAGCTATAAATAGGACAATTACTAGAAAACTTACAGGAATAATAAGTTGAAGAGGACCCTGCTCAAACGAGTTTATAGTCTATAGGAGGTGGGGTATAAAACACATTAGGACAGGAAATAGCAATCAAATAAGGTGGGAGTGAAGCAGAGCTGGTGAAGAGAGAAGATTGTTGCCCTTTAGAAGAGAGCAAGAGACATGTATGTGAGCTAGAGGCTACTCTGGGAGGCCATAAACTTTCCTAAAGATATTGGTTTTAAGGCACTTCTTAAACAATTGAAGACTAGGGGAGAGTCTGATGATAGTAGGCAGACTATTGCCTAGGGAGAGAGCCATCTGCAAGAAGTTCTGCATGTGTGAGTTGGCTGTACGGGTGCGGACAGGAGAAGGGCAGTGCAGAGAGACCGAAAAGGGGCATATCTATGGATCTGTGAAGATATATGTGAAGAGGGGCTAGAATTGGGCAATGCTTTATAGGTATGGGTTAGCACTTTGAATTTACTCTTATAGGATACAGAAAGCCAATGTAAGGATTGACAGAGGGGTGAGGTGTGAGAGGATCAACTAGAGAGGAAAATTAGTCTGGCGGCAGCATTCATTACAGACTCTAGCAGAGCAATACAGTTTTTGGGAAGACCAATTAGGAGAGGATTACAATAATTAATGCAGGAAATTACTAGATACACTGACACACAGATGTACACTGACACACACACTGATAACATACAGATACACACTGACAGACATACCCATACACACACTGACAAACATACTCATACACACGCACAGACACACTGACATACATGTTGCCAGAGCCTCTGGGACTCTAACTCCCAATTGCCTCAGCATGCCACTGGACCGCAGGGAAGCCACACTCCTTTACCCAAAAGATTGGAAACTGGAAGTTAGCTTTGAAAGTTTTAGTATGTGTTAGTATGTCTTTCAGTGTGTCTGTATGACTGTGTGTGTGTCGGTATGCCTGTGAGTGTGTTAGTATGTCTGTGTGTGTGTCTCTCAGTGTGTCAGTATGTCTGTCAGTGTGTATGTAGGTCTGTGGGTGTGTCAGTATGTCTGTGTGTGTGAGCATATCTGTCAGCATGTCTGTGTCAGTATGGCTGTGTGTGTATGTCAGCATGTTTGTATATGTGTCAGTATGTCTGCCCATGTGTGTCTGTATGTCCTTGTATATGCCAGTATGTCTATGTGTGTGTGTGTGTTAGTGTGCCTGTGTGTATTAGTGTGTCTGTCCGTCTGTCAGTGTGTGTATCAGTATGTCTGTCAATGTGTATCTGTATGTTGTCAGTGTGTATATCTGTGTATATGTATTTAGTAATTGTATCTGTGTCATTGTGTATCTGTGTGTATGTGTATCAATGATTGTATCTGTGTCAATGCTTGTATCTGTGTGTTTGTGTATCTGCCTGTGTGTCAATGCTTGTATCTGTGTGTGTGTGTGTGTGTGTATGTGTATCTGCATGTGTATCAGGTTGTGTATCTGTGTGTCTATCTGTATGTTATCATTGTATGTATCTGTGTATCTGCATGTGTGGATCTGTGTCTCAGTGCTTATATCTGTGTGTCTGCATGTGTCTCAGGTTATGTATCTGTGTGTGTCATAGTTTGTGTCTGTGTCAGTCTGTATCTGCATGTGTTTCAGTGTGTATGCATTTTTATCTGTGTGTGTATGCCTATTATAGTGTGTGTGTTGCAGTGTATGGGTAAACATCTCAACATTAAAAACACCAACACTACAAACAAGTACACCTCTGCATTCAAACTTCAACACTACATACAAACGCATTATTGTATTGAAACATCAACGTCAACACTACATACAAACACACCTCTGTGTTAAACACCAAAATTAGGATTGCATTAGGATTGCATGTCAGAAAGTGATTATGCAGCCCTAGCAACAACTTCCCTGATTGTGACTCACACAGCCAACATGGAAACATTTTTCATTTTCAATCTGATATAACAGCACAGTGTGTTTTTTTATTTTTAATCCTCTGTTAATTGAACTTTAATCACACAGATCAGGCAACTGTACCCTGTAGCAGGCTATTTACAGAGCAGGAGATAAGAAATGCTAAACTGTGCAATATAGGAATTTTAAAATTAGGCCTCTCTTTACAGGAAATGTGTAGTGTCTGCATTAACAACGTGATTAAATGCCTAAATGATTGAGAATTGAGCAGTGAAACTGCAGGGGCCTGACACAAACGGCTTCATTAAGCTAAAGTTGTTTTGGTGTTAAGAATATCCCTTTAAACTGAATACTTGTTTTCTAAACATGGCTATAGAAAGCTAAATTTTTGAGGGAATTGCAAATATAGACCAGAATAGCTGAGCTGGAAAAATAGATACGTCCGTAACACAATTATGGTTATTCACTAGTTAGAACTTTCAAGTGATTCTAAGTGAATTCAAAATATATTTCACATTTGATTCCAAAATAGTCAAACGATTGAAGAATGTTTTTTATTTTGACCTAAGTTTTAAAAAGTCACTTTGAATTATCTTTGAATTCCCTGCAGTGGTCACTTTAGTGAAGACCTTGTCGGGGTCACATACAAATATAACATGACCTGGTCACACGTTTGTTAGTCAAGGTGAGAAATGATTATAATTTTTTTTATAATTGCAAAAAAAAAAAATGCAACATTAATCCATTTTAATATTTAAAGAAAGTAAAATTAAAATAAAATAAAATTTTATTGTTTTACTGAAATCCAAACAGCAAGAATTTAGTCAAATAAAGCTGATTGGTAGAAACTCTCCTCGGTTCTCGTCTCTGTTTGGCTATTTTTATCGAAATTCCATCATTCAAATTTTACTTCACTACAATGTAGAGTTTAGTAAATAACTCAAAAAAACATTATTTACTAGAATTAAAATTATCTTGAACCAGAGGTTTATTCAAAGTTAATTTCAAATTTAAATGCAAAAATAACAATTGGAAAAATTCTCATAGTGCTCTTTGTTTTCAAAATTTTAAATCGAGCGATATTAAAAATCAAAATAGGTTTTCTAAGATGCATGAAGGTTTGCATGAATAACTAGTGGTCACATTGAAAACCTAAAAGTTAATTTAGCAATCTGATATTGGTGGAAAATAGTTTAATCGTTACTATAAGTCGGCCCCTCAGAGCTGTCAATCGAGCAGTCAGAACTCTTAACTTGATGCTCTGTTAAAGTTTTTTGGCCAGATATGACACATGCATGCTCTGACCACTATAAATGAAGCATGGCAATGACAGTCTCAAGACTTATCAATGTCATTGCCAACTATATAATAAGTAAGGGGCTCAGCACCATAATATTACCTTATTTTGTGGTACTAAGATCAACTTGGGGTTTATAGGTATAAGGAAGGAGAAAAAGGTGGCACCAAAGTGATAATATATGAAATTAAATATAAACAAGTAGTAATATTGAAATAAACAATGATATATAATACAGAGAGAGAACAATAGAACAATAAAAATAACTATATATATATTGATTCTGTCTGCTGCACTATATAATAGACATAAAGATTTTAACCCCATGTGGGACAGGAGTAATTTTATTACAATCTTGTTTTGTCTCATAATACTAAGAGTTTATTGTGTATTGGTTCTTCACTTCACCAGTTGTAGAATGTTGTGGATCCAAATGTTGATCGTTGTTATATTCAGAGGAAGCCCAAATTATTATTACAAGTGCACTTAGAGAAGCAAGAATTAGACACCAGACACCTGTTGGTATTCAAAATAAGCCTCTGCCGTTTTATTAATCAGCTGGGTTTTATACATTAAAAGTGCTTACGTGCAAATACGCTTAGAACAGTAATAGGAATGTAAGTACAGATAAGACGTCATGTACACATAAATAAGTTCAGAGAAAGAACACAAAGATTAGAGAAGAGACATCTCAGGTGGGGGCTATCTGCTCCCGGAACTAGACATATAAGGTCTTAAGTGTCATGTTAAGCATTTCCTGAGTTAGCCAATTTTAATATAGGATATCATTATATGACACCTATAAGCTTGAGCCATGGAATCAAGATAAATTATTTCACAAGAACCCTTACTAGATCAATCTCTCAGCAGTTTTGGATTCTTCCTACCTTTCACTGTGGGGGGTAAGGACCTGACTAGTTGATACATTTGTATCAAGGACTAATTGAACACATTTTCACGTTTTTATTCATAACCTGCATTTCCATTTCCACTGAGTCCTGTCTATACCATTGTTTTAATCCATTAGGCACCCAGAATTTTGAAATGTTAACCTTAAGTGGTGGTTATTCCAGACAGTGATATAGTGGTTGTAGTCATTAAATTTGGTCTCAAGAAGGCTGCTCTAACATTCATTGGTGTTTATCATTGTATAGTTGCACATATATATATAAACCATCCAAAAAGAGTCCAGTAAATCCTTTGGATGAGAGAACAATCATAGTTCTATCTGAGGTAGAGATGTCTATGGAGTAGTGGGATCGAGGGGTTTGTGGGATCCATATGAAAGAGAAAAGAAAATCTAATAGTGCAATTAAACCCAACTAGGTACCAGCTGATAAAAAAGGTCTCTATGGTCCTACTCACGTTTTTGAGAGCTAAAAACAAGCTCTAGCAAAAACAGCATACAGTGGTATAATCCCCACTTATGGGATACGAGAGGGAGTGTTGTAAGTAGATATCTCGTCAGATGGGGACCATATGTAACTTAAAAAATAACAATAGTGCTCACTGTGATACAACCAGGAGAGTGTATAAAAATACCAAATGGCTACGCACATTTAATTGGGCAGACGCACTGCTCCATGATAGGTCGTTAGTGATATAATCCACACCAAGGATGCTTTGGAGTAGTATCTTTCTGAAACAAGTAAAACTCAGATGCCAGGTAGTAAAATAATACAAATGGTAAAAAAGATAAAATGCCTAACTCACAACATACAAAGTGGCCAAAATATCTTTATTAAAATACAGTTAGTTAAATGTTCCACATATTTTCCACAATTCTCAATTTAACTCTAAATAGTCATTGAATGTATTTCTAAATTGTTAGCATGTTATTTTCTTAAGGTATTTAGTTCTTTGATCTAGAAACCTACAAAACACATATCGTCACACAATGTGCATTTCATGAAACTAAAATCAAAATTCTAAAGATTCATTACCTTTTGTATCTTCTAAGATTCCTTGACAAAAAATACAGTTGGTCATATTTAGTATGTTTCTCAGATTGTGAACAGTTGTATTCTTGGCAGGTAATATAAAGACGTTAGTAGCGTGCTGAGGGACATCTTGTGGAAATCACATAGGGATTATATTATTGAGATGTTTGTAGAATTCCCTGGTTTGCAATAATTACAGGAACCTTATTTATTTAGTTTAACATAAAGTATGTGAAGATATAATAATTATAGATCAGCATGTTTAATGGGAAAAATCACTGCCCAAAATGTATTTATTTTTTTAAAAGCATTGCTTAATGGATATGCTCTCAATGAAAAACATGCATGCATTTAATTATCTATTTTTTTTATTGGGGGCCATACCTAAAAACAGTAGCTCTCTTATCTGCAGCCTCTGCAAGCCCTTCCCTTACAACTCCGCCCAGACTTTATGTGGCTGTCCAATCACAGACTTCTCTGAGCAATTGCTGCCTCTTGAGTTTAGCTCCAGTGAGGTAAAAAAACAAAACAGGAAGTAACAGGACCGACTGTCTGATTGAAAGCCAGGGGGTGTAATAAGGTTCATTAAAGGGATACTCCACTGAACCAAATCAAAACAAAATAAAAATTACTGTTTAGTAGATATACCAAATTGATAACATGTTTGCATCTCTTTTTTTTTCTTTTGTGATTGCATCCTTTGCAAGCCCTCCCCTTCTAACCCCCACTGAGATATGAGTGTCCATCGACAGCCTTTCAAAATGCAGCTCAATAAGAAGTTTTTGTAAGGCAGGTTCTCTAGGAAATTGCTGCCTCTTGAATTTCGATCCATTGAGCTAAACAAAGCAGGAAGTAACAAAACATGTCTGATTGGCAGCCGGTGCGGTGTGACCAGGTTAGTTTACAAGTGCCAGTTTGTTTTGAAATATAAACATTTTGTAAAATAAAAAAGGGAGGACAAACCCTTCAATAAAAGTGCCAATGGCTACTGAAACCTGCATGGTTTGTAAAGTAAAAAAAGGACAAAGTCTTCACACACAAAGCATTTTAGCAAACAATATGCCTTAGGGGTCTGACTTGCCCATTTAATTAAAAGCACATGTTTAAATGGGGTATTTCCAATTTTCCAGATAAACAATAAGGTAAATTGTTAGAATGAATAAAATATACTAAAATGTAACAACTAATAAATGTATGAATTTAAAAAGTATATGCATGTAAGTATACGCACCCAGTAAAAAGTCAAAGAACAAGAAGATTCAACAATTGGACATATTATGAGTAGTGATGTCCCGAACGGTTCGCCGAATGGTTCGCCAAGGACGCCGAACATATGCGGTAAACTTTGACCCTGTACCTCACAGTCAGCAGACACATTCCAGCCAATCAGCAGCAGACCCTCCCTCCCAGACCCTGCCACCTCCTGCACAGCTCACTAAGAATGCAGCTTCACAATGAATGTAAAATGGATGCTGTCCAGGAGGTGGGAGGATCTGAGAGGGAGGGTCTGCTGCTGATTGGCTGGAATGAATCTGCTGACTGTGAGGTACCGGGTCAAAGTTTACCGCATATGTTCGCCATCCGCGGCGAACCGTTCGGCAAACCGTTCGGGACATCACTAATTATGAGTAACAGCTTCATGGTAAGGTATTGTTCAAAGTATGAACAAATAATTTTTTTTTTAATTATTTAAAATATAATATGGTAGTAGGAATATGAAGTTGGCAGCAGGGCTGTTGCAAGTATTTTTGGCTACACTTGTGTCCCCTTCTTGAACATCTTAACTTATTTAGTGTTTCTTATCCCCTTTTGTCTTACACTTCCCTTTATGCATATCTTATCCCCCCATTTCCCCTTTTACTTCCCTGCAGCCCCTTTGTGTGACTCTCTCTCTACCCCAGCTCATTTGTGTGTCTCTTTTTACCACAGTCCCTTTGTGTTTCTATTTCTCCCTTTCTGTATGTCTCTTCCTTTCCTCCAGTCCCTTTCTTTCTTTCTCTCCTTCCCTATCCCTTCTGTGTGCCTGTTCCCCCATCTCTTTTGTGTATTCCTTTCCCACCCACGACTCTTTTCCCCTCAAGCTCTTTTGCATATCTACTCCACTACCTATCTTTTACCCATTCCCCATTCCCCAGTCCCTGTCTGTTTCTTTTTCCCCTTCCCCAGCCCCTCTGTGTCTCTTTATTCATGATATCCTCTCTTAATTAAACTTTAGCACTATTTAATTTGTCTCTCACATTTGACTTTAGCACAGAACCCACTGATATTGGGGTACTGTGACACAATATGGCCATATGGTGGAACTGAATCCCCATATTTTGTCTTCTTTAATAGGTGAATTAAGTAGCCTTATAAGATTATAAGTGTATTTTTATGTGTGCACCATAATTTAATTGGTATTATGTATGAATATTGGTCACTACGGCGGTATCATTCATGTAGAATGCATTTTCCTGGTGTGCCCCCAATCCTTTTTGTCTTTGTTATCCATCTTGATATCTGGCAAAATGTAAATGACATAGACACAAATAATTTTCTTAACTCTGTTTAATGAAAATACAAGGCCTGTTTCCAGTGCTAGATCATACTGTCTGATACTATATTTCTAATGTGAAATAAGGAGTTGTGATGCGGCTCCTCTACTCCGGCTGAGTATCTCAGCCAAGTATCCCATCTCTCCTTCAGAGTAGCCAAAATAATTATTGCTTGTTCCAAACATCAGCCGAGGTGATTAAGGGTTAAAACAGGTCTGAGTTTATTAGAAAAAACACATGTACATATACACACACACACACACACACAACAGAGAGTCATAATGAAAAACAATATTTTTGTTAAGTAGAAGTATAGATCAGGGTGTTGTAGTGGATGTGATCTACTTGGATTTTGCCAAGGCATTTGATACGGTTCCTCACAATAGGTTAGTCTTCAAACTAAAAGAAATTGGTCTAGATGAATATTCTTGTTCTTGGGTAGAACATTGGCTTAAGGTACGAGTTGTAATTAATTGGAAATTTTCAGGCTGGACAAAAGTGTTAAGTGGTGTCCTTCAGAGTTCTGTTTTGGGACCACTTCTATTTAACATATTTATAAATGATCTTGAAATAGGCATTGAAAGCCATGTATCAGTGTTTGCAGATGACACAAAACTTTGTAAAGTAATAAAATGTGAGCAGGATATTGCTTTGCTGCAGAGAGATTTGGATAGATTGGGGGACTGGGCACTAAAATGGCAGATGAAATTTAACATAGAGAAATGCAAAGTTATGCACTTCAGGGTTAAGAATGCACAAGCAACTTACACACTAAATTGTAGTGAATTAGGGATAACCACACACGAGAAGGATTTGGGAATTGTTATAGACAACAAATTAGGCAGCAATATGTAATGTCAATCTGCAGTTGCTAAGGCCAGTAAGATTTTGTCATGTATAAATAGGGGCATAAATTCTTGGGATGAAAATATAATTCTGCCTCTTTATAAATCGCTGGTAAGACCACACCTTGAATATGCTGTGCAATTTTGGGCGTCTGTTCTAAAGAAGGATATCATGGCACTGGAGAGGGTCCAGAGACGAGCTACAAAATTGAAAAAAGGAATGGAGCATTTTAGTTATGAAGAAAGGTTAAACAAATTAAATCTGTTTAGTTTGGAAAAACGGCGCCTGAGAGGGGATATGATAACTTTATACAAATATATTCGGGGCCAGTACAAACCTTTATCTGGAAATCTATTCATAAACAGGGCTATACATAGGACACGAGGTCACACATTTAGGCTGGAAGAAAAGAGATTTAATCTAAGGCAAAGAAAAGGTTTTTTTACAGTAAGAACAATAAGGATATGGAATTCTCTGCCTAAAGAGGTGGTTTTGTCAGAGTCCATACAGATGTTTAAACTGAAATTGGATAAATACTTACAAAAACATAACATAAAGGGATATAATTTCTAATTTGTGGGGTAATAGCTGCTTGATCCAAGGAGACATCTGACTGCTATTTTGGGGTCAAGAAGGAATTTTTTCCTAGTTTGTGACAAAATTTGAAGCGCTTCAGACCAGGTTTTTTGCCTTCTTTTGGATCAACAGCAACAACATTTGTGAGGAAGGCTGAACTTGATGGACGCAAGTCTCTTTTCAGCTATGTAACTATGTAACTATGTAACGCATTGCACAACCTGGGAACCTTGGTGACAGGGACATAACTGACTTAGGACAAGATAATTTAATTACAAACCACCTAACACCTAACCGCCTAACAATAATAACCTTAACATTACATGTTGATAATGCTGTTGTGGAGGCAGTGACTAGAGTCCGACTTCAGCTAGTAGAAATTACTGGGCAATCTGTCACACTGCTCCCTCTTTTCCAAAATTCCAGCAGACACAGTATGACCCCAATGGGTCTGCTTGGGGATGTCGTTAGTGCAAACAGTTATTTCCCCAGCTCCTTCTTTTGGGACAATATGTTAGTGTCTTTCTATTTACAGAGTCGGGAGTGGATCATAATTTCATATAACTGGAAGGCTAGGCTCCACCATAGCAAGCGGTCATTGTCCACAGCCATCCAGTTAAGCCACATCAATGGGTTGTGCTGAGGGTGTCCATACATATATGGCTGTAATGTGTTCAGTGTCCGGACCAGGGCACTGTGGTTTTTTTTGTTTTTTTTTTCACAGCAGTATAGCTCACCTCCTGAACGAACAATTTTTGGCAAATATAAGCCTCTGGATGCTATCCATCACCTGAGACCTGACTTAACTTTATACAGCTTCCAGACCAAACATGAAGGCATCTGTGCCTTGTCTGAGTGTGTTCCAACCTCCATGGAGCAAGCCCAGGTCCTAGTACTTCTGTGGGTAGGTCTTTCATTATTCCAACTTCCACATTGATTAAGTACCCTGATTGAGAAACACTTTTGTTGTGTGTTAGTGGTATACTTCATCTCTAGCAATTTAAAAACAGCAATCACTTGCATTTCTCTAGCCATAGATTTGTCCTTAGCATATACTGAGAAGAAATTGTTATTTGAATTTCTGCCTTTTCCTGGTCTTTATTAACTAACACCTCCATTCTGGTTTTCAGTGTACCTACACTTTATTATTTAATTTATTTTTTTAGATTTTATGTACTTAAAAAATGTTTTAGGGTTGGTTTTGCTATCTTTGGCTATCACTTTCTCATTTTCTAGTTTTAGAGAATCTAAACACCTTTTTGCATGCATTGTTGGCTTCCTTATTTCTTTTATAGGATGCCTCTGATTTGTCCAATTTAAAGGCTTTGAATGCAATTTTCTTATTTTTAATTTCTTGAATTACTTTCCCACTAAGCCACATTGGACAGTCTTAAATTAGAGGGGCAAAAGGTTTATAAATAATATCAGGAAGTATTACTTTACTGAGAGGGTAGTGGATGAATGGAATAGCCTTCCAGCTGAAGTGGTAGAGGTTAATACAGTGAGGGAGTTTAAGAATGCGTGGGATTGACATAAGGCTATCTTAGCTATAAGATAAGTCCAGGGACTAATGAAAGTATTTAGAAATTTTGACAAACTAGATGTGCTGAATGGTTCTTATCTGCCACCACATTCTATGTTTCTATATTGGTTTCAAATTGTTTCTTTTATATTTATTTATTACCCAATGGTACATACTAAGAAATGTACATGTCTAATATTATTTTGAAGATATTCCATTTATCCTCAGTGTTCTTTTCACTAAAGAGTTTATGCCAGTCAATATATTGCAAAACTGCCCTTAATTTATTGAAATTGGCCTTTTTAAAATTATATGTTGTAGTAAATCTCATGTGCATTTGTTTTTTGTTTTTTTTTAGTTTAGTTCAAAGTACACTATATTGTGATTGTAATAACTGGCTGTGTGTTTATTTAGTTAAATAAGATTATATATATATATATATATATATATATATATATATATATATATATATATATATATATATATATATATATATATATATATATATATATATATATTTTACAATGTTAAACAAATCTGCACACCAGTCAAGCCATAAGACTTGCTTTTCCCACAGAAATCCCAAAACTGCAGCGATGTTACAACTGCAAAGGATTCTGGGTGGGCATATGCAAATTAGTTTAACAAAGAATCAAATTTTTGCCTCATTCCATTTTAAACATGGATTCCTTTTAATCTGTGTATGCTGTATACAACAGCTTGAAACACAATATAGGAAAAGATGCAAAACCAGTGAACCTCTCATGGGCAGCTGTTTTGTTGTTAATGCAACTCATCAGCATGAGGTTGGTTACTGGTTTGCTTATTGAGGCTTGGTAGTGCTTGGGAAGCAAAATCCAAATAGGTTATGGTGGGGAAAAATTGTGATTGAAAACCCCTTCACCTGAAGTCTGTGGATAGTTAATACAATGTTAAACAAAAATCTGCACACCAGTCAAGCCATAAGACTTGCTTTTCCTACAGAAATCCCAAATCTGCAGCGATGTTACAACCGCAAATGATTCTGGGTGGGCATATGCAAATTAGTTTAACAAAGAATCACATTTTTGTCTCATTCCATTTTAAACATGGATTCCTTTTAATCTGTGTTTTGGAATTTCTGTGGGAAAAGCAAGTCTTCTGGCCTATATATAGCTTCTTGGGCCACATGCTCGCAACATTAATATATGTCTATATTAATGAAAAGTACTAATACGCAATCTGACGTTCTTTATAAAAAAATATGCATTTATTCTACTTCAACAGCAAACAATAATATACTTAACAGATGGTATTTCTTAACGACATTACAGAGAGTCGTCTTTGTATCAGCAACTCAGGACATCAGAAAGGAAGAGAGCGTGGGCCTTTGTCCTCTGCCCTTTATAGCCAAAATTACATCATAACGTAATTTTTTTAGACTCTGCCATATAAGGAAATTCCCCATATAAAGACCACCCCAAATCTCTTATACAGCAAATTCCAGAGACCTCATGGTACAGAATAGCAAACGCCATCTGTTCTGTTTATCCAATTAGACAGCCACACCTTAATATGTATTTGAATAGGAACATATTTATAAACTATAACAAAATGTTATTTACCTGTCCATTCATACATCATTCGTATCATATTTCATATCACAGTCATTGGGTATAAGAAGAGATGTGTTCATAGCTACCCCGTATCTGAGATTCCTTGGAAGTATTGTGTATTACCCTGTTCACAGTTTCCTTTAGTGTATTCTCCTTCTGTTTAACCTTTTCATTTACGAGTATATACAGTTTTCTAATTCTACATTGCATAATTACTTGTAAAACAATACATATTATAGATACACATAATAATAAATGGATGAAATAAAATATTTACAATTGCTGATCATACAGATGATTTAGCAAGTATTTTTGTGCTTTTAATTATGTCATTCCACCAAGAGGAACTAGAAACAATTGGCCATTCATGTTCTATCTCCTTTAATTTACCCTGTTCACGTTCATATTGAATTTCTGTTTCTTTCAACTGTTTTTGTAACAAATATAATATCTTGTCTTTCCTAATCTCATCTGCCCACTTTCTCCATGGAAACATTTGTTTGTGAAACATTTAATTGAATAGGCATGATATCTATATCTTGTATAGGACTCTTCGATATATTAACTTGAGTTCCTTGAATATGTATTATTAGTGGACCCCCATTGATACAATATAACCCTTTCAGTAATGTTTCT
The DNA here is from genome assembly GCA_933207985.1 of Pelobates cultripes. NCBI lineage: Eukaryota > Metazoa > Chordata > Amphibia > Anura > Pelobatidae > Pelobates > Pelobates cultripes. The sequence goes on along the minus strand of OW240914.1, from coordinate 8,876,132 downwards.
GAATGTGTACATTCTGAAAATGTAGCTCTTACTAACTCATTATTTGACATAACCTGTACATATACTTTGTCTTTTTCTATGGGAGTTATAATTTCATGAGGATTTTTAACTGTTTTAATTTTACCGGAACACAAACTTTGGTTATGAAAACATGAGAGTTATTACAGTGATCACTATTTGCAAAGTGCTCACCTGCTTGAATGTTGATCAAAAGATCAACATTGTTTGTTATAACAGATATGAGGATATTTAGGGGGTGATAAATAGTAAAAATAATATTTTATAAAAAGTATCAAAAATGTATTTAATAATTTTTATTATATAAAAAAATATATATATCTCGGCACTGTTCCCTGATTAATAATTTAAAGCTGAGAATTACCCACAATTTTAATTCTCTTAGATCCTAGAGGAGGTTTCAACAGAAGATTACTTCACACAGTAACCACAAATTAATTATAAAAATATAATTTATTGTGACAAAAATAATAAAAATAATAGTAATATGTAACATGCGTGACAATCAGTGAATAATTAGGTATAACATAATTATACAATATGGCAGAGGTTTAACACAATATAAACAGCTAAAAGCAACCAGTTGTCAACAAGATATATGATAGGACACTGCTTAGAAACCAAATTCACAGAGAAGACAAAGCTTCACAGAACACAGCAGTGCAGTGTACAGCAATAACATTTTTGGCTGATAGTCAAATCACACTGAATTAACTCTTCCACTGCTGGCTACAATCCTCATAGGCAAGATCATTCACCATTCATAGGACCTACCAATAAGAATAATTCTAATCAGATTTTATGTTTGCAGAATTTTAACTTTCCTAATCAATATTATCTATTTTTTAATCAGAACAAGTCAATACTTCTGGATAAAAAATTGGTATGCTAACATTTGGCAAATTTGGTTAACTGAAATTTGTGATGCTTTTACGTCATTTTTGTTATCGCTTATATACCTTCAAATCTAGCTTTCTGACATGTCTAAACTTTTCTTCACCTCTTCTTACAATGCAATTTTGTAAGATTCCATTTTTTTTTGTTTTTTTTTAGAAATTAAAATTAATTACTTAGTGTCATTTGGTGTCTGTCTGGTTTTCTTGTGTGAAACTGTGTTTAAGATTATTTATACTCCACTAACATTAGTAAGTAATATGATGTTTCTTCATTGATATTCATCCATGAATAGTCTGTATTATTAACATAATACTAATTATATATGATTAATATACTTATAGTAAGTTATAAGTGGTTAGTGTGTATATATAGCATTCAACCCACCTTTTGCTGCAAACATTATGTCTAGAGTTGAGCGGACACCTGGATGTTTGGGTCCGGTGGGTTCGGATGAACTTTGAAAAAAGACCGGGTTCGGGATCGAACTTGACCCGAATTTGACCCCAATCCCCATTGAAGTCATTAGGGACCCAAACTTTATGGCACTAAAATGCCTCTAAAAAAAGTCATGGAAAGGGCTAGAGGGCTACAAAAGGAAGTAAAATGGGGGTAAGAGTAGGACAAGTGCCCTGCAAACAAATGTGGATAGGGAAATCACTTAAAATAACATAAAATACATAAAATAAGCATCCATAAATAAAAATTGGGGGGGGCCTAATGTCCTCCCACGGCCCCCACCCTGAGTGGTGGGTGAGAGCCATAAATAAAAATTGGGGAGTCACTTGTACTTTGTGTGAATTGTTATTAATACTACATAGCTCCTCTGTTCTGAGGTAACATCTCAGAAAATAACACCTAGAAGGTCCTCTTCCTAAATTAGCACAGCGAGTGTGGGCCCTAAATAATAAGGGTGCCACCTACTGTCCTCCCGCCCCGCCCCCCACACCTGAGCGGCGGGTGGGGGCCTTAAATAAAAAATGTAAACCCCCCAGGTGACTAGGGGTCCCCAAAACCCTAGTCACCCTGTTTCCCCCCCAAAAATAACCCCTACCTACCCACCTCATCCTAAAAATAATGAGGGGGGACCCTTATCTATATACCTGTAAAAAAAAAAAAAATAGACTTACCATTTGATGTCCTTCTTCTAAACTCTTCTTTTTTCAGTCGCAAAAAAGGCCAATTAAAAATCCATAATAACCGATGCACTTAAAAAAAAAAAAAAAACTGAGCGCAAATTTTTTTATCAATTTTCGTCCATGGAGGGCTCCTTGCAGACTGATCTCTGCAGGGTGGGGCAAGGCTTATAAAGCATTGCCCCATCTTGCAATTAGGCTCAAATCACTCTGATTGGTGGGTTTAAGCCATCCAATCAGAGTGCTCTGACAGGTAAATAAAGAGACTGACAGGTAAGTCTCTACATTTACCTGTCACAGCACTCTGATTGGTTGGCTTGAAATCCACCAGAGTGCTCTGTGTCATTTTACACAGCGTGGGAAAGTTCTTTGGAATTTTTCCACTCTGTGTAAAATGACACCGAGCACTCTGATTGGTGGATTAAGTAACCAATCAGAGTGTTATGAGTCAATTTACACATCGTGGGAAAATTCCAAAGAACTTTCCCATGCTGTGTGAAATGACACAGAACACTCTGATTGGTGGATTTTTCAAGCTAACCAATCAGAATGATCTGTGTCATTTTACACAGCATGGGAAAGTTCCTTCTAAATATTTGGGCAGATTTTTGGGGGGCATGACTTCCTGTTTGGGCAGTTCTGGTTACATGATTTGTGTCAGTGGCCCACAATTGTACCCAGCCCACCGAAATTCTGCTTCACCGGACAATGCCATTAGGAGTATGAATTTACTGGAAAGATGAAAGCGAGAGATTAGTATAGGGGATGTATTTTCTGATATATAGTTATATCCAGTGAGTTTCCCTTCAGAACATCCTCCACCAGATACATGATGCTTGGGAGGTTTGACTGTATTAGTGTTTTCTGCCTATACTATTCTATAATTGTCATCATCAGGCCCTATGGGCTCTTAACATAGACCTGCATGCCGGTGTCATTTAACAGGTTAAAGAACCTGATTCCTTTGCTGAACTACAAGTCCCTCTATCCCAATTTATGTACAGGTATTTCAAATCTCCAATAATTCACATGTTACCCAGATGTGCAGATTTCCAGATTTGCTCTAACAGCTGTTATTCCTCGTCAATATTAACATTAGGTGGTTTATAACATATCCCAACCAATAATTGATTTCCCTTCTTTTGCCTCAAGCAGATATTTACCCATAAAGCTTCCACATTTTCCTTGTTATACTCCACATGCCTAAGATTTGGCTTTAACTCATGGTTGACATATAAACATACCCCACCACCCTTCTTGTTTTTCCTATCCTTCCTAAATAATGTGTATCCATTAAGTTAACTGCCCAGCCATGTGTCTCATTCCACCATGTTTCCATTATGCCTATTATATCATATTGTTTAGTGTATGCTATTTCCTCTAGGACCCCCATTTTGTTATTTAGGCTCCTTGCATTAGTAAGCATACATTTAATATTATCAAGAGTCACTTGTATTTTGTGTGAATTGTTATTAATACGACATAGCTCCTCTGGTCTGAGGTAACAACTCAGAAAATAACACGTAGAAGGTCCTCTTCCTAAATTAGCTACCTAATTACCTGAACTCATTCTTTAAGGTCCTCCATTTTGTTTGAAGTTCATATTTAAAAATTATTGTTCATTGTCATTTTTTTGTGCTGATTCTCTTCTACGGTTTCAGATCATAGAAAATGTCCAACCACCAAATACATCTTGTGGCCAAAGAGTTTGAATAAGGAATTTGTTTCAAGTTCATGTTTATGAATTATTGTTAATTTACTTTTTGTGCTGATATTCTTCTTTATGTACAGTTTATTGACAGCACATACCTGAACATAGATGGCTACCCATTTGTGACCTTCTGAATCATGTTGGCTCCACAATGGTTATATTTTACATATCCACCATCTTTACAAGCCGATATCTAAAGTGCATATTGTTCTCTAGAATTTACTTTTTATATATTTATCTATGTATATGGTAGTTTCATAATGCATATTGTCAGAATATTTTCACTGACAGACATTTTGTGGTAAGACAGAAATTAAAAATGTTGTTGGGAGGCAGAATTGAACAGCCAGCATGGTCAGACGCCATCTATGAGTGCTCCGTGCCATAGCACAAGTTTTCCCTAAATAACTCAAGCTACTGAGCTCACCGAGCCGCACACCCTTACCTGCTCCCTGATGGTGAGAGGAACTGACTAATGCCATTTTTCCAGACACCGAAGCAGCTTAAGCAGAGAACCGCGGCCTACTACACGCCTCCGATCCTGGACCTTGGGAACCTGTTTGGCGGGTCATCCATGCAAGAGTGGGTGGACACTCCTCTACACCAGCAACCTGCATGTAGGCAAAAACATGGGGATCGCACAAACCGACTGCCAGTCGGGACATAGGGGAGATGCTACAACGGCCTACTCCCACAGAAGACCCTCCTGAATCCTTCACCACCATTAAGGTGGGAAAATACCACCATGGCTGACTCAGCCTATGGATGACTTGGCCTTTACCACAAAACGGAACCTCAGGGTACTCTTAGCCGGCATACAACAACTGTTGGTTGCAGATGTGAACTGTGACGAGACCAATCTCACCACTGTCCATTGGAGGGGCCTGGTTGCCTGCCTGCTGCCTTTTGACTATGGACCGGCATTTAAATACTTTATTTTCCTATGCAGAAAGGTCTATTCATGTTTTCTGCCCTGGCGTTCGGTAGATTCTCAGATTTACTGAATGAACTCATAACCCAGATAGCTATGCCATGGAGCCTATCCGTGTAATAAAAGACTTTGGCTCAATGGCAATTGAACTGTATGTGTGTGTGGTCTGAGCGCCATTCAGTATTAATGTGTGCTCAGACCTAAGCTATCTGGGCATATGTTGCATGTCTGTATTTTATGTCATAAATGTAACCGTGCGTATTTTATTGTATTTTACTGTCTTTTTACTGCCATGTGCTTAATGGAGTTTTGCCTCTGTCCTTGGAGATAATTGGATTACTTCCCAATTATCTTCAGTTTAGAAGACTCTGTGGAACTGGTTTTGGGCAGAAAAGCCATGTTTCCTTTGGTCACAAAGGACTTCAATCTATCTTATGTGAATATGATGCATACTTTTAAAGTTATGAATAATGTGGAAAAACAGTTTTCCTCTACTGGTGATAATTACATTACCCATTGTGTAAGGTAATTGTATCACAGGCAGAGGGGAGGATTTTGTGTGGGAGTGTATTGTATGTGCTTATTGGTTGTTTTCCAAAACCCTGTGGGTGGTACTAATGTGTATATAAGAACAATAAACCCACAGCTCTGTCTGTTCCTGCTTGACCCTCAAAACGGAGCCTTGTCTCGTTCTTGCGGGGATTTATTGTATGCTGTTCCAGTTTGACTACTAGGAGTGTAAACCTATTCGTATGGTTTTTCCTATTTGGCTATTTACAGTATTCGTATGTTTGAGAGCATTCATATGCTTCTTCCGGTTCGGTGGATTGGTGTCTAAAGTAGCTGCCTGTATCTCTGGGGAAGATATCCTAAACGGCTGTTAACCCCTTTTATGCCTGGGGGTGCCGTTACATGAACCTTGTTAAGATAGATATCCAGCAAGTCACAGACAGAGTGAGAACTAATGAGGAAGACATCATGGAGTTACAAACTGAACAGAGGGCACTATCGACACGCATGACCACTCAAGAAGACCGGCAGCACCATACTCACATAAAAATTATGGGTATACTGCCGCACTACATCCGACGCTTGCTAACCACTATTTTGCCTCACTCTGTCCCTAAGAACATAGCCATAGATGGTATTTACTGCATCTCCAGCCTGGCCAAGGCATCCACTGCTATGGTCAGGTATGTGATCGTGCGCTGTGTATCGGTGCAGGATAAAATTGTAATTATGTTAGTGTCATGGGGGCGGTCCGGTGCCCGGGACCCAGACACTGTCCGGGCGGCGGTGCGAGGACCGGGACCCAGTATGCCTCATGTTCAGAGAAGGAGTCACAGTGTGGAGGTGGATTAGCAGGGTCTGGTGCTGGGTAACTGCTCACCCCCTGGTGTTGAGTACCAGCGTTTGTGCAGCCACATACTAGAACCCTGATTCAGCTTATGCGGATCCCAGGAACTAGGAGCAGGTAAGTAAGCAGACCTCCCAGGAGCTGAATAGGGAGGCTCTGCAGCAGGGATGTATCCAGTACTGAAGCAAGGCAAGACTAGAGATAGGCACCATACATGAAAACAAGAAAAAACTAGGAGAACACAGAACCAGAGCAGGACAGAAAGCAGAACCCAGAACACGTACACAAGACATGAGGAAAACAAGAACATAACATGGGCATGACTGGACAAGACTGTACGTGGACTGGGATTACAAGACTAAATAAAACAAGACAAAAACTACAAGGTAAAACAAGAGGAGACATAACTAAGCACTATATATGAAAAGTATGGGGATTTAGTTACATTATATGATCATACATTGCACAAGCCTGCCACCATGCCATGTACCCCATATCTGGAAGGTCCTACACTGCCTAATGCATGCTAAAACAACCATACTAAACCACAATATAGCACTTACCTGCAAGAAAGGGCAACGGCTTGAAACACTGCTGCAGGTCCAGGCTGAAACAAAAGGAAAGTGGAAAACAAACAGGTGTGGCAACATAAAACAAATATTTAAGTGAATCCAAGAGGCTGGGAAATCCAGGGACAGAATATAAGAATGAACCCAGAAACCCAGCAACAAAGAAAACCAGACATAGACCAGAAAACCAGAAAAACCAAGCAAGGACAGCAAAAAGAGTACTGGATACCAGAAGCCAAAGCCAGACATCTCCACAGAACATGGCATGATGCAACAGTTAGCCCTAAAAGGCAAAACCCCACTTAAGCCTAAATTACTCGCTTGTAGTAGTACATTACGCACCCCTTATACAATCTCTCTGTTGAAATTGGAACCGAGGCGTAATTGTTCACCCCTCCTCTTACTTAGCCCTTTTGGTGCACCATTTACTGCCCACATTCTGAGGACCACTGGGTGAACTTAGTCTAAGTTACATGACCAGCTATCGGGTTTTTATCACCAGCCAATGTCATGTCTGATTAAGTAACACATTGTACCGAACGAGTATTGAGTACGAGCATATGTATTGTGACATGTTACTCCTCTTTCATCCCCTTTATGGTATTGCCATTATATTGCTCTTATGCAGGGACATCTTTATTGCAGGGAAAACCAAGTCCTGTGCATCCTTCATTATTTTCTTCTTTTCTTTTCTGTTTTAATATACATATATTATCATTTTTTTTCTTTTATTTTCTCACCAGCAGGTGGACTGCTTGTCAGTTCAGACAGTCCCCCTGCAGGCAGCACTATGGACGCCTATGCGGCCATGTGACTGCTTTTTCAGAGTGGTCACATGGCCTGAGGGGTCCTAATTTGCCAAGGGGGGACTGAGGAGAGGAACACCGATCACCAGCAGGGAAACAGCAGCGATTGGGTAAATAAGTAGGAATTATTTTTTTTGTCGGACCATTTTTGTTGGACGTCCAAGGTCGGGAATGGGTTAAGATAAGCTCTTCCTTAAAAATTGAGGAAAGTCGGAGACAAGAGTTCTTTGATCATTAACCAAAAGCCCAGTTACTCCGAGGGCCCCAGACCAATGCCCCGTGGGCCCCGCAATTTAAACAGCCCCATGGACCTGGTGGTGTGGCTGCACAGAGCCACACCGGCCCGCATGCTAAGGAGGCCCACCAGGTGGCCCATGCACTAAAGGCCATCCGGTGGATATTTGTCAGCAGGGGCCCCTTTCTGTTTGGCAGCCGGCTGGGCTGACCGGGAGGAAGTGACAGCCACACGTCACTTCCTCCCACACCCAGATTAAAGCTGTATGGGAGGAGAAAGACAGTGAGGAGGGGGTCAGGCTGAGAGTGCCATAAGTCACATATAGACATATATGTATTATATTCATCACATAAGTGTGAACATATGGTCATTTTAATAAATGAGTCCCAGATAATCTAGGTTTGATGGATTTATCTTTATGGATTCCTGTACCCATATCTTTATTAGACCTTTTTTGTTCATGCAGGGACATACAGACAAATGTTACACTGTATACTCTTTAATCTGGGACACTAGATAGGTGACCTCTCGATATATGACATGATGAAGTGTTTACCATTAATGTATTTATGTTTTATGATTTATAAGGTAATATACATAATACATTAACTTTCTTAATACACTTCTTTCCTTGTTCCGTTTTGAATATCTGCTTCTCCGATGAGATGACATTCAGTTTTCTGAACGAAAAAGCAAGCACACACCCTCTCTCTCTCATGGGCGTCCACATGTGCATGACTCTACCCAACCAATTGCCGCCATGCAGATTTGGGGGCGTGGCCTGCTCGGACTTAATTTTTTGGCGCGAGCAGCAAGCACACACCCCCTCCTCCTCATTGGCGCTATACGGCTATTTAAACAGCCTCTTGTACAGATTGAGGTTTGCTAAGCCTCAGAAGAAGGCGCGTTCTATAGCGCCGAAACACGTGTTAGGCAAAAGACAGGGAGACCATTTAGACTCTTCTCATCTTCGGATCTCTCATTATAGATAATTTTAGGGAAGTTTATTTTCGGCTTGGATGTTGGACTAGGGTTGTTCTAGCTCTCCTACTGGGCTCACTATTGAGGAAATCTAAGGGGGTTGGTGGTAACCTATTTCACTTGTGGTAGCTACAATGTTCTATATGTGGGGAGGGTTTTTTTTTTGCCTTCCACTCGATGTATTCTCACTCCCTTGGTGCCTTGACACCTTTTATTTCTTGATACATTGACTATATGCATCACTTTGTTGCCATTACCCAGTATTGTATCTAGCCAGAGGTTTTCAAGCAATCATAGTGCCAGTAGTTCAACACAATCAAGCAGTATATGAGAATAGTACAGTTAGGTAGGGGCTTTCTTCACTTTATTTGAGACTCACTTATGTGACCTTGGAATTAGACATTGTGCTCCCATCTAATAATCTGTATTCAGTTCTTCTCTGGTCTCCCTATCTTTTCAAACCATTTTTTAATTGTTTGTCTCTATGTGGGACAATATATGGATGTTTTTATAATTATTATTAAAAGTTACGTTTTACATACATATAACTTCACTCAGGGGCTTCCTAATTTTGACCCTGTGGGTCTTTATTTTGTTTTTTCGACACAAGTATATGTGAGGGTTACCCCCTATTCTGGTTGCCCCAGGCACACATTTTGGCAGGTCCCTCTCTTTTTAGGGGTTCTTTGCTTCTCTTGAGAGTGCCATAACCTAACTCCCAACTGCCTCAGCCTGCCACTGGACCCCAGGGAAACCACCCTCCAGAAAAAGGTAAGAACCTGTAGGGTGGTTAAGTGTATAGCATGTGTGTGTCAGTATGTGTGTGTGTGTCAGTATGTCTGTATGTGTCTGTCAGTGTGTGTGAGTCTGTGTGTCAGTATGTCTGCCTGTGTCTGTATGTCTGTCTGTCAGTGTGTGTGTGTCAGTATGTGTCTGTGTGTCAGTATGTATTTGTGTGTGTCAGTATGTATGTCTGTCAGTGTGTCAGTATGTATGTCAGTATGTGTGTGTGTCAGTATGTCTGTGTGTGTGTGTGTCAGTATGAGTCAGTGTGTCTGTCAGTATATCTGCCAGTTTGTGTCAGTATGTCTGTGTGTGTGTGTATGTCAGTATGTCTGTATGTGTGTGTCAGTATGTCTGTCAGTGTGTCAGAATGCCTTTCAGTGTGTCAGTATATGTGCCTGTCAGTGTGTGTCAGTATGCCTGTCAGTGTGTGTGTCAGTATATGTGTCTGTCAGTATGCCTGTCAGTGTGTGTGTCAGTATATGTGTCTGTCAGTATGCCTGTCAGTGTGTGTATCAGTATATGTGTCAGTGTGTGTGTCAGTATGTCTGTCAATGTGTGTGTATCAGGATGTCTGTGTGTGCGTTTGTGTCAGTACATCTGTCAGTATGTCTGTCAGTGCGTGTCTGTGTCAGTATGTCTATGTGTGCATGTCAGTATGTCTGTGTATGTGTGGCAGTATGTCTGTGTGTGCCAGTATGGCTGTCTGTGTGTGTAAGTATGTCTGTGTGTGTCAGTATGTATGTCTTTCAGTGTGTCAGTATGTCTGTCTGTCTGTGTGTGTCAGTATGTCTGTCAGTGTGTTTCAGCATGCCTGTCAGTGTGTGTCAGTATATGTGTCTGTCAGAGTGTGTCAGAATGCCTGTCTGTGTGTGTGTCGGTATATGTGTCTGTCAGTATGCCTGTCAGTGTGTGTGTCAGTATGTCTCTCAGTGTGTGTCAGAATGTCTGTCAATGTGTGTGTATCAGTATGTCTGTGTGTGCATGTGTGTCAATGCATCTGTCTGTATGCCTGTCTGTCAGTTTGTGTCTGTGTGTCTGAGCCACTGTGTCTGGCAGTATGTCTGCCAGTTTGTGTCAGTATGTCTGTCAGTGTGTGTGTGTGTGTTTCAGTATGTCTCAGTGTATGTGTCAGAATGTCTGTCAGCATATGTGCCTTAGTATCTGCTCTAATTGTGTATCTGTATGTTATCAGTTTGTGTATTTATGTGTGTTTGCCTCAGTTTGTGTATCTGTGTATCTGCATGTGTGTTTGTGTGGCAGTGTATCAGTATATGTGCATGCATCTCAGCATTCATACACTAACATAACACACGAATACACCCCTGCATTCAAACGTGAACACTTTATAGAAGCACACTCATTCATTGAAACATCAACAATACATACAAAAACACCTCTGTGTTAAACATCAAAATTATAAATAAACACAGCCTTGCATTCAAAGATTAACACTACTCATAAATACATACTTAAACACCAACAACACATACAAACATACTCCTACATTCACACTTTCATATACCATACAGAAACATGCTTACATTCAAACACACAAACACTGCTAAGTGCTAAATACAACTCTGCAAGCATGGGAAAACGTAGAGCCCCAGCTGTCAAAGCATTGTTGGAGCTGCACAACAGATGGGGATCTACCTTTTGGCCACCCTTGCGATAAGAAGCACAAAAAATTCTTGCACCATGGCCCTCTCTATTGCCTTCACTGCGGTGGGATGTAGGGTGTGATTGCATGCCAGTGAGAGGAAGAAGGGTGACAGAGTCCAGGGGGCCCAAACTAATTCTTGCCCAGGGTCCATTCAGTATTAAAGACGGCACTGCTCTTATGTCAACTAATGCATGACTAAATAATTATTCACTTATGTTTTATAGTTTTGAAAAAAAAAAAGTGCATTTTCTATGGCTTCTCAGCACGTTCAGCTGTAACCCTTCAGACTTTTTGCAAACTTGCTGAAATTTAATAATGCGCATGTATGACAACTTTTGCACTACAAAAATAAAGATTTTTAAAAAATTTTTTGCTGTGGTTCATGGTTTTGGTTGAATTTGTTTGAGCAATTCAAAAGGTTTCACAATAATTACTGTGTTAAACTTTTAGGAGAACCAAGATGGCTGCCAACTACGTGCTTCAAAGAGCATAAAGATCATGTGTCTTGGTGTAACCTAGTTACACTAACACCTAGTCCCACTAACTATAGAGTTAATGTAAGCCAACATATGTTTGCAAGCATTAAAAACATTCTTGTGGTGTTAAACCATCTGTTGATCAAAGTCTCTATATGGCAATCGAGAGAGAAGGTACACCCACCTGGCTCCAATGGTCACTTTAAATTAGTGACATAAAGAAAGTTAACCCCTTAGTGACCAGACCTTTTTTCAATTATCTTACCATTAAGAACCAGGGCTGTTTTCACATTTCTGTGGTGTTTGTGTTTAGCTGTAATTTTCCTCTTACTCGTTTACTTTACCCACACATAATATTATACTTTTTTACTCGCCATTAAATGGTCTTTCTAGATACCATTATTTTCATCATATCATTTATTATAAAAAAAGTTATAGGGCTCTCAGTACAAGTAGGACATTACTGTTTCAAAATATATATTTTTAAAATATATCAATAGTGACATTGTAACACTGTTATCAGTCATAAATCTCTGAATCACACCTCACATGTACAATTTTTTTTTTAAAGTAGACAACCCAGAGTATTCAATATTCAATCTTTTTTTAGTAGCCACTTAGTGACAATCACTTGCCAAAGTTAACATTTATGTGTTGTTTGTATTTGTTTGTGTGTTAAAAAATGCAAAAAATAATTATGAACGCTAAATTTGGCCAGTGTTTGTGAGTAACTGGGTACTAAAAAAGACTGAAAATACCCAATTTTCAATGCCTTGGGTTGTCTTCTTTCGCAAATGGTATGCCATCATGGGGGTAATTCTCATTCCTGAGCTCCCATACTCACTCAAAGGCAACATAACCAATCTGGCAAATTTCAATGTGAAAAAAACGGTAAATCAAGCCTTATATTTGACCCTGTAACTTTCAAAAACACTATAAAACCTGTACATGGTGGGTACTGTTATACTATTGAGACTTTGCTGAACACAAATATAAGTATTTCAAAACAATAAAACATATCACAACAATTATATCATCAGTGAAAGTGCTGTTTATGTAAAAAATGCAACAAATGTCACTTTCACTGACAATATCATCACTGTGATATGTTTTACTATTTTGAAACACTAATATGTGTGTTTGGCAAAGTCTCCCGAGTAAAACAGTACCCCCCATGTACAGGTTTTAGGGTATCTTGTAAGGTTACAGGGTTAAATATAGTGCTAGCAAATTAAATTCTCTGGACTTTCAGCCTGAGTTGTCAGGCATGTCCCCCAAATTGCAATCAATAAAATGACTTAATTATGTAACAATATTACATAAATATGCACATAGAATGTAAATAAATAAATAAATATATATATATATATATATATATATATATGTATATATATATATTTTTTGAAGTCTATATTTATGTGTATTTTGATATAAATATATATAAATATATATATATATATATGTATATATATATATATACATATATATACATATATATATATATATATATATATATTATATCAAAATACAGTTAGAATAAAATTAGATATATATCATATAACATATAAAAGTTTATTTTATTTTTATTTAAATTTTTTTATTATTATTTACTTTTTATAATAATATATATAATATATTTATATATAATTATTTTATATATATTATATGTACATACGTATGTAATTGTACTCTAAGTGTATGTTTATATTAATATACATCTATATTAATAAAAAATACACTTAGTATGACATTATATATAAGATATATATATATATATATATATATATATATACATATATATATATACATATTAAATATAGATATAATATATGTGTGTGTATATTGTCAAGGATAACTGGAATATGCTGGCAAGTGATGAAACCCTAACTAAGGTGTTTAAAGAACCCCCCCCCCCCTCATGTGCTATCGCAGAAATAAGTCTTGAAAAAGTCCCGTGGGAGGGACGAAACGCGTAGACGGATGTCGGATTAACCTACACCTGCTGTGATTGAGGAGTGAGAGCAGGAAGCGGTTTTGTATTTTGGTGGTCTTTCCTTCTTTTCCATCGGATGAACTTATCTGGTATTGAAGCTTTAACAAGCTGCGGCAGTGAGTGAGTCCAGTATATATCGCGGTCTTTTTTGAAGATCCCGACCGCGATATACTTTATAGCATTTTGAGGAACCCTGTATGCCATCTGCTGGATTTTACCATCTCTTCAAATATTTCACTACCGCTTCCAGCCCGTGTTATTCATCATTTTTTAATTTTTTCTACACGCTTTGTGTATGTACCTCGGTGGGGGGCCCACACCGAGGAAAGGTACTTTTCTATATACACTTTATTGAGTATTACTTGTTACAGTTGTTATATTTGTATCTGGGTCTGGTAGGGATAATACTCTGACACTTTGTTGTTTTTCACATAGTGTCTGAGTTAATCCTTCTGACCCCTTTATGTATTCTGTATTGCTGTAGGATTATATTTGCTCTTTTTAAGGGATACATTGTATTTTGTTCTCATCTCAGCAGGTCTAGATCATCTGTGTTTTCTATCCTCGTTATTTGGTATTTATTCTATTACAATATTTTTTTAGAATAAATTATTGATTTATTGATTGGTTTATATTTTTTTAATGTTTTATGAGTAAAGAGCGCACACGCTTTATTTAACCTTTGAGCTTATACTCATCTATAGTCGCTAGTGGATGTGTGTAGCTGCTCTTATTTTTAATTTTATTTCTATATTTATAATTTTCTTACGTATACTGCACCTATATTGTATATTTTTTACTGTGTTAAGGAATGCCTAACTGAAAGCTGAAGGATTCTTGTAATCTTGTTGCAAAATTGTATTAATGTGGATATAACTGTTGATTGAATTCTAGAGTTAGTATTTGTAATTATGCAGGTAATTTCTTTTGAATGAAATTAACATATGTTGCTATTGAGCTATCTGTAATTGTGTTATAACTGCTGCCATATCATATACTTATGTTATTCACTAAATATTAACTGATTATTGTGAGGCATGTTACATATTATTATTATTATTATTATTTGTCAAAATAAATTATATTTTTATAATTGTTTGTGATTAATGTGTGAAATACAAATTCTCTAAACAAATGTACTCCAGGGTCTATACGGGCTAAAATAGTGGGTATATCTTTGCTTTAAATCAATCAAGGGGAACAGTGCCAATATATCAATGTTTGATATAATAAAAATGATTACATTAATTTTTGATAACTTTTATAAAATATTATTTTTAATATTTATCACCCCATAAATATCCTCACACTATCTCACATCCCCAATACTGTTTGGAAGTTAATGCATTATAATCATGTGGGTGTCTTAAATACAATGAGTTTCATTGACCCATATACACACACTCACTGGCACACACTGTCACTGATACACACTTTCTTTGACACACATCCTGACACACAAACACAGATCCATACACACAGATGCTGACTCAAATAAACACACTAATTCACACAGAAAAGGATCTATACACACACTCACTGACACCATGACCAATAAACACACAGTGACACACAGACACTGACCATACATACAATGACACAGACCATACGCATGCACAGATCCTGGACCATAAGCACACAGTGGCATACAGATACTGACCCATGCCTACTCACCTGCCAAGAGCTGCATATACACATATACACTGACCCATACACACACAGGCACTGAGATATCATGGCAAATGTTCCTCCTTCCAGTGCCCAATACAGCTGCCACACCCCCTCCCCACTTCTCCTTTGCTATATCTCTACTTATTGTTTGATGTTTGTTTGCTTGAAATGCTCAATGAATAGCCAACTGTCTATACTTGTAATAGCAAGTCTGATATATCTTGCCCCATCTGTAACCAACATGATTTGTGTAAACTGTCACTTTAACAATTAGGCTTGCATTTATTGAATGGGAAACTTGTAGATTTAGATCGAAACATATTGTGTCACTAATGCTTATGTTCATTATTAATATCTTATAAATAATATAAAGCAATAGATCATAATAGTAAGTATTATTTTAGAAACTTTTCATTTTCAATAACTTTAGGAAGGCTGTCTTGATTTCTCGGTTCCGCAGACTGTATATCATTGGATTCAACAAAGGCGTCACAACTGTGTACATAAGGGATACAATCTTATTAATTCCAGATGAATGTTCTCCAGTTGGAACTGCATAGATAGCAATAAGAGTTCCATAAAAAGAGCAAACGACAGCGAGGTGGGAACTGCATGTGGAGAAGGCTTTCTGTCTCCCAGTGGTGGATGATATTCTATGTATAGCGAGAAAGATACAAACATACGTTGAAATAATTAGCATAGGTTCAATGACAGATTCTGCAATAGCAGTTATAAAAACCACAGATCGCAAAACTGTAGTATCAGAACATGAAAGCTGAACAAGGGGAGCAAAATCGCAGAAGAAATGATCAATATGAGTTGAATAACAATAATGCAATTTGTTTAGTAAAATAGTAATAATCATTATGATGCATGTGCCCCATGCCCAAGACAGCACCACAAGCCCAAGGCAAAATGGGAAATTCATTATTGTTATATAATGCAAAGGTTTACAGACAGCCACATATCTATCATAGGACATCATGGTGAGAAGAAGACTTTCTGTGGTTGTGGACACACCAAAGAAATTGAACTGAACAGTGCATTGACTTACTGTCATGTCATGGTGCTACCATTTTTTAAGGTGATATATAGGAAATTGGGGATAATTGCTGTAGTGACTATGATATCACACAATGACAAGTGACTGAGGAAGAAGTACATTGGAGAATGAAGAAATCGAGTCACTAAAATAACTGTTATAATCAGAAGATTTCCAGTTAAAGTCATCATGTAGACCACAAGGAGAGCAGAGAAGAAAATGATTTTGGGTCTGTGGAGAAGTTGGAACCCAGAGAGGAAGAATTCTTGAATAGCTGTTTGGTTGGGTTTTGGAAACATCTGTCAAAAGGATAAAATACATCCTCATTAAAACTAAAATAGATTACTGTATGCATTTAAAACAGCTTTTTATATGTATTTTTACTTGAATCAAGAGTGTAAAAGTCTTGATTTGCGATAAACAGGGCACCTCATGCAGCAATCTGTAGAAGTACTTTAGTAAATTATACTACAGTGCCATAAGTATCACACTGCTGTGTGTTATCCATGGACTACTCAAGCAAACTCCTAGGAGAAATGTTTTGCCCAATGCGATAGGAAAGTATGGGTATAATGAGAGAGAAAGTGGACAAATCCACAAAGAATGGATGGGAGAAACAGACTGAAGTAAAAGGAAAGAAAGAAAATATTATTCACACTTAAACTATTAAATAGTTTTCTCTAACCATTTATACATGGTTTTTGTTACATGTCACATAATCAATAATTAATGAACCTATAAACAATGTGAGAGAAATTCAGCCCATAGCATCCATGTCTTCAAACACAGCTCAGATTTACCTTTCAGTGCTGCAGTCCGGTTCTCCATGGGATACAAAAAAGAGATACCTCGGACTATATGAGACTGAGAGGCTCAATGAGTCTGATACTGACTCAGATCTCTAAGTGTGTTGTATTCACTATGGAGAGACGAACAGCAGATCTATATTTGAAAATATCAAAACCTGTTCAGGTGGGTGCTTTAAAAACAATTCAGGGAAAGGCTTAATAATATCAATAATGTGTAGCTGCTACAGATATAACAAATCACTTCAACTAGTTTCTTGAAGTGATTGGTTATATTGGTTATAGGACAGACTCATTGTTAACTCACTTCCCTCCTCCGTTAGATGCTCACTCAGTCTCCACTCCTTCAAAAAAATCGTTAAAAACCCACTTATTCATAAAAGCGTATCAATTAAACTATTAATAACTCCTGACTGATTCCTCTTCTGCAACTGTCACTAGTCTAATACTATCCTTACCTTTTTGTGTAATTTTACCCCACTCCTTCTAGCATGTTACTTCATTGAGCAGGGCCCTCAGCCCCTCTGTTCCTGTGTGTCCAACTTGTCTGGTTACAACTACATGTCTGTTCATCCACCCAATGTAAAGCGCTACAGAATTTGATGGCGCTATATAAATATCATAATAATAATATTATGTAATGGAACTTAGCTGGTAGCTGACACTTAATCTGAATAGTATGGCAAACTGCCAGGTTGGATCTACGAATGGGTGCTGCAACAGTAACATATTAGTATCAGACCTAGTTACCTATGGTAATGTCAGAAAATGTCGATCTCTTTGAAAAGCTCCACAATAAATGTATTTTAATGAAACAGAAATAGTTAAATTTACTAAATTTACTAAATTTACTAACAGCCACACAATCTATATATATAATGTGCACATTTATTTATTTAGTTCTAAAATATACATACAGAACATTCTTACTTCAAATGACTTTAACCTTGCCTGTATCCATAAGGTGGTTGGTAGACTACAGCAAAGTCAATCCAGCCAAAATAAAAAGCTTCAGAAAATCCAGGTTTCAACCATATGGCGTTTTGGCTCTGATGAAGTTTGTTCATGCAATAATTTTAGGAAAATGTATCTGAATGAATTAATTGGCATTAAAATGGGCCAGCCAGTCTGTACAGCGCAATATATATAGAAGATGCCAAAATACCGGAGTATTGCGGGATGCAAAGATATCTTTTTTATCGGACTAACATTATATTTCAAAGACAAGCTTTTAAGAGTTTTCCTCTCTTCCTCAGGTCTGAAGCAATACTGATCAACTTGATAGAGTTTAACCCTTAAAACAACTGATGTTAGAGAAGGGGAAAGGGGGAGGGGGGGTGTGAGTGGGGCGTAAACCTTTATATTATTATATCACAATAATGAATTTCCCATTTTGTCTTGGGCTTGTATCATAATTATTAATACAATATTACTAAGCAAATTGGATTATTGTTAATCAACTCAGATTGATCATATTTTCCGTGATTTTGCTCCCCTGTTCACCACATGTCCTCCCCTTCACTAACATCAGTTGTTTTCAATGTTAAACTTCATCAGGTTGATCAGTATTGAGAGGAACACTCCCACACATCTCATCCATCTGGAGGATCACCATATCAGGTCACAGTGCGGAATGCCCTGAGTTACTTTTGGTATTATTTTACACATATATTTTTATGGATTATTTAGATTTTATCTATTAACTCATTAAAGTTTATAAAGTAAGCACTTCTCTTTTTATTAATTTGTGTGTTACTTTTTCCTCTTTTTAGCATTCAGTTGGTTCTATGTACTGTTTTGCTTTTCACTCTTGGTTTTATTTTTTCAGTGTTATATTTACTGTCTTTTAGTAAATTATACTACAGTGCCATAAGTATCGCACTGCTGTGTGTTATCCATGGACTACTTCACTTATTATTTTGGGGACCTATTGATTTATAGTGATATTTATTTTTCTTGCTATTTATTGTAGCTCCAGAAAGTTTTCTTCAACTTGTCTATATAAGTGAGATTTTCCATTTTTATTGACTTATAGAGGACTGGTGACCTTCTTTCCAGTTTTAGAGCTACCTATTCACAATTGTGATTTTTATTTGCTGTGTATCTATTTCTCATCTACTTTTACTACCTCTATTATCTGGCATGACTAACTATTCCTGTGTTTTTATTTAACATTTTTTTCTGTATTTTGTACCTCTTTTCTTTGTAGAAAGGATGCTTGTCTGGTTATAACAAACAATGTTGATCTTTTGACCAACTTTCAATTAGGTGAGCACTTGGGATATAGTGATACAATATAGTGTCCTTTGAAATAAAAAATGAATAAATAAAAAAGAGCACTAAACCATATAATTTCAAAAAGGCCAATTTCAATAAGATAACGGCAGCTTTACAATATATTGACTGGCATAAACTATTTTGTGAAAAGAACACAGAGGATAAATGGAATAACCTCAAACAAAACGTTTCTCAATATGTACCATTTCTCAGTATGTACCGTTGGGTAATAAATATAAAAGAAACAAATTAAAACCAATGTGGCCTAGTGGGAATATATTTACATAGTTACATAGTTACATAGCTGAAAAGAGACTTGCGTCCATCAAGTTCAGCCTACCTCACATTTGTTTTTTGCTGTTGATCCAAAAGAAGGCAAAAAACCCAGTTTGAAGCACAATTTTGCAACAAGCTAGGAAAAAAATTCCTTCTTGACCCCAGAATGGCAGTCAGATTTATCCTTGGATCAAGCAGTTATTACCCTACATTGAAAGATTATATCCTTGAATATTCTGTTTTTGCATAATATTCTGTTCTATGAATAAGGAAAATAAAAATAAGAAAAAGGACATTTAAAGCATTTAATTTGGAAAAATATATAAGGAAGCCAATAATGCATGCAAAAAGGTGATTAGATTCACTTAACTACAAAATGAGAAAGTGATAGTCAAAGAGAGAAAAAACAACCCCAAAGCATTTTTTATCTACATAAAAAAAAATAAAAAATTAAAGTGTAGGTACACTAAAAACTGGGATGGGGGTGTTAATTAATAAAGAACAAAGATAGGCAGACATTTTTAATAACTATTTCCCGTCAGTATATATTAACCCCTTAAAGACAAATGACAGAAATATTCCGTCATGATACCTTTTATTTCTGAAGTTGTGTCCTTAAAGGGTTAAGGAAGATCCTATATCTATAGATACGCAAATGAATGCTGCAAAAAAACTTGAGGAAAAATTGTAATCCGATGATTCAAGGCAAGGTGCTGCAACAACTAAAGAAAAAACGTGTGGAAATAAGTGAACCTCTGTTTTTAATCTTTCAAGATTCTTTTCTTTCAGAAATTGTACCGGAGAGTTTGAGGAAGGCAGATGTGGTTTCTATACATAAAAGTCACTTATGAAAGTGCTCCACTAAGATTTTTTTGGTTGACAATATTCCGACATAGGACCGCAAAGAGTTAATAAAAAAAAAAGAATCCATATGAAAGATAATTTGCTTTATTGCACTTTTCAACTAATCTTGCATTGCACATCTTCAAATTCATATTTTTGTTTATTATATTTGTTGCTTATATCTGCTTACTGGTTTATTCAATTCAAAACAGTCAAGTAACATATTTCTAAATTGTTAGTGACTTTTGTCTTGTATTAGGGTGCTTTGCTTTTAACCTACAAAACTTCACAATATTTCAATTTCATTCAGATAAAAAAAAAAACCTTTAAATTTCTTACCTTTTGTATCTTGTAAGAAATGTATTCAATGCTGATGTGACTGTAAGTGTTTTGTCTTCTTTGTTAGGTTTCTCAGAATGTGAACAGTTGTATTCTGGGTAAATAATATAAAGAGTTTGGCAGTGCACTGAGGGACACCTTGTAGAATTCGTGAGAGAGTTACATTGTTGAGATGTTTTTAGAATTCCCTGACTTACAACAATTGAAAATTACAGGGACAGTGTTTAGTCTACTGAGTAAAGAGTTTATGTAGATACAATAGTTACAGCTCAGCATTTTGAGATACAGTTGCAAGAAAAAGTATGTGAACCCTTTGGAATGACATGGATTTCTGCACAAATTGGTCATAAAATATGATCTGATCATCATCTAAGTCACAACAATAGACAATCACAGTCTGCTTAAACTAATAACACACAAAGAATGAAGTGTTGCCATGTTTTTATTGCACACACCATGTAAACATTCACAGTGCAGATGGAAAAAGTATATGAACCCTTGGATTTAATAACTGGTTGAACCTCCTTTGGCAGCAATAACATCAAACAAATGTTTCCTGTAGTTGCAGATCAGACATGCACAACGGTCAGAAGTAATTCTTGACCATTCCTCTTTACAGAACTGTTTGAGTTCAGCAATATTCTTGGGATGTCTGGTGTGAATCGCTTTCTTGAGGTCATGCCACAGCATCTCAATCGGGTTGAGGTCAGGACTCTGACTGGGCCACTTCAGAAGGCATATTTTCTTCTGTTTAAGCCATTCTGTTGTTGATTTACTTCTATGCTTTGGGTCATTGACCTGTTGCAACACCCATCTGCTGTTGAGCTTCAGCTGGTAGACAGATGGCCTTATGTTCTCCTGCAAAATGTCATGATAAACGTAGGAATTCATTTTTCCTTCGATGATAGCAATCCCTCCAGGCCCTGATGCAACAAAGCAGCCCCAAACCATGATGCCCCCACCACCATACTTCACAGTTGGGTTGAGGTTTTGATGTTGGTGTGCTGTGCCTTTTTTGCCACACATAGTGTTGTTTGTTTCTTCCAAACAACTCAACTTTGGTATCATCTGTCCACAGAATATTTTGCCAGTACTGCTGTGGAACATCCAGGTGCTCTTGTGCAAACTGTAAACGTGGAGCAAAGTTTTGTTTGGACAGCAGTGGCTTCCTCTGTGGTATCCTCCCAAGAAATCCATTCTTGTTTAGTGTTTTATGTATTGTAGATTTGCTAACAGGGATGTTAGCATTTGCCAGTGACTTTTGTAAGTCTTTAGCTGACACTCTAGGATTCTTCTTCATCTCATTGAGCAGTCTGCACTATGCTCTTGCAGTCATCTTTACAGGATGGCCACTCCTAAGGAGAGTAGCAGCAGTGCTGAACTTTCTCCATTTATAGACCATTTGTCTTAACGTGGACTGATGAACAGCAAGGCTTTTACTATTATAACCCTTTCCAGCTTTATGCAAGTCAACAATTCTTAATCGTAGGTCTTCTGAGAGCTCTTTTGTGCAAGGTATCATTCACATCAGGCAATGCTTCTTGTGAAAAGCTAACCCAGAACTGGTGTGTGTTTTTTATAAGGCAGGGCAGCTGTAACCAACACCTCCAATCTCATCTCATTGATTGGACTCCAGTTGGCTGACATCTCACTCCAATTAGCTCTTGGAGATGTCATTAGTCTAGGGGTTCACATACTTTTTCCACCTGCACTGTGAATGTTTACATGGTGTGTTCAATAAAAAACATGGCAACATTTCATTCTTTGTGTGTTATTAGTTTAAGGACACTGTGATTGTCTGTTGTTGTGACTTAGATGATGATCAGATCACATTTTATGACCAATTTGTGCAGAAATCCATATCATTCCAAAGGGTTCACATACTTTTTCTTGCAACTGTATTAATCATTTTACAGGTACTCATCACTTACCAACCATAGAATGAATTGGTCGGTAAGTGAGGAGTTAAGGGATTCCTTGCGCTGGTTCGCTTTTCTAGGTTTGGGGAAATTTCCCCGAACATAAATTAGATGGATTCCCTGCTCTGTTGCATTAGTCTGTGTTCGGGGAAATCACCCCAAACATAGATGAATGCAGCAGAGCAGGGAATCCCACTAATTTGGGATGGCTCGCACTTACCACCCCAGTCGAAAGTGCGAACTGTCGTAAAACAGGTAGGTTGCAAAACGGGGACCACCTATACTAGCTATCGAATTTTAGTAAATTTATAAACAGAATTGTAAAATGTAATCTTCAATTTCCCAGATGAACAATGAGACAAAGGGCCAGGAACAGTATAATATGGCAAATCAGAAACTTTCTTTAACTTGATTAACCCCTTAAGGACCGAGGACGGTTCAGGACCGTCATCGGCATTTTTGCGTTGCCGACCGATGACGGTCCTGAACCGTCCTAACGGTCAGAGCTACTTACCTGATCGCCGTCGTTCCCCCGGCGGCGATCAGCGTGGCTCCGATTGTGGGGAGACTGCCTGCAGCCCAGGCAGTCTCCCCACGGCAGATTAGGACCCCTGTGGCCATGTGATCGCTTAACACAGCGATCACATGGTCACAATAGGTGTCCATGTGTCTGCCTGCAGGAGGACTGTCTGTGCTGACAGGCAGTCTCCCTGCTAGTGTAAAATCAAAAAATAAAATAAAGTTAATGTTAATAAAAAAAATAATAATAATTATATAGGTGTATATATGATATATAGACATATATTATATCTATATAATATATGTCTATATATCATATATATATAATGTTTATATTTAAGTGTATATTTTTATATTATTATGTACTTATATTAATATAAAAATATAATTTATAATTAAATTACACACGTAAAGATATATATAATATATATAATAACTATATATATATTGTATATATATATTATTATAAAATATAAATAATAAGTAATTTAAATTAAATAAATTTTTCTAAATAATAATAAAAAATAAAAAAATTATATAGTTATATGAAATTTTATTCCAACTGTATTTTTAAAATTAATATATATATATTTACAATAAAATACAATTTAGAATGAAATTGTATATATATCTATGTCTATATAAATAAAAATAATACGAAATATACATATGTCCATATACAAAATTACATAAATAATTATATAAATATACACGTAGACTTCAAATATATAAATATGCATATATATTTAAATTCTACGTGTATTTATGTAATATTTTTACATAATTTTATTGATTTCAATTTGAGGGACCTGCCTGCCAACCCAGGCCGAAAATCCAGAGAATTGAATTTCCTAGCACTGTATTTACCCTGTAACGTTCTACGATTGTTCCTAAATCAGATAGTATGAATTAATAAATATAAAATGGCAAAACATATACTGCCAGCGACAGTTGTCAGTGAAAAGTGACTTTTTTTGCATTTTTCACACAATAAACAGCGCCTTACTGATGATATAATTGTTGCGATATCGCTTCCAGTTTTTAAACACTAATATTTGTAAAACCAGCGATGTCTCCTTGTGCAAAATGCGTACCTTATGTACAGGTTTTATAGCATTTTTGAAAGTTACAAGGTCAAATATATGGGTCAAATATTTTTACATTGAAAATGGCCAGGTTGATTACGTTGCCTTTGAGAGCGTATGGTAGCCCAGGAATGAGAATTACCCCCATGATGGCATACCGTTTGCAAAAGAAGACAACCCAAGGTATTGCAAATGGGGTATGTCCAGTCTTTTTTAGTAACCACTTGGTCACAAACACTAGCCAAAATTAGCGTTCAATTTAGTTTTTTTACTTTTTTCACACACAAACAAATATGAATGCTTACTTTGGCCAGTGTTTTCGACTAAGTGGCTACTAAAAAAGACTGGACATACCCCATATTGAATACCCTGGGTTGTCTACTTTTAAAAAAATATGTACATGTGGGGTGTTATTCAGAGATTTATGACAGATAATAGTGTTACAATGTCACTATTGATACATTTTAAAAATGTATGTTTTGAAACCGCAATATCCTACTTGTACCTATAGCCCCATAACATGCAAAAAAAAGCAAAAAAGCACGTAAACACTAGGTATTTTTAAACTCAGGACAAAATTTTGAATCTATTTAGCAGTTTTTTTCATTCGCTTTTGTAGATGAGTAAAAGATTTTTCAAGTAAAAGTCAAAAAACATGTATTTTTTTCAATTTTTCATCAGATTTTTGTATTTTTTTAAAAATTAAAATACATGAGATTATATAAATAATGGTATGTAAAGAAAGCCCCCTTTGTCCTGAAAAAAACAATATATAATTTGTATGGGAACAGTAAATGAGAAAGCGGAAAATTACAGCCAAACACAAACACCACAAAAGTGTAAAATATGCCTGGTCGCAAATGTACAACATCGCAAAAACAGTCCAGTCCTTAACCCTTACAACATACAGCTTCAGAAGCTTGACTTACGCTTAATGACACAAGCAATTTTTGCATTTTCTTGCTGTTTGCGTTCAACTGCAATTTGCATCTCTCTTATTTATTGCACCGACACATATTATATACTGTTTTTTAAAGGACAGAAAGGGCTTTAATTTGATATAACATATATATATATAAATGCTTACTTATTATAAAAAAATACAGAAAAATGCAAAAAAATGAAAAATATTGGTTTTTTTTACAGTTTTTGCAATAATAATGTGTGCATAATTAGTGCAGGTTAAGGAAAGTAATTAAAAATAAATTTATTTATTTGTTCTGATTTACAGAATATATAATGTGTCTGGGATTTAAAGTTTTTTTTGGTAGTTACAGGTCACAAAGCACAAGGAGTAAAATAAACTTTTAATGTGGAGCCATTTTAGAATTTGGTATGTTTGTCTTGTAAGCTTAATAGCCATAAAAGAAAACAAAATTGCCACACAAAAGCATATATTTATATAAAGTAGACATCACGGGCTATTTACCTAAGGTTGTTTTGACACTTTCTACGTAGCCATTTCACCGCCAACCTCTGCTAAATATTGGAGTAAAATTGTGTTCCTTTTGGTTTTTGGCACACAAACTTATAACAGAGAAATTCTCGTGTATATTTTGTAAAGTTGGTGTGTGCTATTCCTGTACAAAGTTTTATTTTGTGTTCAGTTACATCTGCTGAGTAAAATGACACCCCATTGTATGTCTTTTGCACTATTTCGTGAAGTTACAGTGCCATACAGGATACCTGTCCTTTTCAGTATTCACAGTAGAATTTTGAGAGATGAATTTAATGAGCCTTAGCTTCCATTTGGGGTATTATAACAGTTTGACTGTTCAAAAAACCCCCACAAAGGCCTACCATTTGTAAAAGTAGAGACTCCAGGGTATCTTATAAGGTGCATATTGTGCCTTAACATGCCCCCATTTTTTCACCAATATATGCCAAAGTATATGGTAAAAAAAAATTTTGTGCATTTTTTACATACGGATTGCATTTTTGCTGGGCGTTTTGTATATTTCATATGTGCCACTAAGTTCAAACCCCCAAATTATGCTCAGCTAAGTCTTCTGAGTAAAATGACACCCCATATGAATGTTTTTGGCACTATTTCGTGAAGCTACAGTGCCATATAGGAGACCTGTCCTTTACAGTATTCACAGTAGAATTTTGAGAGACGGATTTAATGAGCCTTAGCTTCCATTTGGGGTATTATAACAGTTTGACTGTTCAAAACCCCCCCACAAAGGCCTACCATTTGTAAAAGTAGACACTCCAGGGTATCTTATAAGGTGCATATTGTGCCTTAACATGCCCCCATTTTTTCACCAATATATGCCAAAGTATGTGGTAAAAAATAATTTTGTGCATTTTTTACATACGGATTGCATTTTGCTGGGCGTTTTGTATATTTCATATGTGCCACTAAGTTCAAACCCCCCACATTATGCTCAGCTAAGTCTTCTGAGTAAAATGACACCCCATATGAATGTCTTTGGCACTATTTTGTGAAGCTACAGTGCCATATAGGAGACCTGTCCTTTACAGTATTCACAGTAGAATTTTGAGAGACGGATTTAATGAGCCTTAGCTTCCATTTGGGGTATTATAACAGTTTGACTGTTCAAAAAAACCCCACAAAGGCCTACCATTTGTAAAAGTAGACACTCCAGGGTATCTCATAAGGTGCATATTGTGCCTTAACATACCCCATTTTTTCACCAATATATGCCAAAGTATGTGGTAAAAAAATTATTTTGTGCATTTTTTACATACGGATTGCATTTTTGCTGGGCGTTTTGTATATTTCATATGTGCCACTAAGTTCAACCCTCCCAAATTATGCTCAGCTAAGTCTTTTGAGTAAAAATACACCCCCAATGAATGTCTTTGTCACTATTTTGTGAAGCTACAGTGCCATATAGGAGACCAAGCCATATCCGTTTTTACCAAACTTTGAATTTTGACGCTCGGCCTATGTGCAATTTCCAAGCATCTTCGCAGGTTTTAAATTCAAACTACCCCACAAAGGCCTACCATTTCTTAAAGTAGACACCCCAGGGTGTTTGAACCTTAGCGTGGGATCATTTTTCCGCTAGCTTGTACCAGATGTGGTGGTAATAAGCGTTTTTTTCTGCCTTTTTGACATACAAAGTGAGTTTGCACAGTATATTTTGCAAACCTTATGTGTGCTACGACTGTATAATACTTCATATGTTGCTCAGCTATGTGGTCTGAGTACAGCAATACCCCGTATGTACCTTTGCCAGGTATATGTGGATGTTGAAGGGGCACATTTGAGACGCAGCCATTCAATTTTTTTTCTAACTTTGAAGTTTTACGCTGTGTCCATGTTCCATTTTGGAGTAGTTTAGATGGTTGGTTATTGAAACTTCCCCACAAACACATACTATTTATTAAAGAATACACCCTGGGGTAATTCAAAAGGCATATTTTGAACCTTAGTGTGGGATCATTTTTTCTCTAGTTTGTTCCAGGTGTAGTGGTAATGAGCGTTTTTAAATGTATTTTTTTACTTTTTGAAACTTTTTTTACTTTTAAAAACGTTTTTAAACTTTTGTTTTGCTTATTAATTTTTTTGAAACTTTCTTAAAACTTTTTTTACAGATTTAAAATATTTTTAAGCTTTTTTTTTACTGTTAACCCCTAACTAGCAGTAAGCAGCACTAACAGTAAATTCCCCATTTTCCCATAACTCCCACCCACCCCAGCTAGCAAAATATATAGTTATAAAATATTTAAATTAATTAAATAAATTAAACCCCTGAGGGTTAAAAAAATAAATAAAAGTTAATCCTCAGGGGTTAAAAAAAATTAGATCACAGTATAATACTGTGATCTCTATTTGATCGCTGTAGGCAGTGATCGACTGGCTGGGAAGGGGTTAATTTTTATTTGGACTAGGTAAAGTGTGTTTTTTTTGTTTTTTTTACTTAAATGTTATTAAAACATTTTTTTAAGCTTAATTTTTAACTTTTTAAAGTTTCTTTTAAAACTTTTTTAACGTTAACCCCTAGTTAGCCTAACGCCAAATCCCCCAATTCCCCACTAACTTCCACCCACCCCAGCTATCTAAATATATAATTTAAAAATAATTTAATTAATTAATTTAACCCCTGAGGGCTAAAAAAAAAAGAATTAACCCTCAGGGGTTAAAAAAAAAAAATCAGATCATAGTAAAATGTAATCCCTGCCAATTGATCACTGTGGTCAGTGATCAATTGGCAGGGAATGGGTTAATTTTTTATTAAAATGGGTAAGGGGGGGGACACTTTAAATTAACTTTATTTTTTTTAACAGCAGGGGGCAGGATCATCACTGATCCGGCTCCCTGCACTTCACACAGAACCCGGAAGTGCAGGGAGCCGGTAGGTGAGTATACTGAGCACATGTGCTCGCTCTGACTTGTGGTCAGAGCGAGCACATATGCTGGGCAGCCTGACCGGGTGCTCCCGGTATGCCTCTAATACAGAGGCATACCGGGAGCACCATTAACCCCGCGATCGCGGCGATCCGGGGTTAATTTTACCGCGTGACGGACGAGGTCCGTCACCCGTCGTTAAGGGTCTCCCCTGTGTGACGGACCTCGTCCGTCACCCGTCCTGAAGGGGTTAAGTGGTTAATAAATAAATACACGGTCAATGAGCAAAGCCTTGCACCGCTGGACTTAGCTCAAGAAGGCATCTTCTGGCTTCAGAAGAGGCAGGCATTGTATGTAAATTGTGATCTTCCAGGCAGAGTTTGCAGACTGAACATCGTGATACTTTCTTATGTACTCTGTATTCTGTAATATTGGATCATAATGTACACTATAGCCTGTTTGCATCTGCAATATAAGGGGTAATAGATGTATTTTTTTATTTACTAAACTATTAGCCATATTGAAAGCAACAATTTATAACACTTAATTTAATCACATGACAGGAGGTTTTGTATTTTGCATAATCTTTCTTTACTAACTCCATAGCAGCAAAGAAAAGAGTGACAAAACTGAGAACCAATCACAATGCAGTATAGAGTATAAGAGGTGTAACACATGACATAATTTCCTCTTTCTTTGCTGCTCCATCACAAGCTAAGTACAAAATTTGGTTTCTCATTATTCAGCTCATATATATTTTACATTGTCATTATATTACATAGCAGTGACTTTGTATATTTACCTACACTTATTCCTATTTATATATATTTAACTATTAACCCGATTTTGGGGGGGCTAACCCCTCTCCACTGAGGTCAGCCCCCTTGTTTTCTCAGGGACCTTCCTCAGGGACCTTTCTCCCCCCTATTTTCTACCCTGGGACTTTGCCTCTGGCTTCCCAGGTACATTCCACGGCTCCCCGCCGTCCATACCCCCTCTCCATACCCCTTCACGTTTTTTTTCCTTTGTGCTCGCGCACAGACGTTTCGGTTTTTCAACCGAACGTTTCTCATTCGGCAGTTTGGCGCGATCGCCTTTTTAGTTGCGAACGCCCGTGTTTTTTTCTGTGCGTTCGTACAGACGATTCTTTTTTTTCTACCGAACGCTTCCGTTCGGCAGTTTGGCGCGATTGCCTTTTTAGGCGCTTGTGACCAATATTACTAGACGCATGTTCGGCAGGCGTCTATTTTTGCCACCCAAACTGGGGGAGGTTCTATCTTTCCCATACTAACGGCTGTTAGTCCGGCGGCCATCTTAAAGGGATAAGCACTGTCAGCTACCTGCTCCAGCTATCAACTGCAAGCAACAGGAAATCTTTATTACATCCTGCCTCTTCACTCAGTGGGACCAATTCAGGTTAGTGCCTAGCACTTGGGGTTGGTTTAAGCCAGTTGGACTGTACCTTATTCTTGCCGGGGTGAGCCCCCATTTTGTGCTGCTAAGCGGACCTGTTCATGTAGGATTCCGATTACCTGGGTGAGACCCAGAGACACAGCCCTCTCATTATCACTACTACGACCTGCCGGTCCCTAGTCTCTCAGGTTAACCATTACCAATACCATACCACCCCTGGTCCCCAGGCCTCTCCACTAATTGTGCCTAAGTGTCCTCATGCAAATCTATCGGGTGAGCCCCGAATACCTATTCCAAATCATGGAGGAATCACAGACCTCCTCAGACATCCAGACCATGATCACAGAAGCTGTGGCCGCAGCTATGGAAAAGGCCTCTACTAAGTTGCTCCCGGCAGATCTAGACACCCCTAAACCCATCTCTAAACGTGTTCACTATAGAGCAGACTTTGAAGACTCCTCCAGAGAATGCTCCCATCAGCCTAAACGCCATTGGAAGGGCGAGGCTGCTGCGCATCTAAGGGTAAAGCCCCTGTTAAACGCAGAAAAGCCATGGCTCATACTACCCACGACCCCACACAGGTTTCCTCAGGTGAGGAAGACGCAGAACCCACACATGCACTAGCTGTGCTGGACGAATGGCAGGCAGTGGTCTCCGACCATGAGGACTCCGATAGGGACTCCGCGGCCAACTCTGACCCTTATTTCATATGGGAACAGATTCTGGGTGAGCCCCAGGACTCCATGGCTACATCCATGGATAACCCACAGGAGGGCACAGAGATTTTCCTTAACAATTCGAGCCTCCAAATGTTTGACCCGAGAAATATCTGTCATCCCCGTTCGGAAGAATGGTAACCACCTGAGCATTTGGCAAGGTTTATGCACTTCTGGCTCAGGAAATCTCTGGACAAGGAAGTAAAGAAACGGATGAGATCAGAATGCCCTCGGCCTAGCCTACCAGACAAGGTGGCGCACACCCCCGAATTTGACCCACTCGTGACTACTTTCATGTCCCGAGGGGGTCATGACCCGCGCAAGGGCATAGAGCGAGGTTTTAAAGGAGCGCAGGACAAACTGCTAGACGCCATTGGGCCGCTAGCTAGAATTATGGATACGGCGGATGATGCCTATGAGATGGCTGATGAATTTACCCCAGATACGGTGCGTGAGTGGGCACAAGATACCTCCTTAATGGGCACAGAGGTGTTTCTGTTTCCTAGGGAACACCAACGTAGCCTTCTCTTCAGAGAGGCGCCGAGCAGCACTTTACTGTATCGACAAAAAACTTATCGAACTGGGGGACAAAGAATTAGGCCCCTTGGCACAGGGTAAATTGTTTGGAGAGGCCTTCCTTAAAGAATTGGACAAAAGGGTCAATATATTTACGTCCCTTAACAAGGCGCAAACTTCGATGCGGAAAGTCTTCCGCGGTTCTCACACCCGAGGTGTTTTTGGAAGGGCTGGACGGCAGAGGGGCCGTGCCACCAGCCGCTTTTGGCCATCCAGCCCCCGTACAACAAGGACTCAGCCATTCTACCCAGACTCGTCTACCCGACATAGATTCCACCAATTCAGGGGATCAGATCATGGCCAAGGCAGCCGAGGACGCTCCCGGGCAAGATTCTCCAACGGTAAGTCAACATTCTACCTTGCCTCTAATCTCCTGCCATATCGCAGGTCGTGTTTCTCTTTTTTTCCAGAACTGGGCAGACCTATCTTCAGACATGTGGATCCTCCAAACTGTGCGGGGCTATCAAATAGAGTTTGACTCAATCCCGCTCCAGCAGGCCCCTCCACGTCCGATCCAGACTACACGGGCAGACGCCCATCTCATAGACTCAGAACTACGAGAGCTTCACTCCAAGGTTGCCATCCAACCAGCTCCGGACTTAACAGGTTTCTACAGCAACATCTTCCTGGTCAGAAAGAAAACCGGCGAATTTCGCCCCGTTATCAACCTCAGGGAGCTCACTTCTCACGTGGTATACCGACATTTCAAAATGGAAGGTATCCAACTTCTCCGGGACTTGCTTCGACACAACGACTGGTTCACCTGCCTGGACCTCAAGGATTCGTACTTTACCATTCCAGTACACAGAAGCAGCCGTCCCTACCTCCGCTTCTTCTGGCATGGGACACCCTGGCAATTCACCTGCCTCCCTTTGGAGCACATTCCGTACGCGGGGCAGCGGCCTCTTCCGCTTATGCGGCAGACGCTTCCCTTTCGGACATCTTACGAGCGGCGGACTGGACCAGAGAATCCACCTTTAGGACGTTCTACTTCCGTCCTCTTGATACTCCGGCTTTTTCTCTGCTTTCCCAGCATTGAAATTGCAAAATACGAAGCCTCCTGTCATGTGATAAAATTGAAGATTATGCCAGCTTTAGTGTACAGATAATTTTAATAATGACAGGAGGCGAGTATTTTCCCTCCCTGTTCTCTTTCGCTACTTCCCTCCCTCTGTTTTCATGCATATTTCCAACTCTTTGTTTCTGCTACTATTGTACTGATGCCTAAATTTGGGTTACTCATACACTTGATGCAGATATGCCAGGTGGGTGGGATGTTTTAGTTAGCACCGATAGACGTATAGAATGTATTCGTTCTGTTTTTATATTGGTGATTCTAATTTTATCGTAAGGGATAGACATTTCATTGTTTTTACACAACCATTTTTGGAATCTAATACCCTTTATATTCTCGTTTCAGTTTAACCAGATACCTCAAGGAACTAAAGACTCCATTCAAGGTGTCATCATCGTCCTGTTATGGGAGATCATCACTTGACATCAAGAAATTTTCGCTTAGAGTCTACCTGTTTTGTGTTCAGTTTACACGTTCTACCATTATCTTACCATGGACCTTTTCGAGTTACCTCTGTTATTATTCTGCATTATGATCTTGTGATGTCGCATGCTTTTAGAGGAAATGATGTCATGTGTTACACCTCTTATACTCTATACTGCATTGTGATTGGTTCTCAGTTTTGTCACTCTTTTCTTTGCTGCTATGAAGTTAGTAAAGAAAGATTATGCAAAATACTCTCCTCCTGTCATTATTAAAATTAAGATTATCTGTGCACTAAAGCTAGCATAATCTTCAATTATCTAATAAACATTTAATATATGTGAAGGCTTGTGTTAAATCACTCGTCTACAATATGCTTTCCTTGAATTGACTTGAATTTTAAGGGTTAGGGTAAACCGGTTAATGGTTGCCTTAAACAATA
>OW240914.1:8785919-8842437 GCA_933207985.1 Pelobates cultripes | reverse complement strand
TTTCTTGGAAAAAAAACCGCAAGGGTGCAGCAGCTTATCTAAACTTTGTCTTTGGGATAACACTGCGCCTATCCCTGTTTCAGACGCATCAACTTCAAGTAAAAAGGGTAGAGAGGTATCAGGATGAACTAATACAGGTGCTGAGGCAAAAGACTGTTTGAGCGTTTCGAAAGTAGATAAAGCCTCAGTAGACCAGGTTTTGGTATCGGCTCCTTGTTTGGTCATATTAGTGATAGGAGCGATAACAGAGGAGTACCCTTTAATAAAACGTCTGTAATAATTAGAAAATCCAAGAAATCTTTGTATGGCTTTGAGTCCCTTAGGTAAAGGCCAATCTAAAATCGATTTTAGTTTGGTCGGGTCCATCATAAACCCGTCTTTGGAAATTACGTAATCTAAGAAAGTTACCTGAGACTGGTCAAAGCTACATTTTTCCAATTTACAATACAATCCATGTTGTAAAAGTTTCTGTAATACCTTTCTGACTTGTCTATGATGTGAATTAATGTCTCTAGAATGGATTAGTATATCATCCAAATATACAATTACATATTCATGTTGGAATTCTCTAAGAACTTCATTGATCAAGTCTTGGAAGACGGCCGGGGCGTTACAAAGCCCAAACGGCATTACGGTATACTCATAATGCCCGTAACGGGTATTAAATGCTGTCATCCATTCATCTCCTTGTTTAATTTGCACTAAGTTATATGCTCCCCTTAAGTCAAGTTTAGTAAAAATACTCGACCCCTTTAGTCTGTCAAAGAGTTCAGTAATCAAAGGAATAGGGTAAGCATTTCTGATAGTAATTTTGTTCAATCCCCGATAGTCTATACAAGGACGTAAGGTACCGTCTTTCTTTTCTACAAAAAAGAAACCCGCCCCCGCCGGAGAAGAAGACTTTCTAATAAATCCTTTGTCTAAATTCTCCTTGATATATTCCTCTAAAACTAAGTTTTCCTTGGTGGATAGAGGGTATACCGTACCCCTGGGAGGCATAGTACCAGGGAAAAGTTTAATAGAACAGTCATAAGACCGGTGGGGAGGTAAAGTATCCGCCTTACCCTTGTCAAATACAGATTTGAGGTCTAGATATTGTAATGGTATCTGAACGTCTGTGGATTGAGAAGTGTTAGCATAAGAGTTCACGGGGCAAACAGAAGTAACTCTCTGCAGACATTCTTTCCTACAACCCATACCCCAAGAAACGATTTCTCCACCCTCCCAGTCAATCTGAGGGTTGTGTCTCTTGAGCCAAGAATATCCTAGAACCACTGGGACTGCCGGGGAGGAAATTAACAGAAGGGAAATCAACTCTTCGTGGAAAATACCAACAGTAAGCTTAACGGGTTCAGTCTCATGGAATATTACTGGTTCAGATAAAGGTCTACCATCTATGGCCTCAACGGCCAAGGGTGTATCTCTCAATTGGAATGGGATACAATGCTTATTAGCGAAAGTTTGGTCTATAAAGCTTTCTGCTGCTCCAGAATCTAATAATGCCATCGTAGTAATAAACCCCTTTTCCCAAGCTAGAGAGACAGGAATCAGAAGCCTATGGTCTTTTTTATTATGCATAGAGGACAGTAATGAAACACCCAAGGCCCGTCCTCTAAGGGAACTTAGGTGCGAGCGTTTCCCGGACGATTAGGGCAACTGAGACGTAGGTGACCTCTCAGCCCGCAGTATAAACAGAGACCCTCCCTTCTTCTGTACTGTCTCTCAGCCTCAGATAAGCGAGTATTACCTATTTGCATAGGTTCTGGTGGAGTAGGATTATAGGAGTCAGGGTTCTGAAATGAGGGAGCGAGTCTTACAGGAAGTCTAGTAACTCTTTCCCGAGTGTTCTGCCTCTGTCTCATGCGTTCATCTATTCTGGAAATGAAGGATACTAAATCCTCTAAATTTTCCGGAAGTTCTCTTGTGGCAATTTCATCTAGAATTTCATCAGACAACCCATTCAAGAAAACATCCATAAAAGCTTGTTCGCTCCATTTCACTTCTGCTGCCAATGATCTAAACTCTAGAGCATATTCTACAAGGGTCCTATCTTGTTGTTTAAGGCGTAACAGGGATCTGGCCGCATTAATCTTCCTCCCTGGGGGGTCAAAGGTTCTTCTAAAAGCCGTGACAAACGCAGTGTAGTTGTAGACTAAAGGATTGTCATTCTCCCAAAGGGGATTGGCCCATCTAAGTGCTTTATCTATTAGCAGGGTTATAATAAAGCCTACCTTAGCCCTGTCAGTGGGGTAAGCCCGGGGTTGTAGTTCGAAATGTATACTTATCTGGTTTAAAAAACCACGACAAGCATCAGGCGAACCCCCATATCGTAATGGTGACGTGACATGGGAAGATGCGCCTACAGTGGCTACTTCCAAACCAGTACTTAGCGAGTGGCTAGCAGTGGAACGTATTTCTTCAGACTGGGTACTGGAGCGTGTCAACAAAGTTTGTAACGCTAAAGCCATTTGGTCCATTCTATGGTCCATGGCCTCAAATCTGGGGTCAGGAGGACTAGCACCTGCAGGATCCATCATGGCCCTGTCGTAATGTCAGGAAACTGACAGGGATCCAATACGCAGAGTGCGCACAGAAGGAGGTACGTATACCGGACCTTAGAATGGCCGGACTAACGTAAGGACAAAGCAAGAATAGTCAAAAGGTAAGCCGAGGTCAAGGGAGCCGGAGGACAGGTAAGCGAGATACAAGCCGAGTCAAAGGAGAGGAGAGGACAACAGGACAAAAGGCAAGCAAGGGTCAAAACCGGAAACACTAGATAAAGAACGCGCTGAGTGACTAGCAAGCTAGAACCACGACAGGGCAATGAGCAGTAGTAAAGGTTTCCTTTAAATACCCTGTTACCTAAATAGAGACCACGCCCCCAAAAGGTCCGGAATAGCGGTTCCCGGCACTTTATGCAAATGCCGACGTCATGACGTCGACGCTAGCCGTCGCGTCATAAAAGGGGGAGGAGCTAGCGTGGCCGGCGCGAAAACGGCCGAAATATGCCGAAATGCTAGGGGAAGGGAGCCCCTAAGCAGAGAGGATGTCCTCCCTGGATACATCACCAACAGGTACCCTGACAGCAATGAGGCTATAACAGCTGATTTGTAATACGTGAGTATATGCGGTAATCACATTCCCCCATTTCTATATGTTAAGTACATTGTTTTAGCAGCGAGTCAGGGTTTCTTATTGTTCCAAACAAAGGCATTAACAATAGTTTGTGCCTCTCGAAAGAATTTTTCAGGTAATTTAATTTGAAGCGTGCGGAATAAATATTGCAACTGCGGGAAAATTATCATTTTAACAGCTGCTATCTTGCCCATCCAGGATATATATTTTCCTCTCCAAGTCCACAATTTTTGTTTATTGCTGTGAGCAAAGTAATGTAATTTTCTTTGTAGAGTTGCCCTTCCAACCTTGTGTCTTTGAGGTATTTAATTCATAGTAGGAACATTGACCATAGCGTTGTAGTAAGGACTGGAGTTCTGGAATAGAGATAGAAGGGTCAGATAAAGATAGAATAATGTCATCCGCAAACATAGTTAGTTTATAGACTTTGTTTTTAAGTGCCACTCCATCGATTAGCTAGAGCTAGTGGTTCTAAAGCAAGTATGTACAGAGCTGAGGAGAGTGGGCAACCCTGACGTGTG
The DNA here is from genome assembly GCA_933207985.1 of Pelobates cultripes. Lineage (NCBI taxonomy): Eukaryota > Metazoa > Chordata > Amphibia > Anura > Pelobatidae > Pelobates > Pelobates cultripes. The sequence continues at coordinate 8,838,781 of OW240914.1, read as the reverse complement.
CCATTTGTAATATTAAAGGTACTCGGAGACAAATCCTCCATTTGCAACCCGCGCAGTTGGGCTAGAGTAAATTGCCGAGATCAGGGACAGAAAGGACTGTGGAAACTCGAATTTCTGAAGAACCGTCCTTAAGTAATTCCAGTTCAACCTATCAAAGGCCTTCTCGGCATCCAGGGACATAAAGACCCTGGGTGCACTGGAAGGCCCCCGATTGTAAAGGAGATTATGAAGTTTTCTAGTACCATCTGCTCCCTGTCGACCCTTTACAAATCCCACTTGGTCTGAATGTATTCGCATAGATTTTGGCCAAAATCCGTATTTAGCAACGAAATGGGTCGTAAGTTTTTAGGTTGGTTGGGCGGCTTTCCAGGCTTGGGCAGAGTAACAATATGTGCCAAAAGCATGTCTCTTGGCATCTCCCCCTTTTGGATGATGTGATGCAATGTGTTTACCAGGTGGGGTCCTAGAATCTCAATGTATCCTTTTGTAATACTCATTTGTGAAGCCATCTGGGCCTGTTGATTTCCCGGAGGAAAGTGCGCGTATTGTTTGTTGGAGTTCCAGCAGTGTGATGGGTTCATTTAGGAAGTCTTTCTGATCTTGTGTTAATGTGTTTACGTGAATCTGCCTTAAGAAATTGTCAATTTCTAGTTGTGAGGGCTGGTGTGTTAACGGATCGTCTTTTAGATTATAAAGATTTTGGTAATATTTTGCGGATTCTGCATTGATATCTAATGGGTTATATATCTTCTCACCTGTCGTAGTGAGTAGGTATGGGATCTTTGATTGCGTTACTTGGTATCTCAATAATGATGCTAATTTTTTACCGGCTTTATTCCCTTGTGTATAGTTTTTCATTTTAAGAGTTTGCATCATACGTGCCGTGCGCTGAAGTAAGAGGTCATTCAGCTGGTTCGTGACAAGTTCAATTTCAGAAGTAACGTTCATGTTGGGGTGTACGAACTGAGTCAACTTTAAGTCTCTCAATTTAGTTAATAAAGTAAGGTAATGTTCTTGAGAAATTCGTCGGAGGTGGGCCGCTCTACTAACAACTGCTTCGTGGACTTGCCAAATCAGGGTAGGGCTTATACCTGGTTGACCATTGAGTCGGAAATATTCAGTTAACTCGGTTTGTAGAATGTTTTTATAGGCCTCATCGAATAGAAGGGTGTTGTTTAATCGCCACGGGGCTTTCCCTCTATGTTTATAAGCGTCTTGAGTTATAAGGGTCATTGGAGCATGATCTGACCATACTATATCTCCTATTGTACAGCGTACAACCGAGTGGAGCAAATCTCTGGATACCAGAATGTCTATTCTGGAATAAGTTCCATGCACTTTAGAGTGAAAGGTGTAGTTTTTCTCACTTGGATATTTTGTCCGCCATACATCAAATAAATCATTATCTAACAGGAGTTTTGATATGGCTTTAGATTGGGGTAATAGAGGTTTAAATCTAGGGGCTGCAGGGGAGATAGTCGTATCCATCTCTGGTTGTATGACTTGGTTTATATCCCCGCATATTATTAGTGAGGTTGAGGTCGTGTGCGGTATTGTACTCAATAGCTTATGTAGAAAATTCCTCTGATTAGAGTTAGGGCCATATATCCCTATTAGTGTGTACATTACGTTGTTAATTTGGCAGTGGATTATTAAGAATCTGCATTGCACATCCTTTTTAATGGATAATAATTCAAAAGTAAGGCTTTTGTGAAACAGCAATGACTCTCCTCTAGTTTTGGATGAATAAGTTGTATGATACTGTATTGGATAATCTTGTATCCCAAACTTGGGTACCTTCCCATGAACAAAATGTGTTTCTTGCAAACATGCGAGATCTATTTTATCTTGTTTAAGACAGTCTAATAGGACTCTACGCTTATGTGGGGCATTCAACCCCCTAACGTTATGAGAGTAAATCCGCATATTATTGTAGGGTCGAGTTATACGTTAATAATAACCTGGGACTGTAGATTCGTGTAATTGTTTGTATGCGTAGGAGACTCAAAAGCTGAGGTGTGCAGCAATAGCTCTCCGTGGCCAGGAGTGGGTCTGAGGGGTAAGAGAAACCTGGGGAAAACTGAAAAAAAACATATACAAAGAAGTAGTTGGTACCTGTGAAAAGTACCGTGAGACATTCCTGTTAGCTTAACGTGGCTTGGGTCTAACTAAGGTGTAAATCAGTAAGACGGCCTAGCTATATTACGCAATCGTGTAGCGTATTCAAATATTGATGTTGATGCTATTTCAAATTTCCCAGACGGGAAGCGCGCTAGGGCCATGCTCAGACTTAGGAAATGTGTCATCTTACAGAGTATGGATCACAACATCAAGCGGATAAAGTTGCCCATGTCTCAGAGCAACCTATGACGACTACAAACTAAGTTCCCCTCTGAGCCACTAACATGCGGGATCAGGGGGTATATATGAGCTTATGGCTCAGTTGTGTCCAAAGTGCAGGAGTCAGAGCCTTTATAGTGCCCCCTCCTGGTCAGAGTAAGAAAAATTAAATGTAACTTGTAGCTCTCATATTGCTAAGGGGTAATAAGTGTGGTACGTGTACAGACCTTGTCACAAGGCCCGCTGCATATTAAGGTGAGGTAGTCTAATATGCAACTTTCCTCCCACTCCTGCAAAGGCTCAAGGCATGATAACAGCATAATCAGTAATGTACAAAAAATGGAAACAAAACTCCAAATCAACTGCAATTAAGTGCACAATCCAAACATTACATGTGGTATTATTGATGGTGAGTAGCATTGGTATGGGGACTCGCTATATTGACTAGTTTATGATTAAAATAATTTTTTTATTTTTTTTTCCTCTTCTTTCACCCCCCCTTCCTTAATGTTTGAGGATCAAGGGGTTACCGATGCAGGGACTTACGAATTGTAAATAACGCCAGCTCTCAATCTCTATTCTAAAGATGATGAATCTGGGCTGGTAAAAGTTGTACCTGTACAAACAAATTTGGGGTACCCAAGAAGAGAGGTTGAACCTCTCGCCACATGTCTCCTCCAGGTTAACATGAGTAACCCTCAACGCCCATGGGGTGAGACGTACGTATCCCTAGGAGTCATAGGTAAGTGTCCCAAAAAAAAAAGTCAATCAATGAGTTGCGGCGAACCATAACAATCCCTATTATGACAATCCCAGTCCAGAGGTAACGACCGTTAACCATAGCTCCTAAACACCGGAATTAATACAACAATGCATGCTAAAATATCATTATGCCCCTTCAACAAATATTTAAGGGATCACTAGTCGCCACCAGTGAACTTATTTTTTATTTTTTTCCTTTGAGTGTGAGTAACCTTCGACTCCCGTGAGGAGGGACGGATGCACCTATAGGAGATGCAGGCAGGCATCCCGAAAATTGTTAATCAGTGACTTGTAATAAACCATAACATTCCCTATTATGTCCATTCAATCATAGTAACAGCAAATTACCTTAGAACCTTAACAGAAGGGTTGATGCAGCAGTACATGCTAAAGTATTAATATGCCCCATTTCTTTCTACCTATAAGCTTGTGTGGTATACTTGCGGTTTACCAGTTCTGTGTACAAATTACACTCTGTGCCAGTCCAGTGGGATCCTTTTCGAGGGTGGGGTAGTGTGTTCTCCAACCTGTTCCAGGAAGCCCCATGCCTGCAACTTGCAGAGGCCATCCTCAGGCGATGATATCACTTGGGTGGTGTTGTCCTTAGTCACAATGACTTTTGTGGGGAAGCCCCAACGAAAGCAAAGGCCATGAGCTCTGAGGGTGGTAATGACTTGGTTGAATTATTTTCTTCTGCTAAGAGTAGACGCGGAGAGATCAGCGAAGATTCTGATGTTTGGGCGTCGATCTACGTTTAGATGTTTTGAGCAGTAGATCTTTGATATGATAATGCATACGCAGCAATACATCTCTTGGGGCAGTCTCCGGCAGGAACCTTGTTCTGGGTAAACGATGCACCCGGTCCAAAAGCAGCATGTCAGACGGTATGTCCGGCGCTAGTGCTTGGAACAGACCTCTGACATATGCCTGTAAGTTGTCCGGTGCGATGTCCTCTGGGATGCCCCGAATGCGTAAATTGTTCCTGCGTGCCCGGTCCTTTAGATCCGTGACTTTACGCTCCATTAAGAGGAGTTTGTGTTCCACTGACTACACATGTGAGGCCAAATCATTATGGGTGGTAGCAAACTCCGACAGCTTGTTCTCCACATGGGATGTGCGTCTGCCTAATTCTTGAATATCCTTCCTGAGCGAGTCAGCTGTATGTTGCCAGGAGGTGATTAATTTAGTAGACAGCAAATCCAAGGCCTGTTGGAAATGAGACCTGGTTAGTTTGTCTTCATCAGGCTCTAGAATAGGAGCCGGGTAGGCAGATTCTCCAGAGTTGCAGCCGCCATCTTGAAGGGAGGCCTGGTCTTCCGGTTCGGAATGTACTTTATTTCCAAAGAAATTGAGTTTATCTGGTTTAGGGGTGGCTTTCTTGCCCCTCTGGTGTGCCATTCCGAAACATTTTTAGATATTAAGCCGTCTTATGTTTGAGGATTGCGCCAGATTGGCGACCCGATCTGCCGGAGCAAGGAGCTCAAGCAACCATTCCTCACGGCGGTTAGCCATGCCCCCCTTGGCTTTACTTTTGTTAAATTATGACACTGTATACTATGTAATGTGTTCATTTGTGGTTGCATTTACCTAACTTTAAGACCTGTTAAGGAATAGATTATTGATATGTCCTGATCTATAAAACCATATAATTCAAAGAGTGTGTACTTTCTTTTTCCCATGACTTTATTTACCCATAAAGCTTCCACATTTTCGTTATCACATTCCACTTGCTTAGTATTTGGGTTTAAATCATGGTTGACATAGAAACATACCCTGGCCCACACACACCTTTTCTGTTTTTTCTGTCTTTCCTAAATAATGTGTAACCATTTAAGCTAATGGCCAGTCATGTGTTTCAACCCACCATGTTTCTGTGACATCAGTGGGGTGCCACATGGTTTTGCATAAAGTTACTGGCAGGAAGGCAAGTTAGTTTTCTCAATCATAATTTCAAATGTCTTCTGAAAAGAGGCTAGTTTACTGGCACAAATATCTACCATTGTTGTGATGCCTTGTGCAGCTGTAAATGGGAAGTATTTTGGGGGCAGTCAGGTTTGGGGATAACCAGTTTCCCTCTGGCTCTGTGGTGTGTCCTAAGTGCCTTCTTTTAGATGGTGGTGGGGTACCATCATTGGAGGACTGTTAGGGGCTCAATGTTAGAGGCTGTCATAGTGTCAGTTTCTGCAAGCCTTTTCTATGGCTCCTCTGCCATATAATAGCATGCAATTTTAGGAGGATTAATTTAACCTGTGTCACTAAGGCATACTTTAATTTATTTGTCTACCTACCTAATACCCCCCCAATTCCCATATTCTACCCACGGAAAACTCCACATCCAACCCAAAATTTTAAATAAAATTACTGATCAGAGATCAAACAGTTGTGACCAGCACTAAAATGATTATTTTATTACATTTTTAAAAAGAAATAACTGCCAAAAACTGTTTGATCCCTCTGAAAACACTCATCACTGATACAGTACCGTACAACATAGACACTGTATGGTACAGTGATCAGGCAGCAGGGAAGAGTTTAAAAAATGTAAAAACTGCTGCAGCTGACAAAGGGTCAAAAAAAATATTTTTTTTCGATCCTACAAAAATATAAAAAATGGTTCCTTATCAAGATAATCAGGCTGGATTAATGCTGGGATCAGCACTGAAGGAGTTACTTATTTTATTTTAGAACGCTTTCTAAATCTTTTACACCTTTAGCACACTTTAAGCAATAATCCAGCCACCTCTCGCCTCAGATCAAAGTGAGGAGAAGAATGAGCCAGAGACAATGTCTCAGCCAATGTTAAAGATCATTAACCAAGAAATTGTAACAATGGTCACAGTTACAGGCTGTCACCGTGATCATATGCTACAGATAGCAGTCATTGGCTGCAGGGTGACTGCCTGGCTTGCTGGAGATGGGGTGCATGGATAGGTAAGTGGACCAGAGGGAGGGCTGAAATGTTAGGGCGTGCTATGCTGCAAATAGCAAATGAGCAGGAACCCTCACGATTAAAATAGAGTTAATGAGCAGCTTATTGATGCAGTTCCAGCTGAACCAGGAAATGTGCTGCCCTTATAAAATCAATGATCACAGTAGTGTCCAAATGCTACTCTTCCAAAAGCTAGTGTTACAAGTTAGTATAACAAATTAACAATCCCAAACAGAACTCTTTTGTATACAAAAAAAGTTACAATTATACACCTTAGTTGTATTGTGTCAAGGCTTTCTATACTTTGCAATGTTTAATGAAATATCATTCATTACTATAATATTAGCATTATTTATAGACTAATGTATGTTTATCTTTCTAGGTAAGCATTTATTTGCCAACACTGAAGATTATGAAAAATGTTGTGGAGAGAATGAAAAATCTTAGTAATTTTATGGTAACTTTTCTTTTCCATTTTTTAGTTTGCTAAACTGAAACAAACATGCTTAGCACAGCATTTATAGATAGTTTTGGAGGGCACAATAAAACTGTAACAGTAGTGGAACAGAGAAATCAATCAATCACACTGTTGAAGTGAGGGAATTAAGACCTTTATTTCATTCTTTTGGATAAGCCTTTCATATGATCACAATCTGTTTGAAAAACTTTTCCAACACCTTGAGTCAGCCAGTGTTTGAAAACCTCTATATAGTATCTATGGTCTTCGCTGCTTCACTACCAGGGCATTGCAGTGATATCATCAGATGGACTAACTCTCAAATTCAAAACTGTCTAAACCGAAGTGTATGTATATGGCTAAAGGATCTGGTCAGACACTAAAAGATAGGGATGATTTTTTCTTTACATATACTTCAGTTAACAAAGCATCAATTCCCTTTCAAAACATGCTGAATGGGCCATTACATACAACAGTCCCCTCAACAATATTTTGTAATTCCATTTTTTGGAATCCCTTAAAAAATCAAAATAAAAAAAATCTAGACATTGAAATATCAAATGTAAATGTTTTTTGAATATATGAATTTTAAATGTTTACTCAAAAATATTACATTATTTATAAAGCTTATGCAGAAATTTAAAATAGAGGCTCAAGTTTTGAGATGTTGAATATGTGACAGATTTTGACAGTTCACAAAATAGTAATATAATGTGTTATATTATTCTTATTTTTATTGAGCCAAGTTACAATTGTAGGGATATTTAACAACATGTAAATAACATAAAAACTAATAAGGTTCTACTGTGTAATTCATGTGCTGTAATACCTGGGAGCAGCTGATATGCAGTGTAATTCCCAGATTTTAATACTAACATGACAGTCATGATTTTATTAATGACACAGAGGCGATTATTCTTTCTTTATTTCCCTCAAGAAAACATTATTAAAGCAGTTTAATAAGACATATAATAATCACATGTCATAACAAGGTCAGCCATCAGTAACTCTTCTGTGGTATAATGGGCAGAGCCAAACAGACTACTTCCTCTTTCTTGCGATTCCATTATAGACAGGAATCAAATGATCCAATTAAGTAAACCAGTAGTAAATCAAAGGAATTCAACGGGGGTCGTCGGACCTAAAACACACTTGAAAACGAAGTCAAGCTAGAATAGATATAAAAGAAATATGGTTATATAAAGGGTGTAATAAGTCGTCATACTTAACTTCTATGCATCAGACCAGCCAAACTATGAACAATTATATTTTAATGCACTCAATTATATTAAGCACAAATAATAGAACATGTAAATGACTTAATGTAGAGATTAAATCAAATTACTTGCCTAGTAATATTGTAATGCGCTACGAAATCTGTTGGCACTGTATAAATGGTGATAATAGTAGTCAGAAGGTCAGGAGCAGCAGCATACAAATTAAAAATGGTTGATTACAGACGGATTATTGTGTCCCTGAGGAAGTCCATGCATATGGAAGAAACGCGTAAGGGCTTATACTGTATTATATTCTTTTATTTGTTTTTTTATTTATTTTAAGTATTTGATTACATCACCATTTTTAATTTGTATGCTGCTGCTCCTGACCTTCTGAGGATCATGTCATGAAGGATGACCCAGTGGTTTTGGTGATATGCCTATTCTTTTAACCATCTTGTAAGTAGATTCAATAAATTGTTCATTTTGGATAGAAGATCTACTCTGTGTCCATTCTTCTCTCTCCCTATGTATGCTTTGGATATGGAGTAAAAAAAACATAGGCGTGCGCAGCCTATTGCATTAGGGTGTGCACCCTAAAGCACAAACACTGCTGGCTAGAGCTCTCTGGGTCCTCTCCTGCTGCTGTGGGCCGGTGAGGTAGATCATGGAGGTTTAGAGCAGAGCCGGCGCTCGGATAGCGCCGGCTCTGCATGAGCCTACAGGGGAGATCCTGAGATCTCCCCTGTCGGTGTCAATCCATAGGCGGGCCGCAGGGATTAGGGTGTTCCCAGGCACATCCCGTGTGCACGCCTATGAAAAGAGAGAAGAAAACCATATTGGAGGAGGTTAAGGCCTTCTATCATTCATTTTTCTGAGAGTGTAACATTGAATAGCCTTTGAGCTCCCACCTGACCTTATTATACTGTTTTAGTTTGTTCTTGTGTGTGTATATACCTTTTCAATATAGTTGATAAAAAAAAAAAAAAAGTAGTGCCTTTTATATTAAAATAAAATTACAAATGTCCAGATAAAACAGTCTAAATAAGAAGACTATTGGACCCCCTCTCAATCTGCCAAAAATAATTTTTGATACTTAGTCCAACAAATGCTGTTGATAAGTTTTACTTTCTATACTCTGACTCATTATATTGTTTACTGTTCAAAGGTAATAGAAGCCAACAGGACCGGTGAATTTAATCTGAAGATAGAAACTGATTTGGTATCTGTTTCAACTCATTTTAAAGACCTGAGGAACCCACCTTGGGGTAAGTTCTTTATCAGATTAATTGCAATTAATGTAAGGGTCAGAAGTCAACTTTGAAATTCTAGAAAATTGTCTTCAACAGGCTGTGTTTAACCATCTCTAAATGCAGCCATGATGACAGATCAATGAACTCTCATCCTGTCACGTAACATGAAGTCCTTTTCCCCCAAAATAACTGATGTGGAAAAATCAAATAAAGTATTGATTATTTCTTTGTGTATCTGCCCCTGGCCAAATCAATGAAACAATGCGTGCACGCTCCCTGAAGTAATTCACACCAGACACAGGTTCCAGGTTGTTGAATAACTTGAGGAAAGTTTATTCAGAGGGGACGGCAAGTCCCTTTTAAAGCAAAATTACATCATAAGCATTGTCAGAGATAACATGGAATAATACATCAATTATTGGTTAGGTGTTAAGTGGTTGCTTCAATGCTCTGCCTACTGTAGGTGATGTCACCGGGGCCATGAGGGTCTCCCACGGTTTACCGGCGCCATCTTGGTGCACGAGGTAGTTAGTCGATGTTAGGAAGGAGAAAGGGAGGGGAGGGGGGAAGGAGCTAGAAGCTTCCAGCAGCCATCTTAATTATAACGTGTGTGCTTAGCTATATATATATATATATATATATATATATATATCGTGAAATGAGTAAATAGACATTTTTTCACTAACTAGGAAATATGTGTAGACCTTATTTCCACAACAGTCCCCCCTAAAATGGCTATTTACCATAACAACTGCTACTATCCCTAATATGTCCCTAGTTGCCTGCAACCTATCTGCCTTAACTAGCATCGAACACTTCACTCCGCGGGTAACCCGCAGTGGCTAGTCCACTACATCTCCACACGTGAGACTTGCCAGTTAAGACAGACGCTTTCCCTATACTGTCCCTACAGGAAAGCAGTTGTCTGTTTGAACTGATGTGATTGAAGGGGTGTATGTGGAGTATCATCTTCGAGGTCTGTGATGTCTTGGTGTATGAAAGTAGGGGTCACGTCATCTATAGTCTTGTCTACCGCTTTCTGTAGATACTTCTGTATGCAGGGGAATATACAACAGGTCAGAAATAAGAAAATGACGATCATTATGAGAACAGCTGTCCCCACCTGGAAGAGGGTCCTTTGCCAACCATTCATCCATCCAAACCATCTGTCCCAAGTGTCAATGACTCCTGAATTTTTCTTTAGCTCGTCTGCAAGACTATCTAGCTTCTCTATGGCCATAGTCACCTTACCATTGGGCCCCGTATTGTCTGGAATGTATGTGCAGCATGTCATGGTCTCAGGGAGGATTTTACATACACCCCCTTTCTCAGCTAGAATCATATCTAGGGCCATTCTGTTCTGAAATGTCATTTGGGTAGTGGCTTGTAATTGCTCTGCCAGGCCCTGTAGGGCATCCCTAGTGTAGTTGACAAAGCGCTGTTGATTATAGTAAATGTAGTTAATCCAATTGACATTTTTGTTAGCAGTTATCATTGGAATTAGGGACTCAAATCCTGCAGCCACTTCATCTCTTGCTTTGAATTCGTTAGGCACCCCCCTTGGCACACCTATGGCATCAATATACACATGGGGGTCGAAACTCCCTCAAATAGGAGTCTCTCGTTTGGTTCTAGAGTGTACATGTGTGAGGTTTAACGTGTTATGGTCACCATCTGGAATGATATGGATAGGCATTATGACTTTAGTTAGGGCACACTCCCCCCACCATTGCCCAGTTAATTGGGACCTCAATTGTTTATCCCCACATAACCAATAGATATCACCGATTGTCTTTGTGTGGTTCATTAGCAGTGATACGGGTGGATTATGGTAAGTTGAGCAATATCCTGATGGGAATTTGCCCAGATACAAACCAGTGTTTTTAGACATTGTATAACATGTGTAATTACCTGGGTAGATGGTGACTCCATCAGGTGGTTTTACATGTCCGTGAGTGATCGGGTAAATTCTCTTCCACGATTCACATGTCGAGGAGTTGGTGACGGACTGTGTGTAAAGGCTTAGAACACATGATTCTACTTCAGGAGGCAAATTCAGAGGAACTGTGCCCAGATGGGGCCTGGCTCCTCCACACACGTAACAATTGGTCTTATTGTGTGAGTTGGCATTATACCTCATCCATTCTAGCCACAAATTAGTGTCTGAAAAACCCGTTTCCACTGCCATAGTGTCTTCAAAGGTGGGGTTGGCTAGAGCTACCATGTCATGTAGGGTCTTAATATGTGGTTTTAATGGGTTAACGATCATGTGAGTGGTCCCTACCCAGTCTGGGGAGGTGAGCATGTCTTGTAGGTAGAATGTCCCCAGTGCATTGTGTGAGCCACCTCCCTTCCAGTACATCCCCATCACATATTCCCCCGCGTCCCTTGGACTAGGGTGTTCTATATTCAGGGTAAGTTTAATGGGAGTCGACCCTGTGGGTTTACTCAGTCATTCTAGAAAGTAGGGGCTTCCCGTGTTTGTCAAGTCTGTCTAGTGCAACCTGAGGTCTGTAGCCCCATGGTCTACCTGTATTCCACCCGGCAGCTTTCCATGAACTACAGTGGTGTCCCCAAGCTCCTCCAGTCACACAAATGTATGGGTCCTTTTTGTTCGGTATGTCTTTGTATATGGCTGCATGCTGTGTCTGTGGGAATGTACAGGTAACTATGTCACAGTAATCAAAGGTGTATGTAGCTACATCAGTATCAGAAGAATTGTACCAGAAAGTGTAAACATGATTATCTTTGGTTATGGCCACTTGTTGGGCCCAGGCAAAATGCAACAATATAAGAAAACACAAGACACATAATAAATTCATGTTTCAACAGGATCAGCTTCTTCTGGAGCAGGCACTTTTTTACAATGTGAAGCGTGTATCCAGGAACTTTTTCCAGCTAGTTTAACTGACGTTGCTGTAATCAGGAGCACTTGATAAGGACCATCAAATCTCGGTTCTAGGGTGTGTTTCCTGAGGAACTTCTTAACCATAACCCAATCACCCGGAAGCAGCCTGTGTGTACCTGTATTCGACTCAGGATCTGGAATAGAAGAAAACACTTGGGCATGTATCTTGGTCAAGGCATGTGAAAGGGCAGTCACATAGTCTACCATAGCGTCTGACTGAATCTGAAGCTGTTTGGGAAAGTAGCAACCTAACCTGGGTGCTGTACCAAACAAAATCTCATAAGGTGACAAACTGTATTTTCCTCTGGGAGTGTACCTTACACTGAATAACGCTAGTGGGAGACTCTCAGGCCAGGGCATGTTAGTTTCTTGTGACATTTTAAGCATTCTGGCTTTCAAAGTGCCATTCATGCGCTCTACCTTACCACTACTCTGTGGGTGATATGGTGTGTGGAATGCAAGGGTCACCCCCAGTGCTGACCAGACTTCCCGTGTTAGCGAGGCAGTGAAGGAGGTTCCTTGGTCACTCTCAATTACTTCTGGAACCCCGTAGCGGCAAACAATTTCTGTCAAGAGGTACTTGGCTGTAGTCCTCGCGGTGAGATTAGTCACTGGGAAGGCCTCTGGCCATCCTGAAAACATGTCCACTATAACCAATGCATATTCATAACGTCCGCTCTTTGGCATCTGAATGTGGTCAATCTGAATCCTCTGGAAGGGGTGTTGTGGCTTGGCTAGATGATTAGGTGCAGTCTTTATGACCTTTCCAGGATTGCACTTACCACATATAGTACAAGATTTGCAGTAATTCTGTGTTAAGGTAGTGATGCCTGGTGCTTCAAAATACTTGTCAATCAGTGAGTTCATCAGGAGCTTTGATAGGTGGGCTGGCCCATGGGCCCATTGGACCACCGCTGGGTACATACTTCTAGGTAGACAGAACTTGAGATTAATAGTGTAAACTTCATCACGGAGTATTGCTCCTTTGTTCTTCCAACTTTGTTTGCTGGGTACATACTTCTAGGTAGACAGAACTTGAGATTAATAGTGTAAACTTCATCACGGAGTATTGCTCCTTTGTTCTTCCAACTTTGTTTCTCCTGAGGAGTGGCAGCAGCTTGTTGTTCCTTCAGCAGCCTGAGATCTGTAGGCAATGTTTGCATAGTGTAAATGGGTAATGTATCTGTGGCCACTCTTCTGTCCACTTCCCATCCTTGTCGTGCTGCCTCTTTGGCTGCCTGATCAGCTAGGTTGTTGCCACGTGCTTCTTCTGTGTCTAATCTTCCATGAGCTTTTACTTTCAATACTGCCACTTCTGCTGGGAGTTCCAATGCGTCCATCAGTTCTGCAATGGCTGCCCCATGTTTTACTGGGGTACCGGTGGCTGTAAGAAATCCTCTGGTCTTCCAGATTAAGCCAAAATCGTGTGCCACTCCCAGGGCATATCTTGAATCCGTATAAATGTTGACACGTAGGCCTTCGGACAGTTTGCAGGCCACAGTCAAGGCTGTTAACTCGGCCTCTTGGGCAGACTTAGTTGGTTGTAGGGCAGCTGCTTGTAATATTTGACATCCTGTGGTGACTGCATATCCAGTGTGGTATTGTCCTTGTTCATCAGCAAACCTTGAGCCATCCACAAATAGTGTTTGATCCGGGTTGAGTAATGCAGCTTCATAAACAGTTGGTAGGTGTGTAGTTTCCATTTTCATTTGTTCAAAACAGTCATGGGGAATATCAATGAGGTTGCAGTCTATGGTGGGTGGGTCCTCACAGGCCTCTGTGTGGTACCTGGAGTATCCTGTTGTGCAGTAGTTAATGGTCTTTTTATTTATTCCCGTAGAAGTCAGTTGTTCTTGAGTCATTTGGTTCCAAGTTTTGGCCATCGGGCCTAGGTTCTCCCATGAGGTGTTGTGGGATCTGGTGAGAGATATGTGTGGGATAGCTGTTTCCCAATGGTGGTAGAGGTGTGCTACATTATCTGGAAGGTGAACCAAAATGAGCATGGTACCTGTGGAGTCCCAAAATAAGTCAGTCAGGGTAATTTGAATTTCTTTGAGCTGAAATAGTTCTTCCTCATAGTCCACATCAGGACTTGGTACGTCCCTAAACCACAAGACACAGTGGAGTAGGGCCTCTGATTGTTCATCAGGGGGAGGTGTGAACACAGGCAACTGTAAATCTGCTCGAACATCTGGGTTGATATCCAGGCTGTACCAGTGATGCACAATTCCCCCCTTGGGAAGTGGCAGAAGAGTGGCTGGGTTCAGGGAAAGGCATCTCTGGAGTTTCACATTATCAGGTAGGAGTAAGGATGTCTGTAGGCGAAGGTGACGTTGGGAAGAAAGGTGTTTAGGTCGAACTTGCTGTAGGATTGCAGTAATGTCGTGAGGGGCCAACACTGTGAGGTGATGGCCAAGAACAAAGTCATTGGTCTTGTCCAGGAGAGCGCTGGCGGCAAACACCGCTCGGAGGCAAGAGGGGCTACCCCTTGCAACAGGGTCAAGCATGCAGGAAAAATAGCCAATAGGGCGTTGTCTTGAGCCATGTTTCTGGGTGAGGACTCCGGAAGCATGTCCTGATTTTTCAGAGACAAACAGGTGGAAGGGAAGTTGGTAGTTGGGCAGGCCCAAGGCAGGTGCAGAAGCAATAGCTCTTTTCAGAGTATGGAAACAGATGATAGTTTCTTCTGTGAGGTGAAAGGGCTCACTCCTGAGGGCATCATAGAGTGGCTGCATGAGCTTTGATGCTTCAGGTATCCAGGACCTGCAGTACGTGATAAGACCCAGAAAAGCATGGAGAGCCTGGTGATTAGCAGGTAGTGGAAGATGCAGAATGGCTTGTACACGTTGGGAGGTTAGATGTTTGGTGCCATGGGAAAGGCAGTGTCCCAAGAAGACCACAGAGGGCCGGCACCATTGTAACTTGGATTGTGAGGCTTTGCAACCAGCTGCAGCAAGGAAACATAGGAGATCTTCTGAATCACGCTCTGCAATGAGCAAATCAGGAGCACAGAGAAGGAGATCATCAACATATTGAAGCAGGACGACATCCAAATGAGATTTCTGCCAGGGATCCAGCACCAGTGACATGGCGTGGAGCAAACTGTGTGGGGGAATTCTGAGCCCCCTGAGGCATGACAGTCCAGGTGTATTGCTGTCCTTCATGGGTGAAGGCAAAGAGAAAACGACAGGAAGGGTCAAGGGGGACACTGAAGAAGGCATTAGCTAGATCCACCACGGTGAATATTGTTGAAGTTGATGGGACTTGGGATAAGAGGGTGTGGGGGTTAGGAACAATTGCAGTGTCTTTGATGGTCACATCATTCACAGCACGGAGATCTTGCACCATGCGATACTGGTCAGGCTGACCTTTAACAGTTCTCTTTTTAACAGGAAAAAGTGGAGTATTACATGGAGATGAACACTTGATGAGGGCACCTTTGGCAAGGAGACTTTCAACTTGTCTGGTAATGGCTTCAGCTTGTGCAGGCTTCAGAGGGTACTGTGGCCTGCGAGGAGGTAGTGCCCCAGGCAGGAGCTGAATTAAGACCGGGGGCACATGTAAGCGCCCAATATCATCCGGGCCAGTGGACCAAAGTTCTTGAGGGATACGATCCAGAGCACTGGGGGTTTGTGGGACCCGTGCATCCCCTGTATTGTCAGTTAGGTTTAACAAAATAGGGAGTGAACAGAGGACAGAGGTATCCTTTTGTGATAAGGGAGTTGTCAATTCAATCTGCCCATCTGCAGTGAAGGTAATGGAGGCCTGGAGCCGAGAGAGAACATCGGCACCTAGGAGGTTAATGGGGCAGGTAGAGGAAACAACAAAGCGTGAGAGGATGTGTGAACCTACGTGTAGGAGCTTAGTAAGGGGGTTGCTGTGTGGGGTACCATCCACCCCAACACAGGAAACATCAGTGTCAGATAAGAAAGAAGGGTCAGGCAGGTCTTGTTCCCTAAGGACACTACGGGCTGCACCTGTGTCAACTAAGAAAGTGGTGGGGTGGCCCTCCACAGGGAGAACTACAGTAGCTAGAGGGCCTCCCCCATCCCCCGCAGACACTGCCATGGCAGGGGTTGCTGACACAGGCTTGCCGGTTACCTATTGTAATAAATCTAAATGGGCCTGGTCTGGTCCCTGGTACCGGCGGGAAGTAGAAGGGGGGTTAGCAGAATGCATGGGGGGCGAGATGGGCGGAGGGTATGACGGGGCTGGCCGTCTTGGAAATCATCATTATCAAACCCTTCTGCAGAGGGTGAAGTATACGCACGAGCTTCTGATACAGGGAGCCGAGCTTGAGTGTATTCAGGAGGAGGAGGAGGAGGAGGTGGTGGGGGAAGCTGAGGCAATTGTGGATGGGGAAGGGCGGGGAGGTAACCAGGGGAAGGGTAGTTGTAGCCAGTGACATGGGGACCTTGGTACCGGGGAGTTGGCTGGCGGAACACTCTAGGCTGTGGGCAATCTCTTCTAAAATGGCCTGGCTGATTACAATTAAAACAGGTCCGGATTGTCATAATGGTCCGGTCCCGGGGGAAAGGGATTGGTGCAGGCAGTGTCTGGGGTGATTGAGTGTACTGTTGGGGGAACACCTGAGGAACTTGATTAGAACCAGCAATAGGTGTGGAGGCGGTGTACATCAGCGGGCTAGCCCTACGCTGTGTGGGTTGTAAAACAGATTCTAAGCCCTTGGCTACCAACAAAAGGGTGTCTAGTGGAATAATTCTATACTCAGGGCGAGCTAAAATCAACCCCTTATGAATATGTTCTCTCAATCCTGCCACAAAAGCTGCAGAGAGCATCTGGGTGTGTGCCTTGTTGTAAGTGCTGAACCCTAAGTCCGAGAATGTCTGAGTCAACCTAGAGTGGTACTTTTCAACGGTCTCAAGTTTGTCCTGTATTATGTCATTAATGCAAGTAGCCTGGTCAGCTAGTTTATCCTGCGCCCAGGCGCGAAGTTGTTCACAGAAAATTTCACCAGAACAGAAATCAGTATCAGAAGTAAGTGGAGCATCACTAAAGCTCCGTTCCATGATTGGCCAGTATGCATCTCCAGCCTTAATTTCACATAAACTAATAAGATCCCGCCATGCGGCGGAATATGTCTTACGGATCTGAGCCATCCTGCGGAAAAAGGGCATGGGGTGTTTCTCAGGATCAGGGAGTGAGGTTACAAGGGTAGCGGCTTGGGAAGGGTTAAAAGTAACGTACATAGGTGGTGCACCATCCGCACCATGACTGATCTGAGTATACCCCTGGGGAATCGAGTGCCGTTGGGGAAGCCTTTCCCCCCCCAGATGGGGTGGGCTCTGGTCCACCACAACGACCTCCTCGGGCACTATTGGACCACGGTGAAGAGTAGCCTCAGGGGTAGCTGTAGCGGGGGCAACTGGGAGGGGGTGATAGGAGAGGTAATTGGGTGGAAGCCCGAGGCTTGGGGGGAGGCACCCATCGCATAGGGCTGGTCCGAAGTCGCAGACACCTCGGACCCAACCACCATGATTGGGTAACTGGTGCTGGCGGAAGGGGCACGGGGAACTAAAGCCGTGGAAGGGGCCATCATGGGGGGCGGCGGGGCTGGCTGTGAGAGGTGGGTGTTTAGGACATGAGCAAGAGCAGAGATTGGATCGGAAGGCTCGAGGAGATTAACGGGAGACAAGGGAGGGGTCGAAGGCTCGGGGGGAGGTGGAGGAGGAGGTATATCAATGGGAGGCAGTGCAGGGATCGCGGAGTTAACCAGGGAAGTGACTGCAGTGAAAAGGGCGGATATTGAAGTAGATAGGTCATTGGACATGGGTGCGTCAAGGGTTGCCGGGGAAGGGGTTGGAGGGATAGGAACAAGGGGCTGTGGCAGAGCAACTTGGGCGGAGGGTTGGGACGGCAAACCAATCGGTGGAGGGGTAGGCAATGGGGTGGAGGGGCCCGGGACTTCGGGAGGGGGAGGTAACACTGGAGGAGAGGTGGTAACAGGGGGCTGGGTCAGGGCAGTGAGGGCAGAGATTAGGGACGGCAAATCGGCCGTGGGAGGGAGGGATAACGAGGTAGAGGGGGCTGGGACTTCGGGAGGAGGTGGTAACACTGGAGGAGAGGTGGTAACAGGGGGCTGGGTCAGGGCGGTGAGGGCAGAGATTAGGGACGGCAAATCGGCCGTGGGAGGGAGGGATAACGAGGTAGAGGGGGCTGGGACTTCGGGAGGAGGTGGTAACACTGGAGGAGAGGTGGTAACAGGGGGCTGGGTCAGGGCGGTGAGGGCAGAGATTAGGGACGGCAAATCGGCCGTGGGAGGGAGGGGTCCTGGGTCAGCGGGGAGACAGAGATCCGGAGGAATAGGGCCGGTGGAAAGGGTATGGGTTAGGGGAGTTGGATGTGTGATAGACGGAGAGGGTGAGGGAACGGAAGCTACTAAGGAAGGGGTACTCGGGGTTGAGAGGGAAGCAGAGGAGGAAGGTGGGACTTCAATGGGTGAGGTGGGGGAAGCCATGGTAGGGTCCGGAGTGGGGACGGTCACTGGGAGAGGTAGCGAAGGACATGAAGGCGGAGGGGCTTCGGCAGGCATGACAGAAGGATGGCTAACGGAGGGGGTTGGGTCATAGGAAGGTTGAGGCATGGGAGTAGGAGGGAACGAGTGAAGTGGCACTGGATAATAGTAAGCACCATCCGCACCGAGTACGAGGCACAGGGGAGTGGGAGCTGAAGACACACCCCCAGAGGGTGGGGTCTGTGTCGTGACGGGAGAAGCAGGGCGGGAATTAAGTGTTGCGCTCCGGGCGCCATCATAGGGCGGTGGTCGTGGAACAATAGAAACAACATCATCATTATGAACACTCCTGTGATAAACATACACAATTTGCCCCTCAAACTCCAGTTCTTCCTCGACCCATCCTTCCCGTTTCAAACCTCTAGCCACCCGGTACCAAGCCTCTGCAACTTTCGTAAGTCCATTATCCAACAACAACCCTTCCTTGTCTATGAGTAGCTTTCTCCAAAACTCAGGTTGTAATCTCCCACTGGGCAACATCTGGAAACCACACACCTTAGCAATCTTTTTAAGTTTCAACATTGCATCTTCCCCTGCCCTTTCTTTCACAATGTCACAAGCTAGCAAGCCCTTAGCAGGTCTAGCGTGTTCCTGTCCCATTTTTGAGTAACCAAAGCGTGCCACACGTGGAAGACAAAGAAGTATAGTAAGTATAAGGGAAAAAGAATGTCTACAGTGCTCGACT
Organism: Pelobates cultripes; assembly: GCA_933207985.1. Classification (NCBI taxonomy): domain Eukaryota; kingdom Metazoa; phylum Chordata; class Amphibia; order Anura; family Pelobatidae; genus Pelobates; species Pelobates cultripes. The sequence goes on along the minus strand of OW240914.1, from coordinate 8,819,695 downwards.
GCCACGAGAACTTGAGCCCCGTGCGTCTTCCCCAAACGTAGACCAGTCACGGAGATCCGCCCACCCGGGGTGGTGGTCACGGACGGGAGCGAATGAGCGTGGGTGACTAACACAGCTCTGGGCAACAGGCACAGGAGAGATAAAGAACAAAGGAGAAAATGAACGTGGCTGCGCTAATGAGAAGACATTTGCAAAAATCACAAACATACAAATGAGCGTAAACTCCGGAATCCAGAACTAACCACACAACACACACACACACACCAAGGGTACCCACACTGTAACAACAATTAAACAGAAACCACAGAATGATAGAGAGCAAAATAGCCATGTACATGTTAACACCACCGGTGTCGGATATTCAGGGTATAACAATCCCCAGCCTTCACCCACCAGGCTGGTCCCGGCAAAACACTGGTACCAAAGGAAATACTGCAATAATCAAACAAAAATCCCAGCCCCACCGGCTGCAATGCGTTCCCTGCCCGCTAGGCAGTCAAGCTAACATAAAAACCCAGCCCCACCGGCTGAAATGCGTTCCCTGCCCGCTAGGCAGTCAAGCAAACATAAAAACCCAGCCCCACCGGCTGAAATGCGTTCCCTGCCCGCTAGGCAGTCAAGCAAACATATAAAATGCGTTCCCTGCCCGCTAGGCAGTCAAGCAAACATAATAAAATGCGTTCCCTGCCCGCTAGGCAGTCAAGCAAACATATAAAATGCGTTCCCTGCCCGCTAGGCAGTCAAGCAAACATATAAAATGCGTTCCCTGCCCGCTAGGCAGTCAAGCAAACATATAAAATGCGTTCCCTGCCCGCTAGGCAGTCAAGCAAACATATAAAATGCGTTCCCTGCCCGCTAGGCAGTCAAGCCTGCCCGCTAGGCAGTCAAGCAAACATATCTTAAAGGTATAATAAACACACACACATAAATGAATACAGGAGGCAGATAGACAATCGACAGGTTCACTTAAAAAGGGCGCACCGGATGAGTTAATTACCTGTCTCTAGTAGCCTTCTGGAAGCCGGAAGTGGACTCGGAGACAGACCGGCACAAAACAGGAGAATAACACAGGCAACGGCTGTATTATGGAGGTGATCAGGCTCCGCTTGTCCCACTTTCCGGAGGTCCGCTCCGGTCCGTTGGTTCCGGCCCTCCGAACCGGCGCTCCGGTGGCCCCACGTTGGGCGCCAATTGAAGTGGAAAAATCAATTAAAGTATTGATTATTTCTTTGTGTATCTGCCCCTGGCCAAATCAATGAAACAATGCGTGCACGCTCCCTGAAGTAATTCACACCAGACACAGGTTCTAGGTTGTTGAATAACTTGAGGAAAGTTTATTCAGAGGGGACGGCAAGTCCCTTTTAAAGCAAAATTACATCATAAGCATTGTCAGAGATAACATGGAATAATACATCAATTATTGGTTAGGTGTTAAGTGGTTGCTTCAATGCTCTGCCTACTGTAGGTGATGTCACCGGGGCCATGAGGGTCTCCCACGGTTTACCGGCGCCATCTTGGTGCACGAGGTAGTTAGTCGATGTTAGGAAGGAGAAAGGGAGGGGAGGGGGGAAGGAGCTAGAAGCTTCCAGCAGCCATCTTAATTATAACGTGTGTGCTTAGCTATATATATATATTTCGTGAAATGAGTAAATAGACATTTTTCACTAACTAGGAAATATGTGCAGACCTTATTTTCACAACATTAGTATAGCCCATACCATTACAAATTGTACTGATGGACACCCAGCCAACATAAAGCTTCTGATAGAGAAACAACAACAGAAAACAGAATGAGTGGCAATGAGCAGGAAAATCAGAGGTAAAAGGGTGAAACTCAGCCCAATTATGAAAGTGCCAAAAAAGGGAGCTCCCTGTTAACTGCCCCAGCACTGCAATAAGGAAAGCAGAGTAAACAATAATGTTGTGTAAACAGATATTTGGGAAAAACCAGTTCTGTGAATGGCTTAGAATATATGCACAAAATGAGCTCATGGTCAGGCAAGTGGGAACTTCCAAGGACACATTTTGCCAACTGGCTACCCTACCTCTAACAATTAGAATTTACTATATGATGACAATAAAGTTATTATAGGTTAAATTGTTCAAACATCTCTGTTTTAGGAAATCCTCTCTTAGATTTTCTCTGTGTTTTTCTTAGATGTCTTGAACATACAACTACTCTTTTAATGAGCACCAACTTGGGATGTACATGAGATACAACAAGACAAAAGGCTATCCCAAAGTTAATGCACAGCACTTATTTTATAAATGTTGTATTATATCTCTACCAAATATACCCTCCCAAGGTAAGTAGTCAAACCATTTGAGAATAGTTTGAAAATGTATGTGGGGTCCATCATGCTCTGGACCCATGAGAGAAGCTTACCTTTTCTCCATTGAAAGAAGTCCTGCTGTGTGGGGTCATAAAAGCAAATGAGTGTTAGCCTTAGTTTAAAGTAGACCATGCAGCCACAGATTTTGTTGTGTACTTACACTGGTAAGATGCAAGTCCCGGCACCATAACCACTAGAGTGTATTTTATTGATTATGATGATTGGATAGCTACTTAACCCCTTAATGCCGTTACGGCATTCTATGCCGTCCCACATTAAAAGGGCTTTAAAGCCGTTGCGGCAGCATAGAACGCCGTAACGGCTTGCAGCCCCAACAGCTCCGATTTACTCACCTCCGCTGCGATCCTCTTCTCGAGGACTGCCTGACAGCCCAGGCAGCCCTCCCCCGGCAAATGAGGCCCCCGGGGGCCATGTGATTGTTCTCAAAGAGCGATCAGATGGCCCCCCATAGCTGGCTGTGGATCTGCCAGCAGGGGGACTGTCTAAAATGGCAGACAGTCCCCCTGCTGGTGGGAAGAATAAAAAAAAATAATTAGACGTGAAAAATTAAATTAGAAATGTATTTATATATATATATATATATATATATATATATATAATATATGTATATATTATATATATAATATATATACATATTATATATATATATATATATATATATAATGTCATTCATATTGTATTTTAATATTAATATAAGTACATATATTAGTATTAAAATATACTTAGACTGTCGTTACATATATATATATATATATATATATATATATATATATATAATTACAATAATAAATAAATAAAATAATAAAATAAATAAGATTTGTTGTCTATTGATTATTGCTGGTGCTTTATCTTATTTTAACACTTGGTATGTAGAGAGTCCTCATATGCTATCAGCTTGACACTGCATGTTAGATACCATTTATCTAAGAATTTCTACTTTTATTATTATTTACTGTAATTTTTATTTTTCGCACTTGGCAATTATTTTTCATTGTGCTATTGTCTTGATACTACAAGTTAGATATTATTTTTAGACCATCTATATTTAGAGACTTGTCCAGCACCCTTCTATGATTAACTTGTAGCTCTCTTTAGCATTAGATTGACAATAATTTTTTTTTTTTTTGTTTTTTTTGTTTTTTTGTTTTTGTTTATATGTATGGAGAAATCATAAGCTACAGTCCCATTTGTGAGAGCACGTTAGATCAATTTATTGGCTTTGTTTATTTAAGGATCTTTTTCATTAGCTCTGGTCTCTGTATCTATTTCTCCGTTGTCATGTTTTTTGGATTACTTAAGATGCAGCTGATTCTTTATTCTTCAGGTTTCCTCAGCCTCCTTCGTAGGTTTCTAGGCTATATATTTAGTTTAGATGTTTTTTCATTATAAAAAGCCCGTGTGTCACTTGGTGTTTATGTCATATTGTCTAGCATCAAATTATTATATTACTAATTTTGCATACTATACACTTTAGTGGATATCATGTATAAGATAATTGTATAATTTTGTATACAGTATTTTTGTATATACTCTGCTCTTTTGCTTTGATTTTATTTATGATGTCAGGTATTCGTTTTTCACAGTTTATTATATTTGTTTGTTGTGTGCTCACACGTTTATCACTCAGGTTTTCACATGACACTGCACAGCACTTGCTGCTTATGTACTCGATTCTCCTGACTTTTGTATCATTCACTTTGTATTGGTAGTTTACACTACCCACTCCTTGCTTCACACTGATCTACTTGTTCCCGGCATAGGATTTTTCTACTTTGTGTATTGTTGCCTTGGCAACCACTTTTTCCCTGTACGACGCCCTGATCACGTGACGTTGTGTGCAGCTTCCATTCACTTCCGGGTTCTAACGGGCAAACACACTCCTCCTCACTTCACCATTGGGTAAGTGTTTATTCACTTAGATTTGTATTTTATATATAAACACTTTCTTGTCATGTATTATATGATCTTGAAAAAGACCCGGCAGGGTCGAAACGTCGATTGATTTTTTTGTACATCACAGATGATTTATTAAAGCACCAGTTTTCCTATTAACCAGAAGACCTGTGAGTGCATTTTGATTTTTATTTTTGTTTATATATATATATATATATATATATATATATATAATATATGTATATATATTATATATATAATATATATACATATATATATATATATATATATATATATATATATAATGTCATTCATATTGTATTTTAATATTAATATAAGTACATATATTAGTATTAAAATATACTTAGACTGTCGTTACCTATATATATATATATATATATATATATATATAATTACAATAATAAATAAATAAAATAATAAAATAAATAAATAAAATATTGAAAAAAAATTAATATATATATTGGTAACAAAATACACTTAGAATGACATTCTATATATATCTATCTATATATAAAATACAAATAACCGCAAATATATATATATATATATAGAGAGAGAGAGAGAGAGAGAGATACATACATATAATTACATAAAAGATTACATTAGTATGCACATAGAATTTAAATACCTATAAATGCATATATATTAAAATTCTACATGTATATTTAAGTAATCTTTTAACATAATTATGTGATTTGATTAATTAAAATTTGATTGACATGCCTGACAACACAGGGAGAAATTGCAGAGAATTTAATTCGCAAGCACTATATTTGACCCTGTAACTCTCCAAGACACCATAAAACCTGAACATAGGGGGTACTGTTTTACTGGAGACTTTGCTGAACTCAAATATTAGTGTTTCAAACTGGTAAATTGTATTACAATAATGATATTTTAAGTAAAAGTGACGTTTTTTGAATTTATTACAAATGAACTGCACTTTTATGGACTATATTATTGTTGTAATATGTTTTACTGTTTTAAAACACTAATATTTGTGTTTAGTGAAGCCTCCTGAGAATAACAGTACCCCCCATGTACAGGTTTTATGGTGTTTTGGAAAGTTAGAGAGTCACATATAAAGCTTGCATTTCATTTTTTTGACATTGAAATTTGCCAGATTGGTTATGTTGCCTTTGAGCGCGTATGGTAGCCCAGGAATGAGAATTGCCCCATGATGGCATACCATTTGCAAAAGTAGACAACCCAAGGTATTGCAAGTGGGGTATGTCCAGTCTTTCTTACTAGCCACTTAGTCACAAACACTGGCCAAATATTAGTTTTTTTGCTTTTTTCACACAAAAACAAATATGAACGCTAACTTTGGCCAGTTTTTGTGACTAAGTGGCTACTAAAAAAGACTAAACATACCCAACTTTCAATACCTTGGGTTTTCTACTTTTGCAAATGGTATGCCATTATGGGGGTAATTCTCATTTCTGGGCTACCACACAGTCTCAAAGGTAACATTGCTAATCGGAAAAATTTCAATTTGAAAATGGAACGTTCTATATTTGACCCTGTAACTTTCCAAAACACCATAAAACCTGTTAATGGGGGGTACTGTTGTACCTGTGAGACATCACTGATTATAAATATGTGTTTTTTGCAGTAAAACCTAACAGTATTATGACATTCACAGCTAAAATATCAGACAGAAATACAAATTTAAAAAAATTCTTATTTTCTCCCATTTTTTAAATTTTATTTTTAATACATTATGTTCCATATATGAATAGTTAATAGTAAATTAAAGCCCTGTTTCTCCTGAACAAAATGATATATAATAAGTGTTGGTGCACTTAATGTGACAGCGGTGAATTACGGTTGAACAGACATATATTATGCAAATTGCAGGTTTTTTTCACGTTTTGTTTTGAACGTGCACTATTGACTCCGTCCTGAAGGCGTTAAAGCAGCGTAGAAAAATTGAAAAAATAGACGCTCACTTTAGTATACAGGATGGGTGTGGGCTGCAGTAACTAGTACAAGGATTCCCAAACCTTGTGGATAGTGAAAATTGTAAAGATAGACCAAACCGCGCCCAAAATAATGTACAGAAATCTATACGTACACAGATCTTTTAAATTTGTGTACACATTTGTCCTCAAAGGTAAAGAGCAGATAAAATAATATTACTGCAATACAGTATGTACAATGAATAGATGGTGTGCAATCTTGTGTGATTTCACTCATATTTGATTGAGCTAATTCAGAGCTCAGCTGTTATAGCGCATGGATGGAACAATCCCCGGCGATGGATATGTGATGGTGTGGGTGTTCCAACTGTCTCAGATGCAGTGCAGTATATGGGACATATATAAGAGTAAATACAAGAAAGAGATACTCCAATGGTGAAGTAAGTACTAGTGAATACGAAGTGAAAAAATTTAAGTAATTTACTTATATTTACCAGAGCAGAACTTGCTCTAGTATATACAGCATGGGTGGTAGAATCCCCACCTAGGAATAATGATGATGCCAGGAAGTAGTAGATGGTAAAATAAAAGTATAAATATAAATATAAAATATACTATTTATTAACCATACAAAAACAACAATATAAAATAGTTTTAATAGCAACATTAACACTCTTGGTGTTGGCTTTCTCCATGGGACAGAGACTTTATATGTCCATTCCAAATGGAAAGTGGCAGGTAAACTAGCTACTAAGAATATTTTGACTAACATCAACTAAAGTAAAACTTAGGTTGAATTGTTAATATTAATTTTGAATGTATTACTCCACAGTAATTATTTTGTTCGACTACCACTACTATAAACAAGGGGAACAAAGATGGAGTCTAATCTGGCCCGGTTGTATGCCAACCTCTTTATGAATGATTTTGAAATTAGACAGACATATGTCCACATAATGTTTAGGAGAAATATATATGTCTGGTGGAGATTCATTGATTAGACTTTTGGTGTGACATGAAGGAAGACTTGTATACATGCTGTACTTGAAGACATTAAGTTCCCTATAAAGCTTGGTGAAACTGAGATCACTTTCCTTGATTTCAGAATTACATGTTAAGACAATGCTTCTCTACAGACATCTATTCTAAGTCCAGAGATAGTTCATTGAAATACAACAGCTTCCATCCATAGTAAAGAATTCTATCTTTGCCCTAGAGGCAACTCACGGAAGTGGTAAGAAATCTCTCAGACAAATGTAAACTGATTACACGTCTAAATAAAATGAGTCTAAAATTTAGGAAAAAGGGTTATCTGAGAGACCTCCTTGTGCCAGATAAGGATAAATGCATAGGTAACTCAAATTACAGTTTATAATTATATAATTAAATTGGTTTATGGAGACGAATAATAGCAGACCAGAGTAAAGGTCCTAAAGTGAGAGTAACAATGAAAAGGAAAGGATGATCTACCTAATTCTATGGTTGAAAGGATAACGGTTAAATAAAATCAGTATATAGGGAGAAATACAATTACACCACTGGTGGGATGTCTACATAAGTGAACTAAGGTCCAACAAGAAAGACACACAAGGTATCTAGAAATCAAAATAATGTCGGAACCCCTAGCTCAACACAATCCCAATTTACCGTGCCGCCAGGACTGTGAACCAGTGGGAAACCTACTGATATCAAACAGGCCAATCAGGCGTCCGAGAATAAACATACGAACGTGGGTCGGCATCATTCCGTATGCACATGGGTGTGTCAGACAACCAACACTCCCCTAGATAAAGCGGATTGGACAAAATGTTCGTGGGATTAAAACAGGCACTCCCACTCCAGCTCCCACCTCCATATGTAATTTTCAAGTCAATGAGATGTACCTTGCCAGATGTCAGTGCAGTTATGAATGAATAAATGATAATGGCCGGCATGTTGTGGAATTAATTATGCCTCATAAAAGCCTGAAAGATTGCAGTGCATTAATATGTGAGCACTGACTGGAAATGGGGACGTGCGCTAGATCTTGTGTATTATATAATTTGGCCCCCAGCAGCACCCCATTTATGCATGTTCAGGTGAGTGCAGCCTCCCCACCCTGGTTTCATATATATATATTTGGGAGTCTAGCCAACTCCTTGGTTTTGCACCCCTCCCTGTCACAGGTGCCTCAACCCAGTCCCCTATTTAGCCTTGTACTGCAGAGAGCCCCAGATGGAATTTTCTCCCCTAGTAAGTGGGAAAATCTCTCCAAAGTCTGTACATGAAAACTATAAGAAGGCTGAGAAGGAGAATCCTTCATTTAAACCTTGTGGGGAAAGGGTTTTCAATTTGTAAATCCAGTAGGCAGTTGAAAAAGGAATGGACCGAAAAAATCTCCACATCACTGCTGTCTGAGAAGAGTTTAGAGTTCCTCTTAATACACATGCAGGCACTGCAGTGTCCGCATTTGTAGGTGCCCTTGGGTAGATATTGTTTTAAAGGTCTGCCCAGGGGAGGCAAGGTGGCTCTGTACTAACGTATCTCTTAGATTTTTACCCCTACATGCAGTCACAGAGGGGAATGGGGTATTCACTTGTTTGATATGAGGATCAGATGTCAAAATTGGCCAATAGTGTCTGAAAATGTTTATCATATGTTGCCAGCCGGAATCATATGTGGCTATACAGCGGATTGTATTAGAATCAAGGGTTTGGTTATAGTCTGAAAGGAGAAGGTCTCTGTCACTGCTGATTGCTCTAAAGTAGGCTCTCCTCAGGACTCTGTTTGTGTTTCTCCTTGAAGGAACTCTGAAGGTCCCAGGCATTGATTTTGAAATCCTCCAGGGTGGAGCAATTCCTGCATAAACTCTAATATTGGCCTATGGGTATGCCTGCTTTTAATGGTTTGGGGTAATAACTAGTCCAGTATAATAGACCATTAGTGGCGGTCTTCTTTCGATACAACGTGGTTGCAATCTTGCCACCACGCTGTATGGAGATTGTCAGATCCCAAAAATTCAGCCATTTGCCGCTAAATTTACTTGTGAATTCCAAATTATACTTATTAAAATTGAGAATATTAATGAGTTCCTTGAAGACTGCACTAGATCCAAGCCAAATTACAAAGATATCATCTATGTATCTTTTCCAGCAATAGACAAGTTCAAACAAAGTTTTTTTAGGTGGGGTCTGCCATGACGTGCTTCTCCCATGCACCTAAATGTAAGATTGTATAGGAAGAAGCACAATATGTCCCCATGGCAGCCCACCTAATTTGATGGTGTATAGTGCCATTAAATAGAAAGATATTCTTTGTAAGGACTAGTCTAAGGAGTTCTGAGATTAAATGTATGTAGAATGCTAGAGCATTGAGTTATTTTACTAAAGTGGTTCTAATCTTGTGTATCCCTAGTGTGTGGGGGATAGAACTGTATAGTGACTTAATTTCAAGACTACATAGTGAGGCCTGTTCTGGTACTTAGGCATCCTTCAGGAAGTTCAACATTTACTTCGTATCCCAAATGTATGAAAGTAGTTTAGAAATGATGGGGGACATTATTTAACCAAGAAAATACTCATGTTTTGTGTGAGATTACCATACCCTGACACTATAGGCCTTCGAGATGGATCGACTAGAGATTTGTGTACTTTAGGAAGGCTATAAAATGTAGAAATTACAGGTTGTTTAATCAACATGAAGTCAAACTCATTCTAAGTGATAAACTTGTTTTCCATGGCTTTTGTTAGAATTGATTTTATTTTTATGTGAAGTACTGGAGTGGGATCCTGAGTCAGTATTTGGTACATGTCCCTGTCGTTTAGTAACCTGTATACCATCTGTACATATTTCGGGTAGTCTATAAGCACGATATTACCGCCCTTATCGGATGGCTTTATCACTAACTCATTACTGGATTTTAGTTGATTTAGTGCTGTTCTTTCTGCTCTATAGAGATTGTTACTGGGTTTAAGATCCAACATGTTTGAGTCAGTTTTTTCAATATTTTCTACACACTATTCCTAAAAATATTTCAAAATTTTTGTAGTCTTTAAAGGGTGGTGTGAATTTGCTCTTTGGGTCAAGGTTAGTATTGGGGATATTGCTTGGCCTAGTCCCATCACTGAAGTCAAGAAGGTCAGCCAAAGTATCAGAGTAATCTAGGTCTTTTGTTGTTAAACCCATGCTTTGGGCATTCTGTTCCTTCTTGTGAGTGTGATATTTGTGGAGGGCAGGTAAATGTATTAAATAGGGGTATTGGGGTGAAAGAAATGCCCTTGGTGAGAGTCTGATTCTGAATATCAGAGACTGACTGAAGACAGATTAATGACCTTTAGGTCACTACTTTTTAGTGACGAGACTTCTGTTGCTTCTCTGGTACTGTCTTGTCCTGGGGCCCTGGAGTTCTTCCACCTGTCTCAGCCCTAACAAATCTACCCCCTTACATAAAATTCTCTTAGGGGTTGTCTGAGTTGGGTTATTCACAGTTACAAAATACAAATCGACCAGGGATCCAACTTGTATCACTAAAATATAAAAATAAAATGCAGCATAGTGTAATAAAGTTACAATGTAAATATTCATTTCGTGTTTCAAGATTGCACTCACAAATTGATGGGTTTTTTAAAGCCCTTAGGTTGCCTACCCTGTGGTTAGGGGGGTTCCTTCTGTTGTTTGGTTACCACGCCGGTTCCAAAATTAGGAAGTCCACACACTCCCAATGTTTGGTAAAAAAAGGGAAATGTATTGGCTTTAAAGTATAAAAATAAAACAATAAAATGCTATTACTGGTCCTACACGTTTCATCTCTGTTAGGAAACTTCCTCAGGGACCAAATATCAGATTAATAGTTAAAACATACAATTACATACTGTGGGGATATTTATGGGATGATAATATTAAACAGTCGAGAATTGCCCACTATTTCAATTCTCTTAGATCTTAGAGATTGTTTATCAAATAAGTGAAAAGTATTCCATACAATTAAGATCACAATGTGTTATAAAAATAGATTTATTTATTGTAACAAATTAATTAACAAATAATATTAGGCAGCATGCATGATAATAATCAGTGAATATTTAGTATAACATAAGTATGCAATACAATGGAATGGCTATGCACGTTCCAATGGCTAACAGCATCAACTGTCAAGATTTTAGATTTATGAGGTATTTCGCAGACACAGAAAGCTTCACACAGCAAAAAGCCATAAAAACTTGGCTAACAGTTAAGTCAACTGAATAACCCTTTCAATGCTGGCTAGATCCTCCTAGGCATATAGTATCCTATTCTCCTGTGATTTTCAATTAAAATAACATTTGAACCAGCTCATTAGTCATTTCCTGGAACCATCCAATAAGAATAATCTACCAGATTTTTACAAAAGCCGAATTTTAATTTGCCTAAAAAGATATCTTATTTTAGAGCAAACCAATACACCTGGATAAAAACAGCGGTATGCTAACATGTGATACTATCACATTAATATATAATTATTCTTAATTCCACCTGCAGAATGGAATGTTTATAACTATATATTCTTTTGTTAACTAAGATTTCTAAATATTGAAACCTGACTGTGATTTATCCAGTCATATATCATGCTATTAGTAAATTTTAATTAATTTAAATGAATTAAATAAAACCAGCATAATTACCAGTTATGTAGATATTCTCATCAGGTGAATAGGTAGTCCCAGAAACTTGATTGGTTGTATGGAGGTGCGTGAGTGATAGAGAAAAGTGGTGTTGGTTAGAAAGTCAGAGTAAAATTCTAAGTGTCAAAGAGTTTAAGAGTTGAGTGTCCAAAAGAGTTTAAGAGTAGAGTGTTAGTCCCAGAGATTGTTTCTTGAGTCTCTCTCTCTGCATGTCCGAATCGGATTGCCCAAACTCCAACTCGTCTCTCTACCAACTACTTCTCTTCCCTTTGTCCTAACTTTTAAAAGGCCAGACTCTCTGTACGTCATTAGTTGATAAACCAATAGGAAACTGTAGATGTGTTCAATCTATGGATGGCAATTTAGGTATTTGATCCATAGAGGGCAGTCTCGTCTAACTAAACCTTCCTATCCAGGAAAGAGTTATCTTTTCCTGATGACGATTTTGACGTCATTTGGCTTATCTAAAATGACCACCATAACTTAGATTTGCTGTCAGTTCAAAGCGTTTGTCTCAGTCTTTGTGGTAACTACTTTGATCGTAATTTCTAAAAGTGACAGTTCTAAACTCAATTTCACCCCTTACTTACAATGGAACTTTGTAAAATTTAGAAAGTAAAATTAATTACTTAGTCTTCTCTGTCACTAGTGTCTGTGTTTATATAATGCATTCCTTTAGTTCAAGCTCAGTGGTTAGTTTTTAGAAAGTAAGAAAAAATCAAGCAAATTATGTGTTTTTGAATTTATGAAGATAGCAAAATGGAGTCCGCTCTGTTCTGAGTGACTCTGACAATATATACTTTTAATTTCTTTTTAGCACAAAATGTCTGCCGATATAAATATTCTGACAAATTGAGTTGTGACAATAAGTGAAATATTTTGATAGTATGATTATTTAATATGAAATAAGGTAAACTATTCCTCAATAAATTTATTTCAATTTTTCATTATTCTTTATTTATTTGAATAAGAATAAAAGTACACCCTTAATCTTAAGTGTTGGAAGTAGCCTTGAGCAGGGTAGGAAATTTTGGCTCAGCCAAACCATTTTTCCAGAAAATAGAACATTTTGGGCAAATGTTGGCTGATTCCAATAAGGAAGCAGAATTAGAAGAATAAAAATGGATATGAAAATGGGCTAGTCAGTATACTAGAAAATATTTACACAACATAAATATTAAAAAAATATATATAAGTATAGATTGACAACTAAGGAAGAGTTTCGTAATTCATAATCCTCTACAGGTTTTTTTTATTGTGTTTGGCTAGTAGCCTCATTTTGAGTATGTTACTGTTATTTCAAAGGTTATTCCAAACAACATGACCATTTCAGTGATTTGAACTAGTCATGGTGGTAGCAGTCTGGATGTGCAGTATTTCTGCTTGAAAAGATGTATTACCTTTTGAGTCCGTGGTGTGTGTTAGTTAGTCCTCAATAAGCTAACCAGTAACCAACCTCATGCTGATGATTTGCATTAACAACGAAACAGCTGCCCATGAGTGGTTCACTGGCTTTGCTCCTCTTCCTGAGTTGTGTTTCAAAGCTGACTTAAAGGAATCTATGTTTAAAATGGAATAATGAGGCAAAAAAAAAGTGATTCTTTGTTAAACTAATTTGCATATGCCAACCCAGAATCCTTTGCGGTAGTAACATCACAGCAAATTTGTGATTTCTGTGGGAAAAGCAAGTCTTATGGCTTGACTGGTGTGCAGATTTTTGTTTAACATTGTATTAACTATATATATATATTGTAACAGAGTGCAAGGCAATGTTATGTTCATTTCTCAGAACGTACTGCAATATGTGATCTAATAGCCCCAGGAAGAATGTTTGTCTGTTTTTGTCAGAGCTATTCTGTAATTTAATATTAATGGAGCATTTGAAGTGAAGGGAAGGCCAGTGCTCCACGCCTCAGTTTACATCCAATACAGCAAGTGGGCAATCCAGTCCAGGTAGTTTCTCATGTGTTCATCGCAATGATCAGCACAGGGCTGCAATAAAATTTCCCTGTCAGGGATTCACAGAGAGGAGGACAAGCAGCGTGTGAGACTGCATTTCTCCCCACAAGAGTCTGTTAAAGAATTTTGAGTTCTGAAGGAGAAAAGAAACAGTTACATTCCAAAAAAGCGCTGTGCTCAAATATGTGTTTTGTATTGTCGGCAGCGGGTAAGTCACTCAACAGCAGTTAGTAACGTGTCAGTTAGTGCTCAGACGAGCAAGGCTTTTCTTTTTGTTTGTTTTTCTTTGTTTTCTTTTTGTTTATATGCCAGACTTCTTAATAAACAAAAGACTGCATTTACAAGAAATATGATTTGTGGGGTATTCATATCCTTAAGACTGTGTGGTTATTTGGTCCCAGATCACAACATATAGTACATACATACTGCTTCTCCTCGTTTTCCATGTGTTGCTCATATCTGACTTATCTGCAAATGAAATCATCATTTATGATGGAAAGGAATGGATGCACTTCAAGCCTGGTGTTCCCATTACAAACCAAAAATCATTGTGCTCTTAGAATCATGGTTAACGACTAAAATACCAGACACCACCATTGCAATACAGGGTTATTCATGTTTTAGAAATGACAGAGCAAAGAGAGGAGGAGGCATGGTTATTTATGTTGACTATTCCATAAAGTTTACTCCCTTACAAAACCTTATTCCTCCTGCCACCTTTGATTTTCTTTCTGGCACAATTGAGATCCCGTGCAGTAAATCAATCATTATTGCAGGGATCTACCGCCCACCTAGCTCCCCTGTGTATTCCCTTTCTGACATAGCCAATCTCTTTAGTGAAACCATAGCTCAAAACCCCAAAAGTAAACTGTTGGTCTTTGGAGATTTTAATATTGATTGGCTGAACCCTAAAAATAATAGTTCTTGCACGCTGTTTAAGACTTTGCAGCTAACGCAATTAATCTCCTCCCCAACTCGCATAAACATTAAAAGCCATAACCATACCCTGCTTGATTGGATTCTCTCCACTTCTCCTGATAGAATCCAGAAGGCCGGTGTTCTCCCAAACATTTTCAGTGATTACTGTTTCGTGTACTGCGGGCGCAAAATAAAGGCTATTAAATCCTCTCCCAAGGTTTAAATAACTAGGTCCTTCAAACATTTTTATCTTGAATCCTTTCTAAATGACATCAAGAACCTCCCATGGCACAGATTAAACATTATCCCAGATCTAGACTGTGCTGTTGAATTCTTTCAGTCTGAACTCCTACAAATTTGGAATTTGCATGCCCCACTGCGTAAGGTGAGGGTAAAAGGAGCACATATGAATTGGATCACAGCTGACCTCATCCAAATGTACCAGGTTCGGGATTCTTTGTGGTCAAAGTTTAAGCGTACTGGCTCTATGAATGATCACCGTGCATACAGACAATGGCAAAATACATGCACAAAACAAACAAAATTGGCCAAGGCCCAATATTTCTATGAAAATCTGAACAGTAACATCTCAAACCCTAGAAACGTTGGAAAGTCATAAATAAACTACAAACTCCCCCAATCCACTCCCAACCCTCCACTGTCAAAGTCGGTAACCAAACCCTGCAACTTCCCTTAGATGTAGCAAATGTCTTTAACAATTATTTTGTCAGATGCTCTACTGCCCTCATTGCCAAGCTAATAAATTACACGCATCCTGAAACTACAAATGTGGATCAGGTCACACTTAATTTGCAAAGGCCCAATATAGACAAGTTCATTTTTAGACCTGTACCTGTTAGAGTCATTAAAAAAACATCTTAATAATCTAAAAATGAAAAACCAGTCCGGACCTGATCAAATCCCAGCAATGCTATTGAAGCTCAGTGCACCGGCAATTGCTAAACCCATCTCAACTCTAATTAACGAATCCTTGGTGTCTGGATACATACCCAAACTTTGTAAGACTGCGAGAGTAGTGCCTATCCATAAAAGTGGTGACACTACTTTGGTTTCTAACTATCGCCCAATATCATTGCTCCCGGTATTGTCAATAATCTTAGAAAAATGTGTCCATATGCAACTTTGTGAGTACGACCAACAATTAAACTATCTGACCCCTGATCAATCGGGCTTTCCACAGAGTCACTCCACTACAACTGCCCTCTTAAAAGTTTGCAATGACATCCAAACTGGCATGCAACAAGGAGCCCTAACTGAAGCTATTTTCCTTGATTTTGCTAAGGCCTTTGACACAATAGACCACAACATTCTACTGCACAAACTCAAAAACTCCAGTATTGGTGATCGTTCGCTAACCTGGTTTTCGATCGTATGTATCGGATCGCTCTCAATATGTGTCCATTTCTGACAATGACTCCCTCCCTCTCCCTGTCACGTGTGGTGTTCCCCAGGGATCCATTCTCGGCCCCCTACTATTTACATTATTTATAAATGATCTGCCTAATATCTGCAAATCCTCAAATGTACACATGTATGCAGATAACACAGTAATCTATGCGAGCAAATCCAATCTACCACAACTTGAGGCTGTGCTCCAAGACCAGTTTACAGAGGTAGAAAAGGGGATCGCAAAAAACAAACTCTTCCTGAACACTGACAAAACTGTCACAATGATCTTTGGAACAGTACCCAAATTACACAAATTACACAATTCCCACCTATCCATCGAAACAAATTCAAATGGCACACTGACCGCAGTCCACTCTTTCAAATACTTGGGTATGATGTTAGACCCCAATCTATCTTTTGGCCTGCACATAGAAAAGCTTGCATCTAAACGTTATCCAAAACTAGGTGCCCTGTACAGAAACAAATCCTGCCTAAGCCTTACAGTAAAGGAAAAGATTGTACAGCAAATGCTGATGCCAATCATTGATTATGGGGATGTAGTATATGCGTCTGCACCGCAAACTCACCTTAATAAACTCAACACATTGTATAACTCGTTCTGCCGATTTGTGCTACAATGTAATTACAGGACCCACCATTGTGACATGCTAAAAGAACTAAACTGGCTGCTGCTGGAATCCAGACGCACCCTTCATCTTTCCAGCCTTGTGTTTAAGATCTTTTCTGGGAAACTTCCTATAAGCTGCGATCCAGTACCAACACTTTACTTAGTCTACCTCAATACAAAAGGAAAACGGCCCGATTCTCCTTCTCCTACAGAGCACCGCAATTGTGGAACGACCTCCCGCACAATTTAAAATCTTCCCTAAGCCTAAAGTCCTTTAAGAGATCCTTCTCTAGTTACCTCAAAACAGAATGCACCTGTCATGGCTGATTATATATTTCCTACCTGTTCTATGTTACATTTTGTATATATTATGTATTAATATTGTTTTTGTATGTTATTGTACTCTAATGTAACAATGCAATGATTTGTGGACCCAGGACATACTTGAAAACAAGAGAAATCTCAATGTATCTTTCCTGGTAAAATATTTTATTAATGAATAATTTAGTGAATGTCACCTTGACATCCATCATCCTTTTATTCCCCAGTATAATTACTAACTGAAATGTACATGTTTGTTTTGTTCATGATTCAGGTACATTTTGGCTTGTTCGGGAATGTAATATGAATTTGTATTCAAAAGTACTGCAAATTGACAAAAAAAAATATATAATTTTGTCATTTAGACAGAAAAAGAATATAAACCAGCGATATATGGAGAAACCAAATGACAGAGTGACCAGATGTCATAATGTAATTAAGTTATTTTGGAAATCACGTGAGCATTGCTACAGCTAATGACAGTACAGCTATCAGGGTTATTTACTGATGCTTGAATGGCCACAAACCAGATTGGGCAAAACTGATCGACAGCATATGGACTGCAAAATTCAAACATTGTTGATGGAATTTATTGATATTCGGACTTTGCAATTCAATCTCCAATCGGGCATTAATTTGGTCTGGATTTCAGCTGGGCCGAACTCCATTGGACAGCTATAATACAAACCAAATCAGTTAAATCTGGGACTGGATGCTTCAACTCTGGGCCCAGATTAAAAAAATGCAAACTATTTTCCAGTAGCAGCCAATGGAAAGGTGAGGGTTAATCATTACAAGGAAAGGTTAAAGGAACTTAACATGTATAGCTTGGAGGAAAGACGAAACAGGGGGGATATGATAGAAACATTTAAATATATAAAGGGAATCAACACAGTAAAGGAGGAGACTATATTTAAAAGAAGAAAAACTACCACAACAAGAGGACATAGTCTTAAATTAGAGGGACAAAGGTTTAAAAATAATATCAGGAAGTATTACTTTACTGAGAGGGTAGTGGATGCATGGAATAGCCTTCCAGCTGAAGTAGTAGAGGTTAACACAGTAAAGGAGTTTAAGCATGCGTGGAATAGGCATAAGGCTATCCTAACTATAAGATAAGGCCAGGGACTAATGAAAGTATTTAGAAAATTGAGCATACAAGATGGGCCGAATGGTTCTTATCTGCCGTCACATTCTATGTTTCTATGTGGTGGCTAGGCAGCTGCCACATTAAACAAGTTAAAAAAATATATAATAATAATTATAATATCTGCAAAGCGTTTAAACCTAGTGACAAGGCAGCCATTTCTGCCCAGTCACTAGAAAAAGAACTGTAGGGCCTGTCAAATAATGGGGAAGACTATGTGGGTGTCAGCTAGGGGGACTAATGCCCCCTCACCTGGATAACCACCCATGCCGGTCGGTGGGGGCCAATGTATTTATAACATTTTGGGGGACCTAGCATCCCCTCCCCCCTGCAAAGACAGCGGGTAAGGGCCCTAATTATCAAATAGGTAGGGCGGACATTCCAATTAAAAATATTGTCAATGTTGTACTTATTGTCTTGATTAATAACTGAAATGTAATTTAAAGAAATAATAAAAAATTCAGAAATTTTACACTGCTAATATATTTTTTATTTGTAATAATTTTAGAAAGGTTGTCTTGATTTCTCGGCTCCTCAGACTGTATATTATTGGGTTCAACAAAGGTGTCACTGCTGTGTACATAAGGGACACAATCTTATTAATTCCAGGTGAATGTTCTCCTGCTGGAACGGCGTAGATAGCAAAAATAGTCCCGTAATACATGCACACGACAGCGAGGTGGGAACTGCATGTGGAGAAGGCTTTCTGTCTTCCAGAAGTGGATGATATTTTATGTATAGCAAGAAAGATACAAACATACGTAGAAATAATAAACATAGTTTCAATGACAGTTTCTGGAACAGCGATTATATATACCACAGTCCGTACAACTGTAGTATCAGAACATGAAAGATGAACAAGAGGAGCAACATCACAAAAGAAATGATCAATATCTTTGAAATTACATAAAGTTAAATTACTTATTAAAATAGTAACAATCAGAGTGAGAACAAAACCTAAAATCCAGGACACCACCACAAGACTGAGACAAAAGGAGAAATTCATTATTGTTACATAATGCAAAGGTTTACAGACAGCCACATATCTATCATAGGACATCATAGTGAGAAGAAAACATTCTGTAACAGAGCAGAAGCTGAACAAATTGAACTGAGTAATGCACCCACTAACAGTTATGGGGCTACCGTTTTTTAAGGTGATATATAGCAAGTTTGGAATAATCGTTGTAGTGAGTATGATGTCACAGAAAGACAAGTGGCTGAGGAAGAAGTACATTGGAGAATGAAGACATCGAGTCACTGAAACCAGTATTATAATCAGAAGGTTTCCAGTTAAAGTCATCATGTAGACCACAAGGAGGCCCAAAAAGAGAATTATTCTGGATCTGTGCAGAAGCTGGAAACCCAAGAGAAAAAGTTCTGGAATACTTGATTGGTTGTGGCTTGGAATCATCTGGTACAAGAATAAAAAGAAATTCTTGTTACATACCAAAATAATATTAATGTATATTAAGACATGGTATAAAGAGAAACATGACTTGGACATAGCAATACCAGGGTACCTTTATATAGAAAAAACAGAGTAGGCATTAAAAGGGGAGCGGTGGTCCTGTATGTATAGGATAGCATAACATTTAACCTCATACAAGATAATAAGGTAAACATAGAGTCTGTTTAGGTTACTAAATTAGAAAAATTATCCTAGTTAATTCTGTTTTTAGTTCCTCTATTTTGGGCTTAAATTGGGAATTCACTTTTAATTCCTGGCAATTCTCACATTAGTGAATAACCTTGCATGATGTTTAATTTGTAGGATTTACATTTTTTATTCCTTTATGATTAATATTCTTCATATTTTAAATTTATAAAAAGAAAAAAACATCTGGCTAGATTATTGTTAGGTTGGAAAAATCACCACAGGGTCTGGAAACTCTTACGCTGCCACGGACTTATGCACTAACACATATCTGCTTTCCGTTGTCTCTGTAATCAGCTGCTGGGAATACTCAAAGAAGTCACGCCATTTCAGATGGATTATCAATAAGCATTCAAAGCTTTAATGCATTGTACATTGTATATATCAGGGTTTCCCAATTAATTTTTCCCTTGGAACCCTTTGACATAGTGTATCAACATCGTGGAACTGCCCCCCAGTAAAAAAAAAAAAATTGCATTTTTTTGTATGTGCCGGTGTGTGTCAAGGTGTGTGTATCTGTGCTTGTATGTGCCAGTGTTTGTAGCTGTATGTGTGTGTATATCTGACACACAGATACACACACACACACTGGCACATAGTGACACACGTATACACACAATGACACACATATAGACACACCTTAACACACAGTGTATATCTTTGTGTGTGTGTGTATGTATGTATCTGTGTGTCAAGGTGTGTGTATCTGTGTGTCAAAGTGTGTGTATCTGTGTTTGTATGTGTATGTGTATCAAGGTGTGTGTATATGTGTTTGTATGTGCCAGTGTATATGAATCTGACACACAGATACACATACACTGGCTGATAGTGGCACACAGATACACACACTGACACAAATACACACACCTTGACACACAGTGTGTATCTGTGTGTGTGTACATCTGTGTGTCAAGGTGTGTGTATCTATGTTTCAAAGTGTGTGTATCTGTGTTTGTATGTGCTGGTGTGTGTCAAGGTCTGTATATCTGTGTTTGTATGCACCAGTGTGTGTATCTCTGTGTCAGTGTGTATCTATGTGTGTATGTGTGTATATATCTGATACACAGAGACACACACACACACACACTGGCACACAGTGGCACGCAGATACACACTGACACACCTTGACACACAGAAACATACACTCAGATACACACAGTAACATATACACACACTTGCACCCACATATACACACTGGCACATACACACACTGACAAACTCAGATACACACACACTGATATACACACACAGGCACATACAAACACACTGATACACACTGGCACATACACACACACACACTTAGATACACACAGTGACACATACACAAACCTTGACACACAGATACACACACTCACACACACACTCAGACCCACATTTGACAGACACACACATACACTCTCACTGACAAACACACATACTCTTTTACAGACCCACATACAAACACATATACACACTCACTGACAAGCACACCATTTTTTTTCTTTTTTACATTTTATTCCACCCCCCTACCTTTAGGAGTGCTGGCATGGAGTCCCTGGGTCCAGTGGGGCTGCTGAGTGGCTGGTGTGCTGAGCGTGCAGTCCCTGGAGTCCAGCGGGGCTGCTGAGTGGCTGGCGTGGAGTGGCTGGTGTGATCATAGGAGTCTCAAAACACAGTATATTTTTTTCATATAACATATCGTAATGCTGTTAGTCTCCTGTTAACTGATGCAAATGACAGTATGAGATTAGGAGCCCAATAAAAAATTGCAGGTGCTTGAAAGAATGCTATTTTTTTCAATTTCAGGATGTTTATAAAAGACAGTGAAAGCTGGTGTCAGACGCAAGAACACAAGAACAGAAACATATTGTATGTTTAAAAATGCGAGTTTAACCATGAGCATGAATATCTTGTATTATAATCAGGCCTACTGACCATCCAGTTTTTCACGCTATATATACAGTAATACTTTAGCTAAATAATAAGAATTACAGAAGAAGAAAGCAGGACATGAGACGGACACCCTGTAACATAATATATATATATATAGCCCTGTATGTCTAGGGGAATATTCACTAAGCATTGCATTGGTAAAACAATTTGTTTCCATCAATCCCGCCTGTATTCACAATACACACAATACACATGTGAACACACAACACATTGGGCATAATACCTATCCCTCGTCTGTCAACCAGGGTACAGGATTACCCTTATCTGCCTGGTGATCTGGGGCCAGGGAAAAACTCACAGTGGAGAAAACTCACAGTGGAAAAACCTGAGAGAGTACCACAACCATAAAGACATGTCATTCCTAGCACTGACACCATATGTCATTGTAAAATACTTGCAAATATAAAGAGATCACTTGGGTATTTGTAGGAGGGGGAAATCACTTATTGGTGATATTTAAAAATACCCATTTACATATGAGAATTAGATGATCCATAGGGAATTATGAGTAAGTAGGTGGGAATGGGGTCATCGGCATATGAACAACAAGGCCAAACACACCTAGGAGATGTACCCGTTAGCAGGTTCTTTGGGTGGCATCTACCCATAAGTTGGCTCAAAACCAGCCGCAGGACGTAGTACAACCCGTGACTGGATGGGTTAAGAGATAGTGGGTAAGTAATGGATACTTAGACCACAAACAGACTACAGGGGTGCCCCATTATGTCCACCCAGTACATCTGGAGCCAGAACCGAGCACAGCCAGATTCCATGCGGAGCATGACATGATTCCAAGAACTTCCTCGACTGTGCAGACAATGCCCTTCCAAAGGCTAGGGTATAGTTTAGGAGTGCTGGCATGGAGTCCCTGTTGTCCAGTTGGGCTGATGGGAGGCTGGCGAGCGGTCCCTGGGGTCCAGTGGGGCTGCTGAGTGGCTGGCGTGTGGTTAGCGAGGGAGCCGTGATCTCCCTGCTCAGCACTCTCGCACGCCTCTCAGTGATGCCAGAGCCGGAGTGACGTCCGGCTCCAGCATCACTGCTGTGCGTGTGAGGGAGCTGAGCACAGAGATCACTGCTCACTGCTCCCTCGCCGCTCGCGGTCATTTTATTTTTTGAACTTTTGGTGGAAACCCAGGGTTCCGCGGGACACCAATTGGGAAACGCTGGTCTAATGGTAGCAGTAAGCACTTAACTACTATGAGATAAATACACCATGAACACAGAGGAAAAAGTAATTACCAAGTGTGCAACAATTTCTTTCAATGTTGCCTAGTCAATCATCCTTATTATTATTTGCAGGATTTCATTAATAGAAAAATAATCATTTAATTAATTGTACAAAGGCAAAAATAGCGACAAAAAGTAGAATAACAAGAAGAATTCCCCATATTAACTTATTTGCTATTTCTTTCCAAATAACTTGCTGATCATCTAAATGTCAAATCCAATTATCAAAATGATGGGAGGTAATATCGGGAGCAATATCGCGGCTGCATATTAAATGTTATCTGTCTACACTCAGGGAAAGTAAAAATATAATTCACTTCTCTATGCAAGTAAGTTCGAAACTTGTGGAATCTATCCATGACACACTCAACATTCAACAAAAACACACATTCTACACCTGTCCCTGGGCCAGCTAACATTTCCTCTCTCTCCGGCTAACTCTACAAAAATAAAAATAATAATAATAATAACAAAATAGTTCAATAGTTAAGCTTCCATAGTTCAGCATAGTTTAGAAAGAGGAAAAATACGTCTTTCAAGGAGTACAAGGAAATCAGTTTGGACACCATAAATTGTTCTATAAGAATGGCTAATAGTTGCAAGATGACTGACAACAAGACAATGTCAGCTTCCACATAGTTCTTAGTACTTCCTTTAGTTGTTGGATTTTCACCACAATGCTCTGTGCAACACCCCAATTGTTAAAAGGGTTATTACAGAACCTGCAGCATTAGACTGCACTTTCCCAAGACTTGCGTGCAAATTTTATGTCCTCATAAGTAAGCCTCTCAGTTTCTTCGGCCTGCATGGGTTTTGGCCAAACAGACGCAATTACAAAATAGTTTGTATAGGGTCAGCCAGAGGAGAGAGAGATAGGTGAGCAAGTCCCAAGAATCTGGTGGCACAAGCACTCCAGGACGGTCTCTACAATCATACAAACACAAGGATCAATATGACATGAACAATTCCTAACAAAAATATTTATCCTCATCAATTAATCAACTACCTAGGCTAAAAGTCAAATCAAAGCCTAAAGTTAAACCCTTAACTGGTGTATCATGTACTTCTCAGCTTTGCTTATATTTCATGCAATTTATATATTACAAAAAAAGTTTAGACCTTTCCCCTTTGGAACACTTTTTTTATTGATGAGAGAAGCATTCACTATACATAAACGCTTGCTTGGACCGTATGAGTACTAAAACACTTTCTCAAGCAAGTGATTAACATATTAATTCTGTACATAATCTTAACACATGCTTATGGGGATAATTCCCAATAAAACTTGTTTCCTAAACTTAAACCTTGATTTAACAATCCCAATTAATTAATTTAATACTCTTGGATTAACCCGCTAACGCTGTTACGGCGTTCTATGCCGTCCAGCATTAAGTGGGCTTTAAAGCCGTTGCGGCGGCATAGAATGCTGTAACGGCTTGCATGCCCTGGAGGTCCACTGTACTCACCTCCGCCGCAATCCTCTTCTGGAGGGCTGCCTGACAGCCCAGGCAGCCCTCCCCCGGCAAACCAGGCCCCCGGGGGCCATGTGATCGCTCTCAAAGAGTGATCACATGGCCCCCTATAGCTGGCTGTGGATCTGCCAGCAGGGGGACTGTCTGAAATGTCAGACAGTTCCCCTGCTGGTGGGAAAGTAAAAAAAAAATCATTAAACATGTTATAAAATAAAATAGAAATGTATTTATATATATCATATATGTATATATTATATATATAATATATATATACATATTATATATATGTAACGTCATACAAAGCATCTTTTAATATTAATATAAGTACATATATTAGTATTAAAATACACTTAGAATGACGTTACATATATATAATATGTATATATATTATATATATAATATATACATATATGATATATATAAATACATTTCTATTTTATTAATATATATACGTACAATTACAATAATAAATAAATAAAATAATAAAAAAAATAAATAAAATATTGAAACAAAATTTTATATAAATTATATATTCATATGTAATTTCATTCTATACACATATTATATATATATATATATATATATATATATATATATATATATACGTACAATTACAATAATAAATAAATAAAATAATAAAATAATAAATAAAATATTGAAACAAAATTTAATATAAATTATATATTCATATGTAATTTCATTCTAACTGTATTTTATTTATTAATATATATATATATATATATATATATATAAATATATATATATATATATATATATATATATATATATATATATATATATATAAATATATATATTAGTAACAAAAATACTTAGAATGACATTCTATATATATCTATCTATATATAAAATACAAATAACTGCAAATATATATATATATATATATATATATATATATATATATATATATATGTATATTTATATATATATGTATATATATATATATACATATGTATATTTATATATATATATATATATATATATATATATATAGATAGATATAATTACATAAAAGATTACATTAGTATACACGTAGAATTTAAATACCTATAAATGCATGTATATTAAAATTCTACATGTATATTTAAGTAATCTTTTAACATAATTATGTGATTTGATTAATTAAAATTTATTGACATGCCTGACAACACAGGGCGAAAGTGCAGAGAATTTAATTCGCAAGCACTATATTTGACCCTGTAACTCTCCAAGACACCATAAAACCTGTACATAGGGGGTACTGTTTTACTCAGGAGACTTCGCTGAACTCAAATATTAGTGTTTCAAACTGGTAAATTGTAGTACAACAACGATATTTTAAGTAAAAGTGACGTTTTTTTCATTTTTTTTACAAACGAACAGCACTTTTATGGACTATATTATTGTTATAATATGTTTTACTGTTTTAAAACACTAATATTTGTGTTTAGTGAAGCCTCCCGAGAATAACAGTACCCCCCCATGTACAGGTTTTATGGTGTTTTGGAACGTTAGAGAGTCACATATAAGGCTTGCATTTCATTTTTTTGACATTGAAATTTGCCAGATTGGTTATGTTACCTTTGAGAGCGTATGGTAGCCCAGGAATGAGAATTACCCCCATGATGGCATACCATTTGCAAAATTAGACAACCCAAGGTATTGCAAGTGGGGTATGTCCAGTCTTTCTTAGTAGCCACTTAGTCACAAACACTGGCCAAATATTTGTTTTTTGCTTTTTTCACACAAAAACAAATATGAACGCTAACTTTGGCTTGTGTTTGTTTGTGACTACGTGGCTACTAAAAAAGACTAAACATACATCACTTTCAATACCTTGGGTTGTCTACTTTTTCAAATGGTATGCCATTATGGGGGTAATTCTCATTCCTGGGCTACCACACCGTCTCAAAAGTAACATTACTAATCTGGCAAATTTCAATTTGAAAAATATATATTTGACCCTGTAACTTTTCAAAACACCATAAAACCTGTTAATGGGGGGTACTGTTGTACTCGTGAGTAGTGATGACTCGAACTGTTCACCGAATGTCGTGAGACATCGCTGATTACAAATATGTGTATTTTTTTGCAGTAAAACCTAACAGTATTATGACATTCACAGCTAAAATGTCAGACATAAATACAAATTTTTTTTAAAAATCTTATTTTCTCACATTTTTTTACATTTTATTCATAATAAATTATGTTCCATATATGAATAGTTAATGATAAATTAAAGCCCTGTTTCTCCTGAACAAAATGATATATAATAAGTGTGGGTGCACTTAATGTGACAGCGGTGAATTACGGTTGGACAGACATATAGCGCAAATTCCAGTTTTTGTTTACATTTTGTTTTGATCAGAACGTGCACTATTGACTCCGTCCTGAAGGGGTTAACTTCTAAAATTATAACTTTTCAAAACAGCCATATATCAAACGTTAAAAACATAAAAAAAGTCTAAATATAAAAATATGAAGAAATTTTCTGCACTATTAAACCTCATAAAAATTCAGAAATTCTTCAACAGTTGATTAATCTCTTACTGCAAAATCCTAACTTTAGGCCTTTGTTCCCAATAATGAATAGAGCAAGGGCAATATTACCTAAAAACCACACTACCTCCTTGTTAAACTGACCCATCCTCTTCTGGGTCAGTTTGCGGAAATATCTTCTGATTCTAATTACCAATACAAATATATACATTAGTTCATTAGATTAAAATTGCCTCACTTATAAACAGACTAATTTCAGCATAAATTCTTTTGATCATTATTAAAAATACCATTTCACCATCGCTGTGATCAATGAGGTACACTAAATGAACCTTACTTCTGATAAACCATACCACCCTCTCTATTTTTTTTAATTGTAATTAAATGGTGTCAGGACCATGAGAGTATAAGTCTGTGGCTGATTAATAAAATCATTATCCATCCCCTAAGAGGACAGGTTGTCTAGTACCTAAATCCCAACCACTCATGTATCAAAGATGAAAGCGATCAACTCAATGTAAAGAATAATTGTGTATCAAAATGCCATTAGAACAATCGATATGGATTACCTATTTATTCACACGAACAAAGCAATGTACTTTTTTGGTTGTTTTTTTTTGCTTTAAAGAAAAATAGATATATTTGTGGCCCACCTGCCTTAGGGACACTTTGTGTTGTGGCTGCACCCAGCCGCAAAACAGGAAAGATATTTCCTATCTGATTCTTGTCTTCCCTCTCACGGCCGATTGTGTGCTCCTGCATGCCAGTCACTCGCCCTTCCCTCTTGCTCACAGTGCCAGATGAGCGTCTGGCCTGCCTAAGCAGAGAAGAGCAGGGCTGGAACTGGAGGACAGTTGGCCCATCTTAAGGTAGGGGAAGAGGGGCTTGGGGTGCCTTCCTGTGTAGTGTGTAAAATTGGGGAGAGAGGGCAGTGTATTAAATTGAGGGAGGGGCAGTGTTTTAAATTAGGAGAATGAGTGGGCAGGGTATTAATTTTAATGAGAGAGTGAGGAAGTGTAATCATTTCGTGGAGGGAAGGTTATTAGAGTGATGGGAGGGGGGGCAGTGTATTAGAGTGGTAGGAGGGGTGGGATTGTGTTAAACTGGGGGAGGGCAGTGTATTAAATTAGAGTGGAGGGAGGAGGGGCAGTGTATTAGATTAAGGGGCAGTGTATTAGAGTGGAGGGGGGGGGAGTATTTGTTTTTTTACAGCTGTGCAACTGCCTACAATTTTAGTC
Organism: Pelobates cultripes; assembly: GCA_933207985.1. NCBI lineage: Eukaryota > Metazoa > Chordata > Amphibia > Anura > Pelobatidae > Pelobates > Pelobates cultripes. The sequence goes on along the minus strand of OW240914.1, from coordinate 8,791,461 downwards.
CTAGTACCAAACTTTTCTTAACCCCTTAAGGACACAGCTTCAGAAGCTTGTCTTGACACAAGCAATTTTAGCATTTTCTTGCTGTATGCGTTCAACTGCAATTTGCACCTCTCTCATTTATTGCACCGACACATATTATATACTGTTTTTTAAAGGACAGAAAGGGCTTTAATTTGATGTAACATATATAGATAAAAAGGCTAATTTATTATTAAAAAAATACAGAAAAAGGCAAAAAAAAAGAAAGAAATTGTGTTTTTTGTACAGTTTTTGCAATAATAATGTGTGCCTAATTAGTGCAGGTTAAAGAAAGTAATTAAAAATAATATCATTTAGTTGTTCTGATTTACAGAATATATAATGTGTCTGTGATTTTAAGTTTTTTTTGGTAGTTACAGGTCACAAAGCACAAGGAGTAAAATAAACTTTTAATGTGGAGCGATTTTAGAATTTGGTATGTTTGTCTTGTAAGCTTAATAGCCATAAAAGAAAACAAAATTGCCACACAAAAGTATATATTTATATAAAGTAGACATCACAGGCTATTTACCTAAGGTTGTTTTGACACTTTCTAAGTAGCCATTTCACCGCCAATCTCTGCTAAATATTGGAGTAAAATTTAGTTTTTGGGGGTTTTTGGCACACAAACTTAAAACAAAGAACTTCTCATGTGTATTTTGTAAAGTTGATGTGTGCTATTCCTGTACAAAGTTTTATTTTGTGTTCAGTTACTTCTGCTGAGTACAACGATACCCCCATTCTATGTCTTTGGCACTATTTGTGAAGCTACAGTGCCATATAGGAGACCTGTCAGTTTCAACATTTACAGTAGAATTTTGAGAGGTGGATTTAATGGGCCTATGCTTCAATTTGGGGTATTATAGCAGTTTGACTGTTCAAAAAAAAACCACAAAGGCCTACTATTTGTAAAAGTAGACACTCCAGGGTATCGTGCCTTAACATGCCCCCATTTTTTCACCAATATATGCCAAAGTATGTGGTAAAAAATAATTTTGGGCATTTTTTACATACGGATTGCATTTTTGCTGGGCATTTTGTACATTTCATATGTGCCACTAAGTTCAAACCCCCCAAATTATGCTCAGCTAAGTCTTCTGAGTAAAACAATATGCCCAATGTATGACCTAGACACTATTTTGTGAAGTTACACTGCTGTAAAAGAGATGTGACTAGTTAAGGTTTTTAAGTGTGAATTTTCATGGAGGGTTTTGATGCGTCCGTGTCCCACTTTGGAGCACTTGAGCAGGCTATATAATCCAATTACACCATAAAGGCATACCATTTCTTAAAGAAGACATCCCAGGGTAATTCAAAAGGCATATTTTGAACCTTAGCGTGGGATAATTTTTCCGCTACCTTGTATGTTTTCCTGGCACTATAGTGGTCCTTTAAAATAAATTCACTCTTTTGTTTACTTTAAAGCCCTACAAGTGTGAGGACGTCCAGTGACAGTTAGGCAACTTTTTTTATTTTGTACTTTCCTAAATAAACATACGTTTCTATGAAAACTTAAGTTTTTTTTTTTTTGCGGCCCACATGAACCTAAACCTTGTTTATTTGGCCTGTGTTAGCATTTGAGTTTGACATGCTTGTCCTAGTCCATCCAGTCTGTTTCCAATGAAAGATTCACGTTCAGGATTAGTTTGACTGTTTGACCCGTTTTAAAAACACTAAAGGCTTACGTTAATGACTTACAAATATTCCTCACCTTATTATTTAAACTCATAGATAAAGGACAAGGACACATAACACACCAATTCATTACAAAACATAGAATTCATACTCAACAATCATTGCAATATGATTCATGTTGTTATCCAACAAACCAACACAGACGTAGTAGATGCACACTATGGACAACCAGCAGAGTTGCCAATGCAAAAAGCACATTCATGGATCCGCAGATAAACCATAACCAATCCAAAATAAGTTAATAAAATAAGTAAATACATTTCACACTCTATATCCCCCTAGAGGAAACACAGTAAGACAAAATGTAGGTCTCTATGCTTAGCGCATATTCATTTTCTAAACTGACAAAGGTGACCGATTACAAATGCAATCTGAAAATAACACCTCCAATTAACCCCTTAAGGACGGAGGGCGTACTATTACGCCCTGCAGGAGCCGGCTCTAAACGCCGGCGGGCGTAATAGTACGCCCTCACTTTAATGGCCGCCCATGTGGCCGGCGCTATTCGCCCGCTGCAGATCGCGGTCGGGGGGGATACCCGGCCCCCCAGGCAACCCCCCCTGTGGCCGGTGACCGCGATCTGCAGTCACTGATCGCAGTGACAGGCTGTCACTGCGATCAGTTTTTTAACGTGTGTCAGCCGATTTCAAATCGGCTGACACACGTGGCCAGCGGCTACCCCGTGCAGATCGCGGTCGGGGGACTTACCTGGCCCCCCAGGCAGTCCCCCTGGGGTCAGTGACCGCGATCTGCTAACTCTGAGATCACAGTGACAGGCTGTCACTGCGATCTCAGAGCGCTCTGATCGCAGTGACAGCCTGTCACTGCGATCAGTGTTACATGTGTCAGCCTATTGGCTGACACATGTAACTGGCACACAGATCCCCCTGCAGATTGGAAGGGGGGAGTGCTTGTACCACCCAGGCACTCTCCCCTGTGGCCAATTACCCAATCTGCAGGAGGTGATCACAGTGACAGGCAGTCACTTTGATCACTGATCCTGTGTGTCAGCCAGTGATGTAAAATCACTGGCTGACACTGTCTCTGCCCCCTCTCCTGTAAAAAAAAAAAATATTAGTAAAAAAAAAATTACAGTTAAATATAAAATATACTTAGATCATATATATTATATATATATGATCTAAGTATATATATATATATATATATATACACACACACACACACACACATTTACACATACACGAAGTGTATTTAAATATTAATATATATAATTATTTATATATATATTACTATCAAATTACACGTAGACTAATACTGATTAAATATATATATATATAATTATTGTTATATATATATTTATATATAATATAAAAAAATGTAAATACGTAAAAAAAATAAAATTAAAAAAATAATTAAAAATAAATAATAAAAAATATATAGATGTTTGTTATTTCGTTCTAACTGTATCGTTCAGCTTACAAATTCTTTAACTGCAAACATACATTCCTAGTCCCAATGTAAAAAAGAAAAAAATGGGCTCATTAAATTTATTAAAACAAGCACACAAATCATACATTCCTATAACAATTACATCAGACCCCATTCAGTAAAATGTGCAACAGAAAGTCATAAATCTTAAGCACTAAAAATAATAAGAGACAGTAGAAAGCAGAAAGAAATATACACAATTATGTAGGAGAAACTTCTCCACTGATTCCAGGGGACAAAGTGTACCAAACGTATAGATCCCCTGCTGGCTAACTAAACAGACAATAAATCAATATATTGACCCCCCTAGAGTCTCCCTAACTAACTACTCAACGAGTTGGGTGGCTGCTCCCGTTCCCAAATCTTGACCAGTCGACAAAGTGTACCAAACTTAGAAATCCCCTCTTACTCAGAGACTCTCTAGTCTCGCACTGATATCGGGGGACAAAGTGTACCAAACTTATAGATCCCCTGCTGGCTAACTAAACAGACAATAAATCAATATATAGATTCACCTAGAGTCTCCATAACTAACTACTCACCAAGTTGGGTGGCCGCTCCTGTTCCCAAATCTTGACCAGGGGACAGAGTGTAGCAAACGTATAAATCCCCTCTTACTCAGAGATAGTGATGTCGCGAACCCGAAATTTTCGGTTCGCGAACGGCGAACGCAAACTTCCGCAAATGTTCGCGAACCGGCGAACCGCCCGAAACGCCATTGACTTCAATGGGGAGGCGAATTTTAAAACACACAGGGACTCTTTCTGGCCACAATAGGGATGGAAAAGTTGTTTCAAGGGGACTAACACCTGGACTGTGGCATGCCGGAGGGGGATCCATGGCAAAACTCCCATGGAAAATTACACAGTTGATACAGAGTCTGGTTTTAATCCATAAAGGGCAGAAATCACCTAACATTCCTAAATCACAATGAATATGGATTGACACCTGACATATGACATATTGACACCTTGACATATGGATTGACACCTGTCCTCAGAGCCCCTGATGCACACGGACACAGAGCAGAATAGAGACTGGTCCCCCTACATAGGGTCACTTGGCAGATATGGATTGACACCTGTCCTAAGGATCCCTGATACACACTGACACAGAGCAGAATAGGGACTGTTCCCCTACATCGGGTCACTTGGCAGATATGGATTGACACCTTGTTACAAACTGCTATTTGTAACGGGCCCTTTAAATGGCAAATTGCCCTGCTTCCCTGGGTTGTGGAGAAGCCTATTTGCCAGCCTCCTCCGCATGACTATGGCCCCTGGGAGATTGTGAAAATGTATGCACTTTTATTTGGTGTGTATGGCCCTTTAAGACTGTCGGTGGGCATATTGGGGCTTATGGACTCTTTATGTGACTGGTGCTGGCCCTTTAAACACCTTTTTTGGGACATCAGGAAGATTGGGACACTGCCCCTTTAAGGCCGTGTCCCCAGACTTGTTGGGGACACGGCCCCTTTAAGACGGTGTCCCCTGTGTCCCCAGACCTGGTGCAAACCCTTTGTGCCTGCCTTGCTATTTCCCACTTGGTTCAGTAAATGGGAAATTATTTCAGCTGCAGAGACTAAGTCCCATTCGATGGGACTTAGTCGTTTTTTCAGCCTGAAATAGACCGACCTCACAGCCCAAATCTATGGAACTGTTTTGGGCAGGAAAATGTGCTTGCGGTCGGTCATAAAGGGACCTCCAGCTAACTTTTTAACCCCTGGATGGATTTGGCTGATTTTTGGTTATGTTTATGTTTTAAGTGTGCTGATTCCAAATATGTAATTATGAAGATGGGATGTGTAGTTTTAAAGTTACAGGGTATGGCTAAAAACTGTATTTTTACTGCCTGTGTTTAATTATGTTAATCTCTTCCCAAACGTCATTTCGTTCAAAGTGGAGAGAATGTTAAAAAAATATATTTTTGTTCGGAGTGTGAGAAATGCTTTTCAGCCGCTTCTAATCTTAAGCATCATTTGAGGAGCCATACAGGAGAGAAACCTTATTTGTGGTGTGTTTAGTATTGTTCTGATCAGTTTAATACCTTCCGCGTCTCCTATCAGTGGACGTGTATATGGCAGCCATTTTAGGAACCGTACACCTGGGACCCGAGCAAGGTCACCTCGTTCAACAGGCGACAACATTTGTCCTGGAAAACTATCCTGGACATTCTGTACAATTTGTATGGATATGGCATTGATTTCTGTAACAGGGAGATGGAAGAAGATGCTTGGTCGGTCCTCTTAATTCAAATTTGGGGCACTGCGCGGTCAAGCTAATGTACCACCAGATAGGAGTGGTGTGTTTAGTATTGTTCTGATCAGTTTAATACCTTCCGCGTCTCCTATCAGTGGACGTGTACACGGCGTTGATTTTTG